>JBAMMX010000021.1:19991643-20434143 GCA_037126225.1 Dillenia turbinata
ATCATTGGCCTCTCACTATCTGCCACAACCCCTAAGACATCCGGAAATCTTCGGAACCAAACATTCTCCTGAACTGCGGTTGAGAGTACCACAATATCAGCCTCTATCATGGATAGATATACATAGATTTGCTTCTTGCTACTCCAAGATAACAAAACTTGACATCGATTTGCATACATTCAGATTACCAACCCAGTTTGTATTTGAATACCCAACAAGATGCAAATCACCTCCTCCATAATACAAAGAGAGGTCCGCAGTTCTCTCGAAATATCTCGGAATCCTTTCATTACCCTCCAGTGATTTCTTTTAGGATTCGATCGATACCTAATTGTCATATTGACTGCAAAATAAATATCTAGATGTGTACGCAACACTGTATACATCAGACTACTCACTGCACTGGTACAAGAGATTCTACTCATATCCTTTACCATTTCCTGAGTTTTAGGACATATATTAAAAATTAGGATTTAACTTTTTAGCGATAAGAGTATCTTTAGAATTGTAGTCGATCTTTTCGAAACGCTTGAGAACCCCCTTGATGTTGGACTCCTGTGAAAAAGTTAACACTTATTTCGAGCGATCCTATGGATCTTAACTTCAAAGAAGAATTGAGCCTCACCCATGTTCTTCATATCAAGACTCGACAATGTCCACATCATCATGATCATCAGACACTCTCTGTTGTTTCCAGTCAACAAAATGTCATTTTCATACAAAGACATGATCACAAAAAAATCATGAGAACGTATAAGGTATACGCGATGATCCTCCTCGACCATCACGAAACCATGAGATATCACATCATCATAAAATCTCAAGTTTCACTGCCTGGATTGATGATTAAGGTCGTATGTCGACTTCTGAAGTCAACAGACCTTATCATCTTGATCTATAGGAATAATGCCAGATTGTTATTCTTTGTAGATCTCCTCATCCAAACTCTCACTCAGGGAAGCAGTCTCAACATTCATCTGGTCTCATTCCAGATCCATGTCATATCCGTGACAATCACTAAAAGTAAACGGATCGAGGTAATTTCACCCTCAATATTAGTGTAATCCCTGGTTATTAGACAGGCCTTATACCTCTCCACCGATCCGCCGGCTTTTCTCTTGATGTTGAGAACTTACTTGTTCCCAACAGTCTTACTATCCTCAGACAAGTCAACTAGATCTCATATCCTGTTGATTCTTATCAACTCTTTCTCTCATCCCTGGCCTTTAACCAACGGTCCTTCACAGAACCCTCAAGTGCCTCTGGGACCGTTTAAGGTTTCTCGTAATTCTTAAGAGTCACACTGAGAGCATCTCCCTCAATTGGAAAACGATGATTAGGTACGCATCCTCGATTACTATTATGAGGATGAGAAAACCTTTTCACCTTTAGATGGATCACTCCCACTAAGACCAAAATCCGTAATGGATTCTGAGGTCCTATCGTTGGGATTAGCTATGCCATCAGGCTCACCCATCTCAAAAAAGGTAAAGTCCCAATTGATTTCACCTCTCATAAGGAAATCATTTTCAAGAAACTCGACATCACGAGACTCAATCTCAGAGACAATGTCATCTGTATGTTTGTTAGGACACATCCCCCTGGAGTGTTCTGAGTATCTCACAGAGATACATCTCTTTTCTCACTGGTCTAACTTGCCGTGTAAATGCAAAAAACAGTGAACATATGCGATACAATCCCATAATCTCAAATGGTTAAGGTCAGTCTGCCTCCCTATCCAAAGCTCATATGGAATACTGACTGCGGACTTCAATGAAACACGATTGAGGATGTAAACTACAGCCAATAATGCATTTCCCCAATAGGAAATAAGCAAATTAATTTGTGCTATCATAGACCTCACCGTCTCAAACAAAGTCCTATTTCTCTCTCGGCTACTCTACTTCACTGAGTAGTAGGAATAGTCAGTTGTCTCGTAATACCCTTCTCGAAACAAAGCTCTTCTGACAAATAATTGCACCCCCAATCGGTTCTGAGAGTCTACACTCTCAAGTCTAACTGATTATCAACCTCGCTATTAAACCTTATAAAACATCTCAATGCCTCAGATTTGTGCGAGATCAAATAGACGTAACCGAAACGCGTATAATTGTCCATAAATGTAATAGAGTATCCAACTTTATTTTGGGTTCTCACATTCATAAGGTCACAGATATCGGAGTGAACCGACTACAATAGAATCCCAGCTCTTATTGCAATGTCGAATGGTTTTCTTATAATTTTGCCAACTAGGCAAGACTGGTTAGCGGGTCTTACAAATCACTCACTGCTAAGCGGTTTATCCTCTCTCATGTTAAGAAGATAACAAGAAACACCATTGAAAGCAATCACTTTCAATGCATATAGTCCCTCATGGACCAAACCAGAACCAATTAAAGAATTGTTGTAATAAATAAAAATTATAAAATTTCAAAATTAATAGAGTATATCCTAGGCTGAGATTAAATTCCATCAAATATCCGAAGCGTAAATGACGTACAGAGTTTAGCAACTTTACAACTCTAACTTGCAAGTGCAATTCTCTCTAATGTCAATAGAACTCTCCGTTCTCTACGTAAATCCTCCTACTTGAAGACTCACTGAGCGGAACTATATAAGCGCACTCCTATTTCGAGTTACGTGGTCGATTACTCCTGAATTTACAATCCACAAAAAAGAGAAAACAGTGAGTATCTCAAACCACATAAAGAAGAAAAAGTTAATTTCCGCTTGTCATTCTTTTGAGCGAAATCACCAAGTCTGCTACGAATGTAGCACTACACCTTGTTCTTATCTAACTCCTTCTTTCTGTACTTTAATATTTAGTTGTTAGTTTTCTCGGATGGTTTCTTCTTACATGAACCTCGAGTCACTTACTCATGCTTATGCTATATGTGTTCGGTGTCACGGGAGTCCTTTCTCGACTCCACTGCATAAACATGACTCAAGTATGGCTTACTCGCCTCCAGGTGCTCCTACTCGAGCTTACTATGTCTATTCACATCAGTGAAAGTACAAATACTCTCATTGTATGTGAAATAGGTTTTTATGGTTTCCTATGAATCAGATAAAGAACTGGATCGCATCCAGAACTAGAAAATATATCGGAAATAGACTCGTTCATATTTCCCAACTCGGCGATTATACTCAATATTTTCATCAAATGTTGTATCATCATATGATCAACCATTTCCTTATAAGTTATTAAACTTATAAGTTAGTATTTTCGTCTTAGGATCTATAAGAGAATCACAATGCTCTTTATAGGGCGATCCAAACCGACAAAACCGTAAGATATTTCTCATAAATTGGGACCACATCATTGTGCATAATACTCATGAGAATTGTCCTAACCCGGCCATCATTCCTCTTCCATGCACATAATGTCTCCTAATCCTAGCTCTCTAAGGTGTGGTACCCTCTCCCAAGTCCACTATCTCATGCTTCAGAATTTCAATTAGATCTTGTGACTCGAGCATAAACTGAATCTACCAGTGAAAAATCTCGTAATTATCACTATTCAGTTTTATCCCCCTTGCAATGATTTAATATTAAATTTTTTTGAAATAATTTTTGAGATTTTAGTAACTTATTGATACTTATTCTCACATTTTGTGCACCTTACGAATCATCAAGACGTAAATGACTCGAGTACAGACTCCAAGATGAGCATATGAGTCAACGGACACCATACATCACAATCCGAGATTGTATCTCACTATTTGGACTAGGATTCGGTGCACAAAAACCCATAAAAAGTCACTTTTATGGATGTGAGACTCTCAAAAATTGAAAAAATTCCAATTCTAGACAATTTCACGCATTGCCACGCGCAGACGGCTCATCCCCATGCACCTACACGGGCCGAGGACAACCTCTAGCACATGCTAGAAGTGTAGCGCATCTGGCACGCGCCCGCACGCGCCTCCTGCGAGTCGGCGCACCCGCATGGGAGCGAGTTACGCGTGCAACCCGCGTGCACTAGTCGGTTCCAGACCCGGGCGTGGGTCGGATCCCAAATCCGATTCGGGTTTCGTGGGTCAGGTTTGGGTCTGAGTCTGGACCGACCCGGACCGGCCACGTGGCTCACGCGCCTCTGTGCACATGAGCTATATACGCCCCTTCCCTTACACCGAACGTGCCTGCCACGCGCATATAGTGTACACGCCTGGGAATTGGGGCGGTTCTTCTTCGCCCGATGGTTCCTACAACCAGGTCTTTCGACCCGGTCATCAAAAAACCCCTTTTTTCCGTCCCGATTTCATCAGATTTTTTATGAAATCTCTAATTCCACTTATTCGAATCATTCTAAACTCGATTTTTAAAATAATCACACCCTAATCTCGGCGTATTTTGAATCTAAAATTCCGACATTCACAACCAATTTTGAAACTTTCATTTCCGACATCAATCATACACAATATATATACCAAAACGCAGATCATTAAGAGAGGAACTCAAATATACCATTTTCATGCATCGATTTGCCATAAATCTCGACAAATCTGGGGTTGAATGGTTCGGTCACTATTCACGACCGAAAACTTCAACCGGAATTTTTATAAGTTAAATGTACTTAGAAAATTATGAAAAAACTATTTTTATGATTTACGTGATTTCGGTAATATAGTAGTATAATCGGATTCACGAAACTCATCCGTGATCTGAATCCCAAATTTTATACCCTATATTTTTATACCCGAAAATAAATTCTGAAAATTATTTTTAATTAATCCAACGATCACTCTGATACCAATGTTAGATTTTATGAATCTCATGCACAGTGAAAGTAATTATAATTTTCAAAAAAATAAAATAGAGATCGGGTATAATGTGTGTAGCTTGACGTGTAGGGTTTCCCAAAAATCGATCAAACCGAACGTCCCTCGATCGGATCTCGCAGTCGGGATGGTGATCACGATATTAATCGAACAACCACCATAATGTTAAGACACTACAACCCTCAATCCGGTGATCCGAATAACACGAAAAATTCCCTATACGAAATTTTTCTCAAACCTTCTATATGATCACTCTCTAGAGAATTTACTCAATTGCTCTCTAATGGCTTCACAGAATTTCTCAGAATTCACAACATGGAGAGGTTAGTTTTCTATTAATAATGTGACTCTTCATATTGAGAGAATTAAAGGAGATAATTAACATGTGGGTTAGAAGGGTCCCTACTAACCCTATTTCAATGTCTAAAATGTCTCTATCGGGCATCTTAAACCAATAGTTGTCTAATCTCTCTCCTTGCAGAATGTTTGGTTCGGTTTAACATGGATTTGTTGATAAACCTCTCTATGGATGGACGCTTGCCATTGCTCCATGCATATTTGGTTAGGAATAGAACTTTTTCATCACTGTTGACCCGAAAGGGTCCTACTTCCATCATTTCTTCATTCCCAAGTGACGAACAACCTGGCCCTGCTCATACAAAATACAGACAAATCATAAACAAGAGAATCGACTCAGCAGCATAGCTAGAAATACCTCGTCTTGGTAGATAATGGTAAAACGCAATTATGGACTTCGTTTTTCTTGTATCACTGACCACATAATTTGAAGTTTTAATGTCGCGACACTATAATTATGTTGTTTGCAGATGAACAAGGTATTGATTCCATAGCTATTAGCATTGCTAGCTACTCCGCCCACTCGGGGAACCTTACTGGTATGCTTTTTGACTTCAATTTTACCATTTGATTTTTAACTTTAACCGAGAAAGTCCAAAATGTTCTAACTTAAAAATATTGTTTGTAGTGCCTTAACTAAAGTGGCAGATTACCCAAATGGAAATCATTCCTACCACACACACTTACTTTACTTTGGGCAGTCAAAGTTGTAATATGGCCCTGACTAAGATGGAGAACTATTATAACCAGCCCGGAGTAGATGTAATGATCCTCTCCCTCCCTCCCTCCCTCTCTCTCTCTCTCTCACACACACACACACATCTAGAATGAAGAAGCTACAGATCAGACATACCTCAAATCCCTAGCGCGCATTAAACTTGATAGAGCTCCAGCCTTACTTGCATTGGAGATCTTATATATTTTCACATTGTTTACGCTTTCATTTCTTCGCTATGTAAAATAGGCATGTAAAATATTTAAGCTTTTTCTAGATCATTGCATTTTCAAGGTGGGCGGGGTCTGAACTGCATTAGTGTATCAATGAGTGGATGCTTTTGTTTTGCTGGTCTCCTCCTTGTGTATCAATTAGTGACAGCATAGGGTATGAAACACCATAGAAATACCTCAATTAGGCCACAGGACAAGAGGCTTGTTGCTAGGAGCATCAGGAGACTCTGCAAAGTAGTAAAAAGGTGCTTTTCCAGCTTTAGGATCAAGATCCACTCCATTAGGTTGTCGTGGAAGTCTCAATCTTGTCAGCTTCTTTCAACCCATCTCAAGTGCTTGGAGAGATTTTTGACGATACTTTTCAATAATTTTGTGATCAAATTTCCATATCTCAAAGCACTTTCAAAGGTTTTTTTTTTCTTTTTTTTTTTCAAAATTATGTAAATACATTTCACCAAAATTTTACCAATTTTCTAAGAAAGAAAGGAGGTCCAATGAATTCTGAAACAAAGGATCGCAATGAATTCTTAACAAAATCACCATTCAATCTCAAATTTCACTCGTTCTAAAAGAAAATATTGTGACGAAGTCAACAGATTTTATCTTATATTTTTATTCTTAATATATATATATCATTTAATTAGAAAGAAATCAATAGGTGCACAAACAAATTTGGGTAGTTTGATATTAAATGTGTCTTGAAATTTATTATTCAACCTGTTGAACCGTGGTCACTTGTTGAGAGGTTGATTAAAATTTTTTATTTATGAGTTTTTGGAAGTTTTCTCACTCCTATGACACTTTTCATTTTTTGAACGGGAGACGAGGGGATCATGACTTTCATTGGGAAAGCGATTTTTTTCCCCCTTTTGCTTTGAGGTTATTGAAAACAACAAAAGACAACATAAAAATCAACAGAGTAATAATAACTATGCATAGGTTTAATAAAAATCCGTAGGCAACAAGGTTTCAGGTTTTAACCCGTTATTGATCTGTAGGTTTATACAGATTTATTATATCAACGATTTAATTTATGAAGCGACTTGTAAAATGCCTGAGTCAGGAGTCGTCCCAATCCATCCAACAATCCGATCACTCCCTTTCTCTCTTACCCCTTGATATGAATCAAGGAGTGGACCGGGGTAATATGGTCTTTCTTTATTTTGTTTTGTTTTTTATCTTTCTGTTTCTTTTATTCTGCAAAAAAAATATTTTCGTTATAACCAATTAGAGAATCAGGGGAGCTATCCATGGGATGGTCACTGTATTTAATCCAACTGAAAATGCTCAATGGAGGTGTGAAATATTTCTCCTGCTCATTTGTTCTGAATTTTGTTTGTTCTCCTCATAACTTGTTTTTCCGGCCAACATAGCTCGACCAGCTAAGGCTCAGGGTCGAGGTTGACCTTGGGTAGACCCTACCAATTTGGTACTAGAGCCGGTTCCAATGGCCGACGAACTGAGAGTGCAATAGCTGGAGCAACAGGTCGAATCTTTGAGCAGTGGATAAGGAAGGATGATGAAACAATTGACCGAGATGTTCCAACTCTTACAAGCAAGGGAAGGATCCGCCACCAACGCACGGGAGAATATCCAGGAAAGGTCGTCTCCGCAAGCACCGTCGGGAACTATCACACCTCAATACGCGAAGCTGGATTTTCCGCGATACGACGGCTTAGAAGACCCTATGATTTGGGCATGTCGCGCGGAACAATTTTTTGAATTTCAAGAAACCCACCCAGAGGACCAGGTGTGATTGCCTGCCTTCCATCTAGAGGAAGATGCCTAAGTGTGGTTCTAGAGGAAGAGAAATGCACAATTAAACCTCAGCTGGGAGGAGTTCAAATTGGAGCTAGGGGACCGATTTGGAACCACCACAGGCGCAGAGGCTTTCGGCGATCTTAGTAAATTGAAGCAGACGGGGTCAGTTAGGGAGTATCAGAGTCGATTCGAAAGATTATTGGGACGGGTCGGGCAGCTAACAAATGAGCAGGAAGTATCACTTTTCGTGAGTGGCCTCAAAGACAACATCTGGTCCGATGTAAAGGCTCAAAGGCCCACCTCCTTACCTGCTGCAATTGGGTTAGCCCGAGTCTATGAGGAGAAGCATCTAAAGGTGGGATTCGAAGAGAAGGAAGTTCTAGGGCACAAAAGGATTGTAACGAGCAATAATCCTCTTTCAATAGAAGGGAGATTGAGGAACAGAGCTCTCTCTGTGTGAAGATTCACATCAGCGGAACTCCAACAACGGCGCAAACAAGGATTGTGTTATCATTGTGATGAGAAGTACCACCCCCGACATCAGTACAAGAAGTTGTTCTTGATCGAGATGGAAGACGAAGGGGGGGAAGTGGAAGGGATGACGGAAGAAGAGGAGGTTTTGGAAGTTCCAGAAATTTCAATTCACGCACTCACTGGAGTAACTACGCCTCAAACTATGAGAATGAACGGGAGGTTGGGGAAAGTATCCTTGACCGTCTTGGTGGATTTGGGGTCTACTCATAACTTCATCAGCGAGGAAATAGTGAAGGTCACGGGACTCAAAGTTGAAGTAGGAGCCTAACTCAGAGTTGTAGTGGCTAATGGGGAATGCATTACCAATACTGGTTTTTGCAAAGATGTAACCATCTCTCTACAAAACACTGCAATTACGATTGATTTCTTTATCATTAATTTGGAGGGGTGTGATGCTGTACTGGGGATTCAATAGTTACGAACACTGGGTCCCATACTGTGGGATTTTGGAAGGATGACAATGAGGTTTAGGTGTAAAGGGGTCATAATTGAGCTCAAGGGAACAGAAGAAAGTAATCCTAAACCAATTAGAGAGAAGGCCCTGGTTAGGGCATTAGATCATAACAGGGGCCGAGGAACCCTACTGCACGTTCGTGCATTAGAAGGTGAGGAAGAAAATGGGGGAAACTGGGAAGAATGGGAAGATGAATTTCTTGAGGTGTTTAGGGACATGTTTGGGCTACCACCAAAAAGGGAGCATGATCATAGAATGGTTCTGAAGTCTGGTAGTGACCCTATTTGCCTGAAACCCTATAGATATCCACACTTCCAAAAGAAGGAGATCAAGAGGCTAGTAGAAGAAATGATCCAGCAAGGGATAGTTCAGAGTAATAGAAGTCCCTACTCGTCCCCTGTGCTGTTGGTTAAGAAAAGAGATGGGACATGACGTTTTTGTGTAGATTACAGAGCCTTAAACAAGCTGACAGTGAAGGATAAGTATTCAATTCCAGTGATTGAAAAACTTTTGGATAAATTGCATGGAGCTCAAGTTTTTACCAAGTTAGATTTAAAATCAAGGTGTCATCAAATTCGGATGGATATTAGGGATGTAGAAAAAACAACTTTTCGTACTCATCACGGGCATTTTGAATTTTTAGTAATGCAGTTTGGACTCTCAAATGCTCCAACAATATTCCAAAGTTCATTCTGGTCTTCTTCGATGACATACTAATATATAGTAGAAGTTGGGATGATCACATTCAACACATAAGGCTTACATTGGCTATTCTGAGAGACCATGGGCTGGTGGTAAAAAAGGAAAAGTGTGTTTTAGGGCTAAGAGAAGTAAAGTATCTTGGACATATTATGAGCGCAAAAGGGGTTCAAGCTGATCCGGCAAAAATTCAGGCTATGAAAGAGTGGCCAAAGCCAAGAAACTTAAAAGAGCTTCGTGGGTTCTTAGGACTAACCGGTTATTACCGACGATTTATATCTCACTATGGAAAGACAGCAAGGCCCTTGACTAATCAGCTGAAAAAATGAAATTTCACTTGGGGGAAAGAAGCGGAAAAGGCCTTTAAGGAGTTAAAGTCTCTTATGATCATGGCTCCAGTCCTCGCCTTACTAAACTTTGAACAAGACTTTGTGGTAGAATATGATGCATCAGGAGAGGGTATAGGGGCGGTACTAATACAAAATAGAAGGCCAATAGTTTATTTCAGCTCAGCCCTTAAAGGTAAAAACCTTTTACTCTCCACTTATGAAAAGGAATTACTAGCCTTAATTCTGGCTGTAAAACACTGGAAGCCTTATCTTTTGGGGAGGAAATTTGTGGTAAGGACTGATCACCGCAGCCTGAAATATTCGTGGGAACATATAGCTACAGAAGCTCAGCAAAAATGGTTGATTAAACTCATGGGATATGATTTCACAATTGAATATCGGCAAGGACATTCCAACATGGCTGCTGATGCTCTTTCTAGAGTGCCACAAGAGGGAGCAGTATCTGTTATTTCTTTCCCTGAACCAATCTGGTGGGAAACAATTCAGGAAGAAAATCAGCTACATCCAGAGCTCATTAAGATGCATCAGTTAGAACAAGATGATCAGGCTATTGGGCCATGGGAGGTGATACAGGGTGTGTTGTTTTTCAAAGGCAAGGTATATCTTCCAAAAGACTCACAGCTACTGCTCACCTTGATACAAGAATTTCATGGAATGGGCCATGAAGGGTTTCTCAAGACAATTCAACGACTGAGAGCAGTTTTTTTATTGGAGATCCATGAAAGAAATGGTCAAGAAATTTTTAAGGGAGTGTGATACTTGCCGGCGGAACAAAAACGACTACAGGAAGCCGGGAGGATTTCTGAAGCCTCTGCCTATACCGGATAAGTTATGGTCTGATATTTCCATGGATTTTGTGGAAGGACTTCCAAGATCTAAAGGTAAGTTGGTGATTCTAGTGGTAGTAGATCGGTTAAGCAAGTATGTGCATTTTATTTCCATTGCCCACCCTTACACAGCTGCATCCATTGCACAAATTTTCTATGAAAATATTTTCAGACTACATGAAATGCCGGAATCCATTGTTTGTGACCGAGATGCTGCTTTCACTAGTCGTTTTTGAAAGGAGTCGTTTCGACTACAAGGCACCAACTTCAATTTCAATTCTTCTCATCATCCCCCAACAGACGGGCAAATGGAGGTGGTTAATTGAACGGTAAAGGTATACTTAAGGTGTTTTACAAGTGAGCAACCAAAAAATTGGGTACAGTGGCTGCCTTGGGTTAAATATTGTTATAACTCCAATATGCACTCTGCTACTAAAATGTCACCCTTTGAAGTAGTGTATGGAAGGCCACCACCCAACTTACTATCTTATGTCCATGGGACGGCTCGAGTACAAGCGGTGAAGGACTCATTAATAGCTAGAGACCAGATTATATCAACTCTGAAGAAAAATCGGAAGGTAGCAGCAGAGAAAATGAAGGTTTACTATGATAAGAAACATGAAAATCGTAAGTTTCATGTAAGAGATAGTGTGTATTTAAAGCTGTAGCCTTACAAGCAACTCTCGGTGGTTTGATGCGACTCTCAGAAGCTAGCCCCTCATTTCTTTGGACCATTTACAATATTAGAATGCATTGGCAAATTAGCTTACAAACTGCAGCTCTGAAGGAAGAAAAATCCACCCAGTCTTCCATGTCTCCTTGCTCAAGAAACAATTGGGGACTGCAATTTCATCAGAACCTTATTTACCTCAGTGGGAACCATTGCTGCCAGAGGAGCCTCAAGAAATTCTTAATCAAAGAACTACCGGCAACATTACTGAACTATTGGTGCAATGGAAAGGCCAACCGAAAGAAGAGGCAACATGGGAAATAGAGGAAATATTTAAGGAGAAGTATCCAACTTTCACTTATCCTTGAGGACAAGGATGTTGATAGGAGGGGGAAAATGATATGAATCAAGGAGTGGACCGGAATTATTACTCATTGTTTGGGTAATATGGTCTTTCTTTATTTTGTTTTGTTTTTCTGCTTTCTATTTCTTTTATTCTGTAGAAATAATATTTTTGTTATAATCAATTAGGGAATCAGGGGAGCTATCCATGGGATGGTCACTGTATTTAATCCAATTGAAAATGCTTAATGAAGGTGTGAAATATTTCTTCGGCTCATTTGTTCTGAATTTGGTTTGTTTTCCTCATATCTTGTTTCTCCGGCCAACATAGCTCTACCAGCTAAGGCTTAGGGTCGAGGTCCCCTCTCTTTTACTATGTTTGACCGACTCCAATTCCCAATAATGGATCACCAATGAAGTCCTCTTCTCCGGCATCAAAAACAACAAGGTCTACAAACAACTTATCTTTCTAGAATATCAAGCAATGAAGATGAGCCTAAAAGGCAACTCCAACAATGGTTTCTCTTCATCCGATTATGATGAAAGCATAGTTTCGACACCTGTAATAGAGATGCAACTTATAAACCCAGGCCCTGACTTTTGAACACTGACACGATCTGATCACGGAGAAGAAAGTTCAAAGAAAAGAAATGGTAGAAAAAGAAAACGAGTGTCAACTGAATGAAAGGGCAAAGAATTAAGTAGATATTTTCCTCGGCCAAAACTCAAATTTTTATTTAGATTTCATAAAATTCATATTTTAAGATTTCATTCTCAAATCTCTATTACCATTTTATTAATTCGAACAATTTAAATGAGTTTCAATTTCATATATGGTTTCCATACATTTTAACAAAACACGAACCAAGTGATTATGGAAAGTGATTTTGCTATGTTAATTTGGTTCAAGTTTTGAAGGGACAGTCGTAGTGTTCCACCCAAATAGCACAGAATCAAAATTTTCTCTAAAAAAATTAAATTATTAATATATTAATAATTTATAGTGTTAAAAAATGATCAACTAATCTTAATTAAGTTTAATATTAACTTTTTCAAATAAAAGTTCAAACTTCATTATTTCTCTCCTAAATTTGTTCCTTAGTTTTTACTTTTTAAAACATATTATCACGTGGTTTATGGTTATGATTGAACTATGAGAAGTGCTATGTTTTCTTTCTTTACCCTGATGGGCAAGTTGAATACCTGGTATGCAATGTGCTAAGTTAGCATTTATCAAAGTAATGTCATTGTTCAATGTGGTTAAAATAATTTTAGTAATATAGAAAAATGTCTAGTTGACAATTAAAATAGCACAAAATTAATAAAAGTCAAACTAACATATTGTAAATATTTAAAATAAAGATAAAAGAATATAATTTTTTAAAAAGATAATATTTTTTTTATTTGATCGATCAATTTTTGATAATTAATTTTTTAATTTCAATTAATTCCATTCGAATTTATTGTTTAACCAATTAAGAAATGTGCTCTTTTAATAACTTTTTTTTTTCCTTTAAGATTCAAATTTCAAAAATTTGAATAAGCGAATCCGATACTGTTATTATTGAACCAACAGAGCCGCATCTCATGTGGAAGTCGCCGTTGTGGGCGGCAACGATATGACGACGTCATCAAACTGATGAAATTCCTGGGCTTGAAAAGCGTAACCTCTTTTATTGATTTTTGTCTTCTTAGTATCATCTTTTCTATTGATTATTTTTTTTTTACCCTAAATTTGATACACTATTCGATATTTAAAATTGTTATCAGATCTCAATTGAGGTAAAACTCTTCTGACATTATTTTTTTTTTATTTTCAAAAAGTTTCAAACTTCAATACTTAATTAAAAAATACAGTACCTTTTTTCATTATACCAATCAAACATTGGGATCTTTTCAAGTGCTGAACAGAGGATCATGGACCTCAAAGATATGAGAAGAAGAATGACTAGCGATAGCGATAGGATTAAAACATTGGACACGGATTTTTTTCTCAAATGGTATTCCCACAGGTTGCGATGTGATCTTAGGGTGCCATCACACACATCCCTTACCTATTCTCTTAACTATAAATCTCAAATTCGAATTATAAAAAATAAATAAAATAAAATTTAAAAAAACTAATACTATGAGTCTCATGATACTCGAACCGAAATAATTGAATAAAATCTGAACACTAATTAACGAAAATCATAAAAAAAAAATTTGAATAATAAAATAAAATAAAATCATACGCATCCCTCTTATATATAGGGTTTCTTTTGTTGGACCATGACTCTTGATAGAATAGTACTGCATGCAAAAAGTATACCACATTTTCCCACCGCAAGATTCGACACCATGAAAACCAGCTGACTCTCAATCAAGAAGGATGAGAGGACCAAGGCTTCTCAACAGGTTTTTGTAAAATCAAACCACTGCATGCATCCATACCTAATCAGGTATAGAAACTTTTCATCACCTTCACCTTTTCCCATCATTACTTTCTTTCACCAGTTCCAAAAGAAAAACACTGAACCAAACCCTAAATGCTACCATGAGAGGGACGCGATAGGTGCCCCCATACATTTTCTCCTTGGTTTTTCCCTCATGGACCAGAGATCACTATGATAACAAATTGATCTTGGAAAACTGGAATATGTATTATTAAAACCTTCAGGATCAACCACAATATATGGTCATGACTTGACCACCAAAATTTGAGTACACTCCCTACAAATCTGGACACATTTAAAGATGCATTCTTACAAAAGTGAATAAAACTATGCATCCAATAGACAGCACCAATGGAGTACACTTCTATGGGAAAAAACCATTGGATTTGGTTCAACTTCAAAAATTTAATACACAAGCTAACAACTTCCTCGGCAAAGATTCTTCAGCAGTCAAAACTTCCGCAGTTATCCCCACAAGAATCAAAAAGATATGCGGGACAACTATTTATCAAATTCCCAAATAACGCCTCCATCCTCTGCAATACAAGTACAGCATTAGTCAGACTCATAGTTTCAAACAAAATGTCCAGCTCTATTCTTCTATCTTCATGAGTTTAATCTTTTCAGGTAAAGTTGATAAGAAGCTCTTAATATCCAGATAGACCACATAAGAAATTCTTGAACTTTTAGAGTTCTATAATTTGCTTGAAGAAATTTTACACATGTTATGAGCTCTCAATAAACAATTTTGTACAAATATTTGAACAAGGATCTTGGCTTAATTGCAAAGGCAGTCATAATCTCTCTTTTTTAATGACTATATCATCAGTGCATTAGTTTTATATAAAAGAACAGACTAGACTCACGGCCCATGATTTCTTATCACTAACTTCATGATTTTCTGAGGTTAGTGAGCATACATATTTATAGTGGCTACTCTTTTCAGCAGAAGAGATCTATTAAAGCAAGGGCTGAATCTTGGTTGCTTGCATATAGAGGAAAAAAATAAATGCTGATAACCAAGAGTTCAAATTTTTACCCTTTTATAATATAAATGTAGCAAATGCAAGACACACCTTTGACTTTCTTCTTGATCCAAACTTCTACCAGCATCCCTGCACCCACACCAGCAGCAATACATGTCCCATAGAGCAAAATGGTTGAGTGTATTGACCTGCGGGGTAGAAAATAATATTCTGGAATTTCTCTCATCTTTTTAGGAAGCCGCTTCTTAACAACTGGAGAAGAGCCAGGATTCTCTTTTGCAGCTTCACCAATGGCTTTCCAATCCAATCCCTTTAATGGATCTTTTGGGTCCTCTTTTGCCATATAGAATCCTTTGTATGCTCCAAAACTTTGTTCTGAAAGTCAAATATTTTTTTCTTTAAATAATTAAAAAAAAAAAAGAAAAAGAAAAAGAAAAATAATGTACACAACTAGCAACAAGGTCTCTACACATGCAAGGTTACATTCTCATCTGGCAACGAGGCCTCTAATTATACAGAGTAACAATCATTTGTATCAATGGGACCAGAAACTTATCCAGATAAAGATTGAGCACATCCATGTAAGTTTCAAGGGCAAGATATAAGTAAATTAGACAACAATCCCAGCCTATCTGCTTCCATTCAAATTACTGAATTCTTACATTTGGGTTCACAGTAGCAATCAGAAGGCCCAAACATCTTGAGAGACAACTGCATTGAAAAGAAAAAAGTGTATCCTGCAGTAGTAAACAAAAGGCCCAAATATCATAACTTTGGAGTTTTGGACAGAAGTAGAAAGGGCCACTATTCTGCAGAAGCCATTTTGGTAGTACGCCAACAACCCTCTACCATCCATCCCATGCCATTCCATTATCTTGTATTGCACTGTATCACAATAGACATATCTATTAAGTGGCAAACTGGAGAAATTTCTAATCACACTCTTCAGTTTTATATTAATAGGATTCCTAGTTACTTTTATGCCATCATGTTCCTAGTCAATTATATGGTTTTTTGATGGCCAAGGGAGAGGACTTGCTAGTGCACTGAAGAAAGAAGAGTAATGATACCAGCAAGAGAATTCATAGTGACATGCAGTATTAACATGCCAGGACTGAATTTATCCAAGTGAGTTACTCCAAAAACTCAGCAAAGCAGGACTTCAAAGTCAACACAATTAGAAGATAATGTAGTCACTCCACGACAGTGCCAGAGAATTTCTAAAAAAATGGACTTATAATCCCAACAAAGTATAATTGTATTTGTTTACAACAAGTAAAACAAGAACACAATAACAGGCCAAAAACTATGCATCTCAAGTGAGAATACGTACACCCACTTCTCAAGTGAGATTGCTGGGAGAAACAAAACTACTAAAATCCCACTTGCCTGACCCAGACACTAATACATTGCTAAAGTTACCTTTGCTCTCTCCTCCTCTACCTTCTAATTTTCCCCTCCATTTCCCTCCTTTACTTCTACATTTTTTTTACTGTTTCACCTGTCACTTCTACAATCATGCACCCGCATATTCCAATTTTAGGTAAGAAACTCTAAATCTTTCCACAATTCGATAATGTAAGGTCTTCTATATACATATCATAATTTTGCGAAAATCTGAGAAAAACAAGATTGCTAAAATCACGCCAAGTAGGCAAATATAAGTAATGGGAACAACACCCTTTGAACTAGTCCTGACCCAAACAATTTTATCCACGAACAGGGAGGAGGATGGGAAGATAGAACAAATCATAATCACCAAAAGGACTTCTACTTCAACTAATATAGGCATGCTTTGCACATGCTTGGCCAAAATTTTATTTTTTCATGTACACATCAGAGCAGCAGTAACATCTGATTTTGGTTAATACGATCTCTTGCCAACTAAATCAACCATAGAATGATAAGACATAATAATGACAATGAAATGCTAAATATCTCTTATAAGATTTCAGCCAAGATTGCTGCCTTCAAAAGAACTATGCTAGGGAGAGGTCCCCACACGTAAAACCAAATCTGTTATTGCAGGGATACCCATAATCAGAATTAGTCCTCATTGGAGAAGGGAAAAAATTATAGTTGCATAAAAGAAAAATGTATAAAGAAAGTATAGATCTGGGACAAAATGACAAACAGTTGCAATGCCCATCAATCAAATAATAAATAAGCCCCCATGAAATCATGAAAATTTGATATAGGCATTCCTTACGATTTAGAAACCATGTAAATGGAGTCAAGGAAAGAAGAGCAAAGCTGAGTGCAATAACATAACTGGTGTTTAAAACATGGATAACAGGTTCAATAGAAACATTCTGTTTGGTTCAATTGTTGATTTATTGATTATTTTTCTATTAAATTTCAATGTGCAGGAGAAGGTAGCCCATGGATTACAGATTTAATGTTTAAAACTTGGGGGAAGAGAGTGCGATTGTAAGAGAGGTCACGAGGTTTCTGCGAGATACCTGAGAGGCAAAGAAGGAAGAGCATATGATGTCAGACAGAACATTTCTTATATGAAAGAAACCAGTCAACCTACTCACATATATATTTGCCCACAAACATACAGGTTGATTCCTATTTCTCAAACTGTTCAGTCGGTCTGATTTTAATTACATGGGCACATTCAGAAGCACAAAAAATACTTGTCTAGTCCACTTTTGTTTCACGATCTTTTAAAAAGGTATCTCCAACATTAATTTACCTTAGTTCAGTGCATTTTCACTTGAAACCTTCTTATTAATGGTTAGAACTAAAATTCACTTAAATTAAACCTTCAACATAAAACTAGCAATCCCAATATTAGTTCAGCTAATATAGGGCATTTGAATCAAAACATCAATACCACCACTTTTCCCATTGGATATAACTAAGCTCCCTTGGATCAAACCCTAAAACTAAATGCTACCTAGGGTTTTCAATTTCACATAGAATAACTCATCGAAAAAAAAAGACAACAACAACAACAACCACCTAGGCCTTCACCCAAAAAAAAAAGGGACAATACAGAGAAAAATCGAATACCTATGATCAGGGTTTTCAAGATATGTTGGTTTCTTCTCTTGCAAAATCTATAAGCAACAACTAAGATGAAGTGCTCTTCTACAAATCTGGGGTTTTGAGAGAGAGAGAGAGAGATAAACACAGCTTGGAAGTGAGAGTGGCCTAAAAATGAAGGTAGTTCGTTCTTCCAAACAAACCAGAGCGGTTAGCTCTGTCCAGTCCAGATGAATGCAGGGTTGTCGATGGCAGACTCAGTGAATTATGACCAACGTCTCGGGCTCATGAGGGATTCTAAGGCCACACCGGCAGGTATTTTGGTCCAGAGAGATAATTAGTAATTAAATTCCATGTTGCACAATTTATTGGTGCGAGAATTGTACATATTTTTTTTCTTTTTGAAGATTTTAATTCATGCAGGCATAGTTATTAACCCGACTTACACATTGACCCGTGCATCTTGAAATTTATGATTCAACGGTTGAACCATTGGAACACTGATTCAACCACTGATTATTTTTTATTATTTTAAAATATAAAAATATATATATAATTATATTTTGTAAATATAAAATATCAATCACAATATTTACAAAAAGTAATATAATCATGTAATAAAAATTAAAAATTCATAATCAAGAGAAATTAAAACGTGATTTTGGATATAATCAATTGAAATTAAAACCTGAAAGTTTAAAACTAAAATTCCTCAATTCTTTTAAAAGTTCCTTACAAAATAACCCCAGAGAATGAATCCAATCAGGAGAAATTAAACCTCAAAGTTTAAAACTATTCTCAATTCTTTTTAAAGTTCTTTACAAATTAGAAAAAAATGAATCCAGACTAAAGTTCCTCAATTGTTTTAACCCCAGAGAATGAAACCAATCAAGAGAAATTAAAATTTGAAAGTTTAAAACTAATATTCCTCAATTCCTTTAAAGCCCAGAGAATGAATCCACCATGATGAAAAAATGAACATTAGAAAAAAAAATGAAAGCAATGCCTTCAGATTTCAGAGACAGAGAATGAATCCACCGTGATGAAAAATGAAAAAAAAAAAAATATAGGAATTTTCATTTTTTAAAACCCTAAATCCACCGTGACAAAATTCAGAGAGAGAGAGAGAGAGAGAATGAATATTATAAAACCCTAAATCCATCGTAACAAAATTCAGAGATAGTTACAGAGAATGAATATTATAAAACCCTAAATCCATCGTGACAAAGTTCAGAGATAGAGACAGAGAATGAACATCATAAAACCCTAAATCCACCGTGATGAGAATAGAAGTTCAAAACCCTAAAACTATCCAAATCCAAAGAGATAGACAAATCTGAGAATGTAAAATCAAAACCCTAAATCTAAGAATCGCACTAGAGAGAGTCAGAGAGAGAGAGAATAAGATGAAGGGGCTCACCTTAGGCTTCACAAATTCAGTCGTCAGTCATCAGTCGGAGAGAGAGGTCAAGCGAAGACGAAGACGAAGACGAAGAGAGAACCGAAGAAGAGGAAAGGAGCGCGGAGCAGGATTTTTTTACCCTTTTAACTTCACCGGAAGGTGTACTAATCGTGTTGCGCGGTGTCTACCCGACCACCAATCGAATGAATACTTGAACTTGAAACGAAATAGATTGAAATTTTTTTTAAAAAAAAAATCAAGGGTAATTATCATGTATTTATTTTTCGTTTTAGATTTTGATTTGGACGAGTCAATAGTATAATGATGAGTAAACGAAAAATAATATACTCAGAAGAATAAAAAATAATAAATTTTTTAATCTTAACATAACTTTTTTATTTATATATTTAATATTTATTTATTTATATATTTTAGATAAAAAAATAACTATAAATAGAAAATAATGGACAGAAAGAAAAAAAAAAGGATAATGTAATTCTGGGTTTTATTGCATATCTCGGTTTTGATTAAGTAGGGAAAAAATTAAAAGAGCTAAGAAAAAAAGAGTTTAAAAAGAAAAAAACAAATTTCTTGATACAGGTAATTGTGAAAAATGCAATACAAGTATTAAATGGAATACTCTACGTCATGTTAGGCATAATATGGTAAGTAGTAAATAGAAAATAATATGCAAGAAATACAAATAAGGTAAGTAGAAAAAAAAAAAAGCAAAGAAAGTTAAAAAAAAAAAAAAGAATTTAAAAGGAAAAAAAAAAAAAAAAAAAAAGAGTGTTTTTTGGTCCCCTGGGGCGGGGGGGAGGGCGGGTGGGGGAAGATGGTCGCCCGCGCATGCGGCGCGGTAGCCTGCCTTCGCTATTCCCTTTTTTTATTTTTTTCTTTTCTTCTTGCTGGGAAGCGGTAGGAAGGGGGATGAGATGCGACGTTGGACGGGAACAGCTCACAAATGTTCCCATTTTTTTTTAACCCTTTTTTTTTTGTTTCTTCTCCCTTCCTTCTTTTTTTTTTTTTTTTACTCCTTTTTGTCTTTAACCTCCACCCATCTTTTTTTTTAATTCACCCTTCCCCCTCCTTTTTTTTTTTTTTTTTTACTTTTTCGAATTTTTTGTTTTTACTTCTTCTTTCTTGTTCACCTTTCATCCTTTTTCTTTTTTATTTCTTTTTTTGGATTTCATTGTTTCCGATTGCTACCATTCCTTTTTTTAACCTTTTTTTTAGTTTCTTTTTTTTTTCTTTTTTACTTCTTTTTTTGCCATTCACTCTTTTTTTTTATTATTAATCTATCACTTCTCATTTCTCTACTTTTTTTTCACTTTTTTTGGGTTTCACCGTTTATATTTTTCTTTCATATATATATATATATATATATATGAAAAACAAAAGTTAGAAGACTTCTTCTCGTATGTTCTTCTTGGAATATAACACATTGTCAATGGAGGAGAGTTAAAAAATAATTTTTTTATCACCTTAACACTCAGACGATATTGACTTTTTTTTTAACCCACCAAATTGGACTTTTTTAATATATATTTAATTTGTTTTTTTAACTTAATTTAATATATAAAAAATATATTTTTTAAATTTAACGTTTAATAATTATTTATTCCTACTACACACCTCGGAACACACCGTTCTTATAGAGAGAAACGCATTTTCACATCTTATTAACTCGAAATGGCTGGGGAGAGGAAAGATTCTTTTTTTTAGGATACTCACGAGAACAGATCTCGCGGGTAAATATAAATAATTTTTTTAACAAATTTCAATTCTCTTAATTGTCATTTTAATATTTTTTTTTTTTAACAAACGGGTATATCACCCATTCAAGCTCCACACTTGTGCATGTGTGTGTATATATATATATTAAATTTTATATCAATTAACTCCTTTAATTAACTCCATTTGTAATGAATATATTTAACTTCCAATTTAGTATTTAAAATTTAAAATTAGATGAAAGTATGCTATTCTTGCTTTGAAAATACTCTAAAATTGTTTTATAGAAAACTTTAAACTTTAATTTCTTGTTGGTTTCGGATAAGAATGGATTAAAAGACTATAAAATCAACTGGTCTCGCTGTGGGACTCACAATGGCCACAATTCAATCTGTTTACCTCTCTTGGTTACCGAGCTGCTCCGCTACTGAGAGAGGTCAAACTCTAGGCTACCGCCAAGCTTCTTGGCTATCAAGAGAGGTCAAGCTCCTCCACCATAACACTCGATTACAATATATTTAAGTTTCAACTTTAAATTTTAAGTTTAAGGTCGCGACATCAAGTTTAAGTTTTAAATCTTTTTTTTATATTTTGGTTCAACCAAACAAGATAAACTCTAGTTAGCGTTAAATTGAGCTAATGAGTACGAGTGTTAACTTTGATGAAGTGTTGAGATTCCAAATCTTGGACTTTTTTATTTTTCAATTTATCACCTACCAAAGAAATCAATACAAGTGCTTTAGTTTGCACATAATTTTTCTATTATCGCGAAACACTTTTTTTTTCTTAACTTACTCACCACGCCGAGCAAAAATAATGAAAAATAATTAATGAGTAAACGGGAAATAAAGTATCGAGGAGAAATAAGGTAATGTATGAGCGAAATCATGTACCGAGGAGAGAGGTAGGAATCACCAAGAAAAAAGAGTGATGCACCTAGATTCCCAAAAAGTAGCTAAGAAATGTATTGAGAGAGCGGATATATAGAGAGGTAATGTACTGAAAGGTAAATAGAAAAACGTATCAAGACAGATGAAAAACAAACACTCGCAATCAAAATTAAAGAAACAGTCCACTAAACGTTAAAACAAAATTGAGTAAATAAATTGTCATAGAGAAACCAAATTTCACTGAGTACCAAACACTCCAGCAAGCGAGAACCACCAAGCACCAAATACTCCAATAAACGAGAATTTTTAGTAACCAATGATTTAAAAATTGAGAATCAATCAACCAAGATCCTAAAAAATTATTATATAGTCCAAAGAATAAAATCCACATTCGTATTTAAATTAATTATTGTCATATATTTTACGAAATATATAAATCTAAAATAATCATTTAGAGTCAACAGAGTTTTCTGGTGCTACATACTTAAAAGTAGAAAATATAAACACAAGTCTTTACAGTAGAGAAATGACTTCTATGCACCGCGATAATCATCAATTACACTATTCTCCTTAATAGGAACTGGAAAAAAAAAAACATTTTTGGAATAAGCAATAAACATGAAAAACAACAAAACAAATGTTAAGTAAAACAAATATTCAGAAACACAAACCTTCAAAGGAGATGAATCACTTCCATATACCATGATCATCATTAGACACACACTTCTCAACTGGAACTAAAAAATAACATTTTTAGAATTAGAAGTAAATAAGAAGAGTAACAGAATAAACATTGAATAAAGCAAAATGTTTAGAAGTAGAAAATACAAACACAAACCTTCACAATAGAGGAATGACTTCAATAATGAGCACTTGACTGTCTCCATTTACCCTATTTAGAGAGAGAGAGTATTATTTGCTTAATAAACATCTTTCTATGTCCATTGGGTTCGTTTATATAGTGAGAGATAGGGAGCATAAGGGAATGACTTTCATACATCATGATTATCGAGATCATGATACACCACTCTTCAAATGACATGAGAAAGTAAAAGTCTAATCACAACAGGACCTTCATAGACTTTTTTTTTTTAAGTACAAAGGGAAGGCAATTTTACCAAAATGTCCGAACTTCCAAATAATGGCAATAAACGGAGGTAAAAAAGTGAATTGTCAAAGAGTTCTCCCGATCACCCCAAGCATGTTTCCGTAAAATCAATTACAAAATTTATTTTATTAATATTTCTAAAGAGAAGAAGAGGAAAAAAAAAAACAGAAAAAGGTCCAGATAAAAAAAAAAGGTCCAATCAGGTCCAGCTAACCAATGAGTAATCACCTCCTGCCAACTAGAGAACGACGAAATCCAAGGTGCTAAGGGTCGCACTTATATTTGTATAGTTAATGTAAATTTTTTTTGATATTTTTAAAAAATATTTTTTAAAAAATTATTATTTTTAAAAAATTAAAAGAAGATTTTTAATTATATTTTTTGATATTTTTATAATAAACATGTTTTTTAATTATAAAGAATATTTTTTAATATTTTAAGATTTTAAGGGGAGAGAGAGAGAGGAAGAGGAGAGAGTAACAAGGAGAGAGAGAGTTACCAAAATGTCCAAACTCCCAAATAATGGTAGGAGCGCAAGAAGTTAATTCTAAAATAAACAGGATAAAAAAGTAAATCATCGAAGAGTTCTCCCAACCGCTCCAACTATGCTTCTATGAAAATTAGTTATAAAATTTACTTTATTAATATTTCTAAAGAAAAGAAAAGAAAAAAAAAATGTCCAATTGAGAAAAAAATGTCACAGGTCCAGCTCACTAACGAGTAATCACTCTCATGAATTGGAGGACAACGAAATGTAAGGTCGCAAGTGTCGCATTTATATCTAATGAAATTTTTTTTGATATTTTTAAAATTCTTTTTAAAAAAAATTATTAGTTTTAAAAAACATTTTAAAAGAATATTTTTAGTTATATTTTTTGATATTTTTATATTAAAGATGTTTTTTAATGAGGAGAGAGAAAGGAAGAGGAAAGAGAGGCGGGGGGGAGAGAGAGAGAGAGAGTGTGTGTGTTAACGAGGAGAGGAGGGTGGGAGAAAAAAAAATAATGCCATGGGTGCTTTGCAAGTGAGTACCATCATGCCAGGTTGGATAATGATGAAAACCAACGTGGCCTATATATATATATATATTAAAAAACAAAATCCACGGGTCACTAGTGTTACGCGTTGACCCATAGTGATCCATGGGTTTTTCGGGTTTGTTGTATATGCGGTCCATTTAATGCACCAATTCGTATAATATACTGGCTGCGGATTGATCCGATCTGACTAACAAGTCAGTCCGGATTTAATAACCGTGGGCCACCTTGTGTCCCCTCAATATTTTCTATCTATATTTTTATTTTATCTTATTTTGTTTGTATTATTTTCACTTAAATCAATATTTTAATATATATATATATATATATATATATATATATAAAAGCAAAACCTTTTTCTTTAAAAAAAAATAAAGTGCTAAATGTTTTAGAATAAAATATTTGTTATGATTTTAAGATCATTTGATCTCAATTTTTTTTTTCAAAAATCAGTGGTAACAACGATCAAAATAATTAATTTATATATCTAAAAACATTGTGAGCATTATATGAAATCATCAAATTATAAAATGTTATTCAGTACAATCCAAATGTGTTGGGTGTCTCATCCCACATTGGCCAAAAGAGACCTTTTTTGGTTTCTTGCATCGAGAGGCCGCCCCAAAAATTTGTATATAAATATATGGTCTTGGGTAAAGGTTTAAGCATCTCTGCTCAAGTGAGTTAATAAAAGACGTTACGATTTTTTAAAGTTTGTTTTTAGTATTTCTTTTGTATGGTGATCATTTGAGATATAGAAATATTTTTTTTAAAGCATTTGTAGGTTTGAGAATGAAAAAAATTATATTGAGAAATCTCTTTCTAGAAAGAGGCCCAACCGTAACCCGGATCGAATGAAATATAATTCCGGATATCAGTTGGTGGACAGGTGTCCTGACATCAGGAAAAAAAAAAAAAAAAAGAAACAAAACAAAACAAACCAACTCCAAGGGACCGGAGGAGATGTACACACGCCTGACAGTGAGAAGCTTCCTCTCAGTCATTTCCAAAGACAAACAAAACTTCCCTGGGAGGAAGACCATAAACCACAAGAACATCATCATGAGAATGAGTGAGGCTGGCAAGGGCATGAGAAATTGATGCGTGATATGACCTTGCACAAGCTCTGCCCAAGTTCAAGATTCCTGTTCAATACTCACGAATAGGGAATACCTTTATTAGCTAGATTAGGACCATTATTAGCCCCTAATAATGTGAGCAATAAAACCTTGATAATGTGCATTATCAGTTTCATGCCAATTAAGAAAAGTGGACAGCGGGACACTAAAAGGGTACTTACTGCGTGGCATATGATATGCACATGAAATTACGTATGACAGAAAAGGTTACCTACCATCCATAGGTCAGCAAACATTGGTAAAGTGGGACACTTTCACTCATTCAAATCTCACAGGCAAAAAGTATGTCCATTTTGCATTTGGAGCTGGATTGCCTTCAATCTCAGAATCATTTCCCAATTTTGCAGGTACTTGGCTGAGGCATATGTTCAAGCAATGCAGTTTGATGAGGCAGAATAGCTCTGCAAGAAGACTCTTCAAATCCACAAGGAGAACAGTGCACCAGCATCCCCTGAGGAAGCAGCTGATCATCACCTTGCTCTCATCTGTGAAGCAAAGGGAGATTATGAATCAGCTCTTGAGCACCTTGTACTTGCTAGCATGGCAATGATAACCAATGGCCAGGACAACGAGGTTGCTGCTATTGATATTAGCATCGGTGGTATTTACATGTCCCTTTGTCGCTATGATGAGGCTGTGTTCTCCTATCAGAAGGCGCTAACTGTGTTCAAATCCACAAAGGGTGACAATCACCCTACGGTTGCATCTGTTTTCATTCGCCTCGCTGATCTCTACTATAAGACAGGAAAGATACGTGAATCAAAATCCTATTGTGAGAATGCTATGAGGATATATACGAAGCCTGTGCCTGGAACCACATCAGATGAGATAGCCAATGGGTTGACAGATATTGCAACCATTTTTCAAGCCATGACTTAGCCTGAGGAGGCATTGAAACTATTGCAGAAGGCAATGAAGTTGTTAGAGGATCTCCCTGGGCAGCAAAGCAGAATTGCAGGGATAGAAGCACAGAGGTGTGCTGCTCTACATGGTTGGGAGGTATGGAGAAGCTCGAAGCTCTTTTGAGAGTGCTATAGGGAAGCTTCGAGCCAGTGGAGAGAAGAAATCATCCTTTTTTGGGATTGTGTTAAATCAAATGGGATTGGCCTGTGTGCAGATGTACAGGATAGAAGAGGCTGCTGAATTGTTTGAAGAAGCAATGGCGATACTAGAGCAGGACTGTGGCTCTTATCACCTGGATACAATTGGAGTGTATAGCAATCTTGCAGTAACTTATGATGCCATGGGGAGGTAAATTTTAACTGATGGTCTTATTTAAGATTTTGCCCGGCCTCTTTTGTACCATTCTGTCTTACATTTGCGTGCTTACACCCTGTTCGAATTTCTATTGCCTTACCCTTACTAGTCCACCTCAAACCCTGTCATTCAAACGGCTAGGAGTCTAGTTGAGTTTACAGTCAATACAGAATTATTGGCCTTTATCATGGTTGATCATGGCATTATATTTTTGTGTTTTTATGCAACAGAATTAGCTTTTCTTCTGCTTCTGGTTCCAAAGCTGGTTTCCGATCAGTACCAAGCGGTCTTCATTGAAAATAGTCCAGTAATTCATCCTAAGCCTAACAAATACATAATGCCTCTGAATTTTCTCATCATCGATATCCTAGTGCTGGGAGCAGAGTTAAGTAAACTGATATTTGTCTGGTTCTAGTGAATTTCATTCTTTCGACTTCATATCCAAATGCCACATGTCGTTAAATATGATCCAAATGCATTGTTCTTTATCTAAATGTAACTATCTTATCTGAAAATCATTAGGTCCCTCATGCACATTCTAATCAGGAGTATCCTATCAATATCGTTATCATGCCAAACGATTTGAGTTTATGGTCCAAGTCTTGTCTCCTGCAAATTTGTTGAACCTTTTCATGGCATTACTGGGTAGAAGATGCAATTGAAGTATTGGAACACATCCTCAAGGTGAGGAAAGAAAAACTTGGAACAGCAAATCCAGATGTAGATGATGAGAAGAAAAGGCTAGCGAAGTTGGCAGAGCCAGAAACAGGAAGGGAAAATCGCTTCAAAACCACCTTATTTCAAACCGCCAAGGGCTGAAAAAAGAGGGAACAAGGAGAAGGCCCGAGTTTGACTTTAGAACTTAAGTACTATTATCTCTAGCTTCTTGATCTTCACTGTCCCGCAGGTCCTTGTATCATAGAAGTTTATGTAAATGCTTCAGATTTCCATGTAGGCAACTCTTTTTTTTTTCTCTTTTTCTGGGCTGTGACCTTGAAGCTGTTTTCTGAAATAAAATTTGGATGTATTCCAATTCTCTCACTTGTAGTGCTGTTTGTGTATTTAATATGTCACAGATATTTGGTCAATGTTTACAATCTCTGGCTCTCACAGTTCAATATCATCCTTGATATATATATATATATATATATATATATATATATATATATATATATATATATATATTTATATATATATATTTATTTATTTTTGGATCAGTGCTAAATGAATTTCATCGGCAGTGCAGAGAGTGCACAGTTTACAACATATGCTAGTCTCCCTTTACAAAATGTCCTTTCCCTTCAAGGCTTTCATAAATCCGCACCGCTCCAGTGCAATCATGTAATGAATGGTGAAAACTGGGGACATTTGGCCTTTTTCCTCGTTGGGGATCTAATTTTTATGAGATTAAAATTTGATGGTGACCGATGGATTTTCTGATTGTGCTTTGATTCTGGTTCAAGTTAACCTTGGTATGAATCCCAAGGACAAAATTCTTGTTTTAGTCTGAAACTTTTCTGTGTTTCATATTCCAATGTTGAGCTCAAGACCTTGAAGCAGGGTTAATTCTTTAGCTTTTTACTGGACAGAAACAGGTAGCAGAATTGAATAATCTGCGACTTGATATCAACTTGACTTTTGTTTCATTGGATCAAAGGATCGAAGTGAAGCAATTACCTGTTATACTCAGGCATCTTAACATTAAGGTCAGCTGGCTGGTTTCTTAAAAGAACTTCCATTCTGATTATGCAACGAGTACTTTTACATTAGGGAACTAAATATGTTTTCCTCCCTCTTTATTGGATCCTAAGATTTATTTCAGGTCAGAGTTGCATAAGCCAGACCCTCTCTCTCTCTCTCTCTCATTTAGCTGTCTTGTGTTGAATCTTTCAAGTCATTTGATTGTACAATTTTCACCATGTGTCAATTCAGTCTGTAAAAACCTCAAAGTACTGCTTTTGAGTGTTGCGTCTTAACAGAGACTTGAGAAGTGAATTTCTAAAGCACAATTATTTGCAAATCATCATTTGTCTTTGAAGCAATGCTGCTCAGTCATTGGGTGATCTGCAGAATATGTCATTGTGGGACAGGCTACGGAGTCAAACGTGAAGAAGAACTATTTTGCAAAATATTTCTGCAGCCGACGTCTTGCTGACTATATAGTCTAATCTTCACAAAAGAAGAAGAAGAAAAAACAAAAAAGGATTGGTCCTTGATATATGGTAACTAGTCTGTTTATTTGTGAAGTTTATTGGAATTTGATCGCTTTACTGGTCAATAACTATGTCAAGCTATTCAATTCAGGTCTTAGATGGAAGATCTTAAGGCCTTTTAACCATAGTACAATATCTTTAGGCATGTTCATTGCATGCTGGTTGGTTGGCAGATATGGCCTTGGGAGTTCTATGTACTGATCTTTAAGTTCACTAATAGCATGTAGAAAGCTGGATAGGCAACTTTAGAGGAACTAGGTGAACATTGAACGCTAAAGAGTCAAACAGACAATTGACTATATGTTACCAATTTTTCAATGGAGTTAGATTATGATCGCTTGACTAACTGGCTCAAACCCTGGTAAGTTGATATGATGCAAATCACATGGACTTTGAATTTATGGTCTGCAGAAATGAAAGTGGGTGATGAGTCTTTATTGCATGAAAAATGATTCACCTTAACAAGAAAATAACAAAACATGAAACTCCCGCTGCCTGCAGCAAAAGCAACAAGAAACATCAACATGACCAAACCTTTTGGCCCATCTATGGGACCGATGGTAGCAATTTTCCGAAATTTTTGCTATGAGGTTAAAGTTATGGGGACATAGTCAACTATAACTGCTCTACATTAGCCATTCACCTGTTTGAGGAAGAGTTAGGCTGGCTTATCTGCAGGTCATTGTTTCTACGATTCAATGAAAGGGACTAATCAGTATGACCCAATATGATAAAAAAACCTACCTTAGAATACCTAGTTTTCCTCTATGATTGATGGGCATTTTGCATTCCAATATTTTAACTTCTTCTGATTTCTTTTTTTTTTTTTTAAATTTTTTTGTTTGGGACTTCAAATTCGTCCTCAAGCGGCCGTCCTCTCAACTTCCATTATCCTTGACTTTTGGAAATTTAGTAACCTAACAAACTGCCTGTGCCTGTACATGTTACTGTCACGAAATTTGAAAAAATCAGCAACCTGGCATCCAAACTTCCCTTATAAAATCACATGGCATAAACCCTGCATTTGTAGACAAGGCAGACATATATTGAGTTTCCAAATATGGATTCTTGTAAGACACCTCAAGCCAAATCACAACGACCATGTGCTGCATGCATGATTCTCCGAAGGAGATGTGAAGAAAGTTGCCTGCTAGCACCATACTTTTCAAGACATGAGGTTGAGAAATTTGTGAAAGTGCATAAAGTCTTCGGAGCTAGCAATGCTGTCAAAATGATTCAGGTAACCATAGCTTTTCCTTCTTATAATGTTTCCGATCTAATTTCTATTACTAACTCAAAAGGGCATGATCAGATGGTGGAGGAGACCCACAGAGAGGATGCAGTCAAGGCCCTGGTGTATGAGGCAACGGCGAGGCTCAAAGACCCAGTCTATGGCAGTGCAGGAACAATCTTTCACCTGCAAATGACTATTCAAGAACTCAAAATGCGGTTAGAATTAACAAGAGCACAAATTCTGGAGTTACAAGAAAAAAGAGATGAGTTGCTTGGAGTCCTGTCACATTATAATCAGCTCAATCATGTTTCCTCCATGCATGAGATCTTCCATGTTAGCAATGTTCTCCATGATCATTCGTTGATCTATGATCTTGATGAACCTTCATTAAATACCAACTGGAATTTGTGATAAAAGAAGCAATCATTTTGCTAGATATAGTTGATGATCATGGCAACTAATAAAATTGGGTCATGAAGAATTTGCAAGAAATTTGCTCAGACTGGGTGCTCTTCAACATGGGGTGACTTGTAAACACTTTTGGACATGGGAACAAGAAGTTTTTTGGATTTCGCTCATCTTTACTCTTTTCTAATGGGGAAACATTGAGCTTCCTTTCCCTGTCAATTATCTAAAATAATAAATGTAAATACATATCAGAGTAGATCATAAAATAAAAATTCTAAAGTCGACATTAAATATTTAAATTTGTTTGGCAATTTTTGTCTTCTTCTTGCTTTAGGTGTGAATCAATAGAATTTTTTTTTCTTTGGTCCAAATATCATCTAAACTAATAGGAAATACTCACTTTTTTTTTGTGATTATAAATTGTTTAAATATTTTTTGCCTTAAAGAGGAAAAAAAAAACAAAAAACAAAGAGAAAAAAAAAATCAAGTGATGTCAGCAATTTAGCAGTAGGAAGAAAGTAGCAACATTGAAAAGATATTCTTGCGAAGTTGAACATCTTTTTGCAATTCAAAATTGACATCTCCACTTGAAAAATCTCATATCATCAAATCCTAAACTTCTTGTTAACATACTCATGCCGTTTGCTCTTAGTTTTATTTATATTTTTATTTTTTTAATATCAATTATGTGATCTAATTTAAGAGTAGATTCTCCAAATTCTAGTTCTAATCTTAATTAAGTCACTTGTAAAAAGTCTTTTGAAAAAATATCAAAGATTTGAAAATAATGGAGATTTATTAGTCAAACACACTTATAATAAAAAATGAAAAGAATTTATTATAAAATGAAGAAAGTTAACATACGTTCCACCACACCAATTTGAATTTGAGTAAACTTATATGAGGTACTAAGAAAAAAAGTTTAGGATCAAACTCATAACTAAATTAGGTGGTATAACGCTAAGCTTTCTCAACTATGTTACGGGTTGGATTCAAATTCCCTAAAACTTAAACCCAGCTCTAAAAAATTTTGGCTCAACGATAGTAATCTTGCACTTTTCTTAACTATTTTATGGGTTGAATTGGGATTAAAGTGATTTAAAATTTAGTTAGAAAAGAAAAGAAAAGAAAAACTTTTAAGTTGGCCCAAGCCTGGTGTGCCATGCACATGTTAATGTTGAAAAGAATTTTGGCATGAAGTGTAACGGCTGGTATAAGTTTAAAAATGATGGCTAGTCAACAAACTCGGGTATTTGAAAATCAGTTAGTTCAACTATTGTAAAACCAGCCAAGTGAAGATCGTTAGAATTAGTTGGAAGGTTGTTAGGAAACAATCTATAAGCTTGTAAAGATTAGAAGCAAGAAGATAATTAGTTGTGATTTCTACTCATCTCTCTATTTATATTTACTCCCCTCTCTCTATCTTTCTCTAACCCCGTTCTCTCTGTACCACAATCTCTCTCAATTCCTCCCTTAATCTTTTCTTCTACCTCAATTCTCTTGATCCTGTCCATTTTCATTGATTCTTTCATCCTCTACCTTGAATTCCCTCTCACACATTCCCTACTATTTTCTTAATCTATTTTTCTTTCTTCTAGGTCCAACTCTAGCTCGACAGCTCAATTCATCAAATTTTTGAATTGGGTTGATACAAATTGATATCAAAGTCTCGATTCTTGATTAAAGAAAGAATTCAATTACAAAAGGAACTCGTTAGAAGACCCATGATGATCAACTTAAGAAGTTAGACGGTAAGATTCAATAATTGACCAATGAGTTCAAAGAAAATCGCCTCCAAATTGATCGAAGATTAGAGGAACAATGGAAGCACTCATTACCAAGTTCGAAGCCGAATTTAATGCAATGGAAGCACTCATTACCAAGTTCGAAACCGAATTTAATGCCTTTCTTAAAACCACCCAAAGAGACAAAAATGAAGAGGCTTATAATGAAAGAGTATTGAATTCCCCTTTGTTACCCATGCCAATTGAAGGAAGGCAAAGAATGGAAGGAGACTTACATAATCAAGAAAGACCATACTACTCAAGGGCTAATTCTTAATCCTCCCAAGGTTGAACTTCCAATCTTTATTGGGGAAAACCCATGAGCATGGGTAATGAAATGCAACAAGTTTTCACTGTATATCAAATACTCAGTCATCAATAGGTTGACATGATGAAAAGATACTTAGAAGGGAAGACTGAAATCTAGTATCAAGGCTTGAAATTGACAATAAAAGATATAAGTTGGGAAGAGTTTTCAAGATTGTTGTGCCAAAAGTTCGAAGTTAAAGGTTGGCAAGATAAAATAGAGGAATCAAACAAGGTGCAATAGAATGGTTCTCTGGTTGAATATCAGGAGAGATTTGAAGAACTTTGGTTAGTAATACTTCACAAGAATCCATGACTCACAGAATCCTACTTCATCTCTAGTTTCACAGTGGGGTAAGAGAAGACATCAAGCCCTTGTTGAAAATGATAAAGCCATCAACACTTTTACAAACCTTCAAGATTCCAGCTCTACAAGAGTAGTCTCTAGAACTAACAAGAAAAGGAAGAACTAACTCTAGTAGGCAATGGAGTGTGGGTTAGGCATGTATGGGAGGAAAGAACACTCGACCCTCTCACTCAACCACACAACAGTTTGTAGGCTTAAACAAAACCTACAATAGGAGACAACTGCTAACAATAACACAGAATTATCACCACAATAGATTTAATACAGAAGAAATAACAACTTATGCTTCAAATGTGGAGAGAAGTTACTTTGAGACACAAGCGTAGATTCAAGCACTTATATTCATATTAGCAACAGAAGCAACAAATGGTAACGAAGATACTAATGGGGAAACTACAGAAGGCAGAAAATCAGACCCAAACTAAAGGAGATATGGAAGTGTCTCTAGCTATGTGCCCTCTCCAGTTCCATACATAGATAGACCATTGCACTGCAAGGGTCGTCAAGAGGCTATTGGTGACAATCCTAGTGGAAACTAGAAGCTCTAACAATTTTCTACATTAGAAGTTATCTAAAGATTTAAAACTAGTCACTAAGCCAGCAGAACTCTTGCAGGTAGAAATAACAGATATGAGTTGAATCACTAGTAGCACCAAGGTTAGTAAGGTCATAACACCATCTTAGTGGTCATTGAAAGATTCACTAAGTTTGGTAATTTCATAGCTTCGAAATACGCCTATTCTATTACGAGTTAGCTCAAATATTCATGATTAATATTTTAAAGTTACATGGTCTTCCTAACTCTATAATTTTTGGTTGACAAACAGATGGGTACATAGTTAAAACTTAGTAGTGCCTACCACCCTCAAACAAATGGGGAGTGAAATACTGAACCAATGTCTTGAATGCTATCTTCGGTATGACTTTAGACAAACCTACACTATGGCTATAATGGTTAAGTTTAGTTGAATGGTAGTACAATACCAACCTCCATTGCATCATCAAGATATCCCCTTTTGAAGCCTTATATAGTTATCAACCCAGGCAGATTCCCTTAGGCTCTTATACAGACACAATTACACTCGTTGCTAGAGATTTTATCAAAAGCAAGCAAGTAATGAATCAGATCCTTCATAACCATCTATCAAAGGCTCAGAATAAAATGAAGATATATGCAAACTTTAATAAATTAGAGAGAGAGTTTCAAATAAGAGACCTAGTCTATCTGAAAACTATAGCCCTACAGACAACAGCCAATAGAACTTAAAAAACAGCTCAAGCTTTCTTCTAAGTTCTATGGTCTTTTTTCCAATTATTGCAAGGATCGGGAAAGTGGCTCACAAATTGTAGTTACTGTCAAGATTTAGAATCTACCCAGGCTTTCATATTTTATTACTCAAGAAGAAATTGGGGCCTAACCAAATAACCATGTCGACTCTACAATTATTGGGCTCAGACAAACAGGCCTTCGTGGAGCTGGAAGCTATGCTGAAGATAAGAGTAATATGAAGAAGTAACAAACCAGTGACACAGGTTCTAGTTAGATGGATCAAACTTAGTCCTGAAGAGTCTACTTGGGAGGACTTAGATTTTATTAGAGCCCAATTTTTGCATTTCAATCCTTGAGGACAAGGATTTTCTCAATGGATGAAAATGTTGTAATGGCTAGTATAGGTTTAAAAATAATGACAAGTCAACGAGAATTCAGGCATTTTAAAATTAGTTAGTTCAATTGTTGTAAAACCAACCAATTGAAAATCACTATAATTAGTTGGAAGGTTGTTAGGAAACAATCTATTAGCGTGTAAAGATCACAAATAAAAATAACAGTTAATAGTGATTTCTACTCCTCTCTGTTTTCTCCTCTCTCTCTCTCTACCTCAATCTCATTCAATTCTTCCCTTAATCTCTTCTTCTACCTCAATTTTCTCGATTCTGTCCATTTTCATTGATTCTTTAATCCTCAATTTTGAATTCCTTCTCACATCCTTGCTATTTTTTACTCTTTTTCTTCTTCTTCTCGATCCAACTCCAGCTCGAGAGCTCAATTCATCAAATTCTTGAATTGGATTCTTACGGTGAGCAACTACCTTTAGCCATATACCCAATTTTGACAAGACATCAACGTTGAGAAAGCTAAAATGGTTCTCGCGGTGGCAAGTTCAGCCCATACGCTCCAATTTTTGTAGAGTTGGTGGCAATAATGTTAATACCCAAAAAAAAAAAAATGTTAAGCCTAACCCTTCCGGCCCACTCTCCTGGGCTTGGCCCACTTCTAAGGTCTAACAACGCAGTTAAACTCCTACTCCATAGTTTCAGTTCACCAGGAAAAAAAAAACCCCACCTCTATAGTTCCAGAAATCCTCTCTCTCTCTCTTTCTGTCTCTCGACCCCCACGCCCACGCCCACGCCCACGCCCACGCCATGCAAGAACCGAGCACGAGCTATGATCCAACCACAGATTTGGATCCCATAAATGATCTCCCACTTCAGATGATCAAATCGGAGACAATCCCTCCGGCGCCGAACCGATCGGAGTACGCCATCGACTGGTTGCCGGACTTCGCCGGTTACTCTTGGATTGCCTACGGCGCTTCCTCTCTCCTTGTCATCTCTCACTTTCCCTCTCCCCTCTCTCATCTCCAATCCCAAATTGGTCCTGTTCTCCGGCAAGTCTTCGAGCTTTCGGATTGCAGAGACGAAGCTTCTTCCGCTGTGGATGCTGTCGCTTGGTCTCCAGTGACGCCGTCGTGTGGCGATCTCGCTTCTGCTTCGGATAATTGTGTTTTCGTGTTCGAGTATGATTCGAAGCTGAACGGTATGTCTTAGTTTTGGAATATTCTTTAATTGGAATTGGTAGTCAATAGTGTTTGTTGGGAACTTCTTTGTAATTTTGGTGTTTCTTGAGAATTATATTGGAGTTTCGAACTTGAGAGTGCGGGAGCGAGAGAGATTGAGATTAGTAAACAAGTACAGTTCTGGAGTTCGATTATATGCTGGCTACTGCACAGTGCAGGTTGTTTCTGCAAATCAGAAATGATCCGAATTTTGTGTAATCATAGAACTTTATCTCACAAAATAATGCCTATGGAAAAATTACGAAAGACGTATTGCTTCATACTGTCCCCAATCCAATGTTGTTAAAGATGGTAGGCGCCACGATAGGTTCTTGCCAGAGAGAAGTGAAGCGCTTTTGTAAGAAAAAATTTAGGTTTTTTTTTTTTTTTTTAAAGAACCAGTCAAGCCTTAAATCACTTGTAAACAAGGATACCCACTATAAATTGAAAAGAAAATGCTATACATAATCAGATAGGCGTTACTATTGTCCAAACATTCTACAATATGTCTCTATTTTGTATTAATATATGTTAACAAATTTAATTACTCTTCTGATCATTAGAAAAAGACTACACAATATATATTTCAATTTACTTAAATCTCAAGCATGTTAGGCCCTCGCCTAGCACCTTGGCATCTTGTCATCGAGGTGCAAAAGGTGAGAAATTTTCTAAAGGTGGCTCCCTGAGGCCCTTACTGGGCTAGCACCTTTAATGCTTGGAGTGCTTAGGCGAGTGCTTGGGGCACCTTTGGCAATATTCCCCATCTAAGATGTATATTATTGAGAGGCCCATTTGTTGTCTTAGAATTTCCATTTCTTAAGCAATCTTAATGATAGGGATGCAATAGAACTTTTCTCCCTACTTTTCTTGCTATAAGGAAAAGAACCTTCTCCCAATGTCCTGATGCTAGAGTTTGGAGCCTTCACGCTTTTGATATTTTCCTTGCACTTCTTTGATTCATCATCTCACCCTCCTCACACCCCTCCTTTTCCTTTAACCAAATTCATCTGGAATGCAGAGGACCTTATCAAAGTTAAGCTTATAGTTGGTCTTTGGTGCTTAACAACAAATAATTAGTTATTGCAGAGGAGACCTTGTAAAGCTATCTCTCTAAATGTTTGTTTCATGTCATGTGTTGCAAGGATTTTGAAACTAGATACCACCTGTTTTGTATCCTCCTATTTTGTAGGAGATATGGTACCGTCTCTTTTTTTTTTCCCCCCCTTGTGATAATAAGTGGTCTCATTGTAGAAGTGTACTTGATTTGCTTTTGACAAAGATAACAAGTTTTGGAGGGTAGAAAGATGCTTATTTGCTTTCTAGATGTGTTTCTGTGGCTAATTTGGAGGTAGTAGAATACTATGATTCTTAGAAATCACAGTATTGGACTTTCTTTCCTTTGAGACAAGTTTTATGCTTCTTGGGCTCATGCTTTAGAGGCCTTTAGATTATAGTTTTGAGCACTTAAGAGGGATTGCAAAGGAGTTCTTCATTAGTTCCTTTTGTTGCTTTTTGTTTCTCTTGCTTATGACATCTTCTCATCCTTCAAGCATTGTGTATTTTGTTTCCTAATACATATTGTGCCATTCTTTTTTCTATTAGAAAAATAAATAAGCAATGATAGTTATTTCTGGAAAAGAAAAACCAGAGAAAACTTTGCAGAAACTTTTCTATTAGAAAAATAAATAAGGAATGATAGCTATTTCTGGAAAAGAAAAACCAGAGAAAACTTTGCAAAAACTAAGTTAATAAAATATTACATTGCTTGGTTGAGCCATTCAGTGTTTTTGATCATTTCTTCTAGCTCTTATGCTTAAGATTAGGTGATGCCTTGTTCCCTCCTTGTATTCATAGTGATGAACTAAGAGAATAAAAGTTGCTTTGCTATAATGAATGCTTGACAAAAAACTGTAATGAACTTAATGGTAGCTGAATGGTTTGAGAGTATTTAATTGTCAAGCAAGGGCTGAAACTAATCCTTTGAAAATCATAATTCTTAATTTAAAGGACTGTCCAGTGAATGACTCCACATATTTCTTTTCCATTGTACACTGTTATAGACAATGTCCATTTCTTTAAATTCATTGTTAGTTTCTTCAATTTTAAATTTACTTTACTTATATTCAGGTTCTTTTTGTTGGAGCCAGACTGCAGTACTTGTCCAGTCTATAAAGGTGCTGGCAATAAGATGGACTGGCTCTGGAGATGGGATAGTTGTAGGTGGAACTGAGGTGGTCCTGTGGAGAAACAAGTTCAAGTCTTGGGAAATTGCTTGGAAATTTATACCAGAACATCCTCAAACTCTAGTTTCTGCAAATTGGTCAATTGAAGAACCTGTGGCAACCTCAGCATATCAAAGTGTACACCATTTTGCAGGATCACCTGCCATACTGCATGAGGCAAGCAAATCTGTGCTAGTGTGTCATGACGATGGAAAATCTGATCATTTTATATCTAATCTACACCATCCTCTGCCAGTCTTTATGATTCAGTGGAGGCCAGTAATGGGAAGGCAACAGAAAAGGTACCCAGTCAGAAGTACGTTATTAACATGCTGCTTAGATGGAACTGTGAGGTTTTGGAGTGAGATTGATGATGGGAGGATTAGGAAACTGAGGAAGGACACCAATAATCAGAAAACAATGAGGCGGGCCTATTGTGTTGTTGGAGTTATTGAGATAAATCAGTCCTTGAATGCAACTCTTGGCACAGATATATTTGTTGCTTGGGCAACACAAATTGGAGGCGGAATTGACATGGGTGATATACATACATATGTTTACAGCATGAATGGTTATGAATGTGACAAGGCTGGAAGATGTGAGTGGCTTGTTGGGGTTGGTCCTGGAAAATTACTAATATTCTGGGCCATACATTGTCTTGATGATGTCTCTCCTCCGAGGTTTCCACGGATTACTCAATGGGAGAAAAGAGAACTGAAAGATCCTGAAGTTAAAGGTGTTCAAAGGACCAATTATTCCACATCTGTTACCCGACCTATTCTTGACAAGGTTGTTATATTGAGGAACTGTTCATTTGGTCCACCTGCTTTATGCTCTTTAGTTCAGTTGTTACCCTGTAATTCTTTGTGCTGGTCAGTGTTATATACTCAAACATCAATTTGTAAAGATGGTGGACTTTCAAATAATAGTCGAAGAACTGACTTGTTATCATGTTATGCTGGGAGAGTTTTAAATATTGATGGTCATAATGGAAAAATATTGCAAGTTGCAGTGCATACATCTTCTGAAGTTGAGCTTGCAGCTTCTTTGGATTCTAATGGATTGGTTTTGTTTTGGTCCTTGGCCACTTTCTCCAATTGCATCATGCATGCTTCAATGTTGAATTCAATCTGGAGGCCTTGTGGTAGACTTGTTTCTGAAATTTCAAACGACAAGTATCTGTGCCTGAGTTGGGCTCCTTCAATATTATATGATGACCGAGTTCTTCTATTAGGTCATACTGGAGGAATAGATTGCTTTGTAGTTAATTTTTCTCAGTGTGAAGAAGGAAAATTAGCATGCCACCTTTTATGTACTATACCTTTTATAGGCCATGGTTCTCCACGAGATGGTCCAACGAATATCTTCTCTTTTCCTTTATCTTCGACTTGTGATAAACCGTTCAGTTGTAATAATTTCTTACTTCTAGGGGTGTGGATGAAGGATTTTAAGGCTATATCATGGAAGATTGCGGTGCATTCCTATGATTTACCCAGAAGCTGCTGTGAGTGTAGTTTTGATGCTACAAGCACGTTATGTGGAACTTGGAGATTTGAAAGTACATTTTCTGACAAAAGATATTGTGTTTTTGTTGATCCTTGCTCATTAGAATTGCCAGATCTGCAAGCATCCAATCAGGTGACAAGTCTTGCGGTGGCCTCCCCAGGTAAATTTGTTCCATCAGTTCCGGAATTGTTAGTTGGCAACCACTCAATATTTCACATGGCAACTGGCTGCACAGATGGCAGCTTGAAGCTATGGAGAAGTAATCTTGCTAACATTTCAGCTAGTCATGTACCATGGGAACTTGTTGGCATGTTTGCTGCACATCATGGTCCTATTAGTGCAATCTCTTTCACTGACTGTGGCAGGAAGTTTGCAACTACCTGCAAGGATAATGGTTCCACAGATCTTCATTTATGGGATTCTCTGAGTCTTATGGCCTTTGGAACATCTATAATTGAAGCCAAGATCTCACTTGGGGGAGATATTGTTGCTTTGAATTGGTTTGATATGGGGACTGAGTTTATACTTGGGGTTTGCATGCGGAATGAGCTGAGGGTATATGCTAGCCGACGTTGTGGAAGTCACTCTCTTGCAAATCCTGCAGCATCTGTTGAAGACGCTTGGTTTTGTATTGCAACTGTACAATCATTACCTCCTGTTTGTGATTTCCTTTGGGGGTCAAGGTCTACAGCTATAATTATTCATGGGAGTTACTTCTCCCTTTTTGGTCAGTGGTTATCCCGCAATGATATAACCACCCGGACTGAGTGGCACCTGAAATGTGTGGGAGACAATCCTCACTGTTTCAATGAGAGTGAAAAAGAGAATATGTCTTCAATTTTCAGTGATATTTCCATATTTGGTCTTAAAGAAATATTGACAGAAGATAGTGGAAGACCTTACAAATCCAGGCTTCCTGTGACAGCAACTTGTCAAAATAATCACCAGTATGGCAATCTGATCGCAGCTAGGACATCTGGTGACAAGTTTAGAATTTGGAGCATGCCCGATATAGTAGAGAAGCTATGTGGATCATTACCTGTTTATTACCCAGAAGCACTACTTGAAAATATACTTTCAGGTATGTGGTTTGTTATAATATGCATATCCCAAAAATACTCCAAACAGTACATGGTCTGCATTCGTGATTCTGATTGAGCTGTTGAAATATCGTATCCATAAAAAGAGATAGGAACAAGTTCACATTCCCTTTGGCTATACCTTAAAGTAAACTTTTGTGGTTCAAAGTGCATCAACTAACTGCATGTGTTCGTTTCTATCAGCTTAGTGGCTATCCTCTGTATCATTTTCCATGTTTTAAACATGTGCCTGGCATGTTTTATTTTAGTTTGTGAGTCACCGTTTATGGTCCAAATGACTTGAAATTAATTTAAGACATTGCTAAATGATTTATTTGACTGTCATTCTTTTTTTGTGTCTACTGAAATTAAGTATAGAGTGTGCTGATTCCTTGATTCTGTAAGGGAGATCACCTCCTTGGTGCTTACTTCCTGTTTGTTATATAATAATTATTTTTTTCATATATATGTTTTCTTTTTTAAAGGAAGAGGTTTTGTCATCTATCGCCAAGATTTTGTAGTTGTGAGTTTTATAAGACAAAAGTACATATAAGGTGTGTGAATCTTAGCATATAACACCTCTCCAAAAAGATTGTTCATATTCCAGCTTTAATAAGAAGACAGATCAATGTTTCCCAAAGCAGCCAAAAAGATATTTTGATCTCATAAAAGAATTTGGAATGGAATTTACCTTACGAATTTACTATGAGAGTTCCTCCGGCTGAATACTAAAAGGGTCAGATTTGTTCAACACCATGAGGTTCTAAATCCTTATGAAAGCCAAAACTTTTGTGCTTGGTGAGAAGAAAATCTTCCAGATAATTAGGATAATACTTTGGATACATCCATCACTATTATTCTGTATGTACCATTATTATTTCTAATGTAGAACAAATGATCTGGTTATTTTCCACTTATACTCTTCAATGAAACCAAGAAATAGGCAACTTTAATTGTGCTCTTATCTGCAAGGAACCAATTATGTTTATTTTGTTATGAACCACTGATCTAGTAAATTTAGAGGGCCTAATGCCTTTCAAATGATTAGCTAACAGAGGAGGGTTATTTAGTGCATGAACCAGGGGGTTAAAAAATTTACAAGAGAACATTCAGTGGTAAGACATGAAGCCTCTATTTCTGGAAGAGAAAATAATAAGAAGATTGAGCAAGAAGTATAGAAGTACATTGCAGTGTCCCCTTGCCAATGAGTATTTTTTTAAAGTGGAAATTTCAAGCGAGAAGACTTTCTTGTTCAGTAAGAGAGAACAAAATAGGATAAATTTTGGAAGACCATAGGAGTGCCTTGGCACAATGACATGTTTGCTCCATTTTAACCCAGTTCAGATGTCAATGGCCTCAATGCTTGCTCAAGTAGGTTGTTTACCCATAATCTCCCCCTACTGTAGTGTGAGACATGCAATTGCTGCCCTTACCCAAGAGAGAAAAATTTTAAGGACTCAAGTTTGAGACATTTCTTTGGGTTTTTGACTCATTTCTCAACTCGAGTGATGTCCTTAGACATGATCAAGGGTACAAGCTTTGTTGCCATTACAAGCTCCATTGCTGACATGTCATTGTGCTTTTGGGTCGAATTGTTGTATTCTGCATGCAGTCTTTTTTCGCTGAAAGCTTCTCTAAACCAAATCTTTTAAGTCTTTTATATCATTTGTGTTGCATTATGAACAATTTATTATTGTTTAGGCAATTGGAAACGTGCATTTGTAGCTGTGCGGCATCTTGTTGGTCATCTGACTTCATATGATGCTTCAGAGCGAAAGGGGGGGTTATCTATCTCTGGACATATTGTTCCACAGGTCAACTTGTCAGATCATCTAGAAGGTCTTCTCTCGAAGAGTACAGATGGTAAAGGATTTCAATGGAACAGAGAACCTTCATCTGCTATATTGACTTCTCAGGTTCAAAAAGGCATGACCAAATCTGCTTATGGTTTGGACTTGAATGTTTCAAATGATACATTGACATCATTATCAACCAAGAATGAACTTGGTGGCTTTGTTGAATCAGTTGAAAGATTGCATCACTTGGCAGCTTTATCGAGTGAGGAGAAACTTCACACTCTAGCAATCATAGATCTTCTCCATGAGATTAGTTTTCCAAACTCTGCTTCTGCCTACGAAAGTCTAGATGGACCCGGGAGAAGGTATTCTAAACTGGTTATTGCCCAGTTTTCTGTTGATAAAATCACATTATGATTCACTTTTGAGTGAAATTTTTGAACTTAATGATACATTGATGTGCTGGTAAATGCCAATAAATTGGCCTCACTTGATACAAATAGGAGTAAAGCATAACAAACTATAATACACCCTTTGACACTGAACGTTTCTTCTAATTATTAACATAGGGAATCTTAATATATTAAAAGTATATGCACATAGGAGCGATCCATTTCACCTGAATATGACTTATAGACCAATATTATGTAGCTTTTTGTTGAATATCAATTTTTTCCATTTAACCATTACATATAATATTTTTTCTACACTAAAGCTGCATGTATGATTTTGATCCATTTCGTGTATCTTAATGCATATGGATCTAGGAGCGACCCATTCCCGTGTATGACTTATGTCCCCACACTACATAACTTTTACTTGAATATCAATTTTGTCCATCCAACAATATATGAAGGTGTATTTACAATTCTGACTTATATAAAAATTGTAACGATTAGAACGAACTAGTCATATAGTTAGTCACTATTATGAAAGTAAGTAATTCAGATCAGACATTTTAGATCTTTATGCGCATTGTATGCACAACTAGAGTATGAAATCCATGGTTGGGTTTAAGAAACAAAAGAGGATTTTACACTTGTAGGTTCTGCCACTTATATTTGTGTATATGTATACATCCACAGTTGAGAATATTTGAAGATGGAAACACTAAGCTAAATTATAAAACAAAATCAAGTATAGCTTCTAATGCAAATAAAAGCTCAGTAATGGCTTTCTCATCCTAATCTTGACACTAGGAGATACACTTATTGAAAGAAGACCAATCTTTGTAAAACCGTATAGATTTCAACTGTATGCATGCTAGGGAGGGGTTATCTTATTCTCCGTTTTGATTTTTTAAAAAGGGTCAAAATCAGTTGGCAATTTTCTTGCTATGTCATTCTTTACTGAAGGCCTTTCCATTCTTTTCTTATTTGGTTGTCTAGAAATATACTCCACTGAAATATGAGAGCAGGGGTGCCCCATAAATATTATTTGAAAATGTTAAAAAGAGTTTACTTAGCTTGAAGCAACAGGTTAATAGTTTTTGCTATTTATGTGGAATTAGTGTGATGCATAATTTCAAAATGGAGCAATATCTGGAAACTGACAAATGACACCTAGCATAAGAGAATTGGAGAGAAACGAAATGTGATCAGAAAGAATTAACAAAACAAGGTTAAGTGTGATGGTTATCCACAATAATAAGCGTAAGAAGATTGGAAACTTTGAAAAGAAATTGTCGATGGACTTCTCCTGACCCATTGAATCATGACCATATTCACTAGACCCCCTCCCACATTCTTTTTCCTTTTTTCTTTTTATGTTTCATCTGTATGGTTGACTGCTGATGCAGATTCTCTCATGGTTGTATGCCTGTTGCACTTGAGGATGGGAACTTCAGAGTTTTGAACCCATGGCCTATCCCCATTACCCACCTGAATAGAGAACCATGAGCTTTATTCACTGATCTTATACACTTCCATAACTTGTGTGACATATTTCATTTATTCTAATTGTTTGTCTTTCATCTTTATATGATGCTTATGTACTATCTTCATTTGCAATATAAGCATTTATTGGCTTTTTCTTTATTTAGAAGTGTAAATGACAATGAGAGACTTAAACTTTCTTCTTCACTTAATAGACCTGAGTCTTTCCATTTCTCATCTCTCGATAGTATGATGGTCTGGGATATTCATTCATTAGGTTTGGGATATTCATTTGTTAGGTTTATTTTCTTGTAAAACTTTCTTGGATCATTTCATTTCTGAACCTATTGACTTTGACCCTTCTTTTTGTGACCATCTCTTATGAAGTGTGAAAGTTCCCCCACAAATTGTTGGCTTTTGTCTGGATAGAAGTATGTAATCACATTAATGCAATCTCTTTTTCTATAAAAAAAACCATATCAGGGGCAATTTTATTTTATCGTTTTTATTTATTTGGGTGCGGAAAAGGAGATTCTGCAGGAATTCATATTCTAGTTGTTGTTAGTATTACCCAATGATAAATCTAGAGGTCTTCCTTTTATTAATTGTTCAGAGGAGTGATATTTGTGGAATAATCTTTTTGGCGTGGTTGGAGAACATATCCATATGGCGGTATTCGTAAAGATATGATAGTTAAGGGTTTAGATAAGGTGATAGCACTGGATAGAATTGAGTGGTATTGGAGAATCCGCACAAACTAAACCAATCTACTTCATTTTTTTTTAAAAATTTTTCTCATATTTGTCTTTTAAATGGCCGACTCTAATTGTTGAGATTAAGGCGTAGATTGTTGTTATTGTTGTTGGAGAACATATCCATATATGTATGTATTGAGGGTTTTTTTGGTCATCATGTTTAATGGTTTTGGTGCTAGCAAGGATGTCTAGCTGCTTCAGGATTGTGCATTTGAATTGGAAAAAATTTCTCAGATACTTATGATTCATTCTGTCCTTTCGTGCAGGGTTTTTTTTTTTTTTTTTTTTTTTGTCCCAACCAGTATCCCTTGGTCTTTGCCCTCTTTGGCAACTGGCACTTTTAAAGAATTAGAAGATGTAAAAGGAAACTGGGGCTTTTTTTCCTTAAAATGTTTTCTTTTGTCTTATTTGGTTGTTTTTCTTTTTTAAAATTCTCATGCTCTTACTTGCATTTCACTTCTTCCTTCCCTTTTTGCAAGTCTTTTTTCCCCCCTTGCGTTTCACTTCTTTCTCCCCTTTATTGAAATATTCCTCTTTCACTTTTAGGGTGCACACAAACAAACACTAGTGGATAGCGATACTTATTGTGGACTGGAGGATGTTCCATGGCTTGGTGCTGTGTCCTTTATAATTTTCCAGGAGGTTCAGTTCAAAATTTCTTTAGCGTCTAAATTATTTCTACGCAAAGCTATCGCTAAGTACAAAGGAGAGAATTGACAAGGATACTGCTGACTCTCTTTTTACAAGATTCTTCTGGATCAAAATTGTAAATCATAATTTTGCGGTGCCTGTTTTGCTTTTTATCTAAATTTGCTTGTAAACCGTATAATCTTTTAAGCTAAGGTTTTGCCTACTGTAAAGGAGGGGAAAGGTGGAATTCTATCTTTTATAGATTCTTTTGGATGGAAATTGCAAAACCATAATTTCGTGGTGTCTGTTTTGCGTTTTATCATATGGTGGTTGCAAAGCATTTTATTACTGTTTGTGTACGTAATAAAGATAAGAACCTTTCTTTTTGGTTTTCTTCCATGCCTTTCACTTATTTTGAGGAAGTTGTTGATTTTGTTGAGTTTTCAATTATGTGGCTTTTGTTTGTTTCACCCCCTTGGTGTTTTTGCTCTTGTTAAAATAATCTCTTTTTGATTAAAAGACAGATTTCATTACATGTCTGAGTTGCAGAGTATCCGAGGTTAATTTCTGATAACATGATTCTATGCGCTCTCAATTTTCTTTCTGTGGCATTTTTGGTTTCCATCTTGTTTCCTGATTGTGGTAGTAGAATTTTTGATTTGATTTGTATCTTTTTCATCCTATTGTGAAAAGGTTCTGGGTTGCTGTTAAGTTTCAGAAACTATATTTTAATCGAAGATTTGGTGGAATGGCGCACACAGACGAGTTGGTTGTCCCCTCAAAGTTGATTGCATGGGCACTCCAGTCTGATTGTCATGAAGTTTTGCTTGGATCTGTTCTGTCAGATGAACCTTCTTGGCAAGAGATGAGAAAAATGGGTATTGGGTTTTGGTTTACAAGCTCCACACAATTACGTAACAGGGTGAGATTCAAAATTGATCTATTATTGTGTGGAATGAAGTTGATTTGTCTATACTAGTGGAATGATGATCTTGTGATGCTTTCATTTACTTAGCATTTTGTACATCTTTTTGGCATCAGCTATGCTTCGATTATGTTTTTATCCATGACATTGATAAGGTTGAATTGGTTTTCCAATACAAATGGAATGAGGTTGTTGTATGCATGTATAAATACATATATATCTATCTATATTTATAGATATATACAATATGTTTCTTTTTGTTAACTATGAAAGAACTCATAGCCTGAAAGGGTTGAGCATCTTTTTGATTTTGTGTTCTTTTCATGTAGGGCGGCATAATTGTAATATAAAATCTATAACTCTATTTCTATTATAGATATATATATATTCCATTTTATTTCTATAACTCTACTTTATTTCTATTTTATTTTATTTTTATTTTATTTCTTTCTTCTTTTTTTTTTCTCTCTCTCTCTCTCTTTTTTTTTTTTTTTTTTTTTTTTAACTCTGTTTTACTGTTTTATTATTTTAAGAACTTCGCCACGGCTGGTTCCAAACCCAGGTAAAGGAGTAGGGTTGTTGTACGTTGATAGTCATCGTAAAATCTTTTGTCAAATGAAAAAATGAGAGACAAATATAGAAAAACTTTTGGGGCGTTTCCTTCTCAGTGACGCACTATATTGGATCCTAGGTGTAGTGATAAATTCATAAGGGACCCTAGGGTGCGGATAAATAAGATAGTTCATGAAGATAAGATTCGTCTAGCTACTTAGAATATAGGATCTTTGACCAGCTTAGAAGAGATAGGAAAAACAATAAATAGACAAAAGGTTAATATCATGTGTTTTCAAGAAAATAAGTGGGTGGGGGAAAAGGTTAGAGTAATAGAGCCTTATGGTCATAAGTTGTGGTATACAAATAGGGATAAAACTAAGAATGAGGTAGAAATAATTATATATAAAGATTTAGTAGAGAATGTAGTAGATATAAGAAAGAAAGGCGATAGAATTATACTTGTTAAATTAGTAAATGAAGAAAACGTAGTTAATATAGTCAATGCACCTCAAATAGGTATAGATGTAATTAATAAAAAATAATTTTGAAAGAATTTAGAGGAATTTATCCAAGTCATACCTAGTAGAGAGAAGCTATTTATTAGAGGAGATTTAAATAGACATGTAAGAGAGAGGAGCGAAGGATTCGAAGTTATGCATGGAAACTTTGGATTTGGGAGTCAGAATGAGGCAGGGGATACCATCTTAGAGTTTTTCATAGCGTTTGATTTGATACTCATAAATACATTTTTTAAGAAAAAAGAGTATCACATAATCACATATAGCAATGAGTCCAATGTTAGTCAAATAGACTTCTTTCTCACTAGGGGAGGTGATAGAATGACCTGCAAAAATTACAAGATTATATCGGGGGAGAGTGTAGCGACTCAGTATAGACTCATAGTTTTAGATATATGAGTGTCTAAAAAAGGCAAAAGAAGTATCGTCCATCTATTGAACTAAGAATTAAATGGTGGAAGCTAAAAGGAGAAAATGCAACGATTTTTAGAGACAAATTAATTCAAATAGCAAATTGTCCCGTTAATAATGATGCAGAAATGATGTGAAAAAAATGACTACTAATATTAAGAGTATATGTAAGGAGGTTTTTAGTATATCTAAGGGCCAGGCCCCAATAGATAAGAAATCGTAGTGGTAGAACGAAAAAATACAAACTGTTATCCGAATCAAACAAGAGTGTTATAGAAATTTTAAAGGTAATAATAATAGTGATGCATATGAAAAATACAAAAGTGTAAAAAAAGAGATGAAAAAGATTATCCACGAATTAAAGAGTAAGATATATAACAAACCATATGAGAGACTAGAGACTAAATACGGAGAAAGACAGATTTACAGAATTGCTAAACTAAGGGAGAGAAAAAGAAAAGATCTAAATGGTGTTAGGTGTATTGACAGTAAAACCAATAATATACTTGTAACGAATGAGGACATAAAAAAGCGTTGGAGAGATTATTTTGATAATGTCTTCAATGTTAAGAATACAATAAATGTAGAAAATATCCGGATATTTGTAAAAAATGTTAATAGAGATTTTAAACGTCAGATTCATCACCATGAAGTGAATGTGACCTTAAGGAGAATGAAAAATAATAAAACAATAAGACCTGATGGAATTCCTATTGAAGTGTGGAAGTGTTTAGGTGGATTTGGTATTGTAATGTTAATAGATATTTTCAACAAAATTTGGCAAATCAAGAGAATGTCCCAAGTATGAAGGGAGAGCACACTTGTGTTACTATATTAGAATAAATGAGATATACAAGATTGTTTTAATTACAGAGGAATTAAATTGACGAGCCATATCATGAAACTATGAGAGAGAGTAATCAAACATAGATTGGGATTGAAAATAAATGTGTTTCAAAATCAATTTGGATTTATATCAAGATAAACCATGGAAGCAATCCACTTGTTAAGACATTTGATGGAGACGTATAGAGCATAGAAGAGAGATCTACATATGGTATTTATTGATCTGGGAAAAACATATGATAGAGTTTCTTGAGAGGTATTGTGGGCGTTGATGAAGAAAGGGATTTTCTTGAAATACATGAATCTCATCAGAGATATGTATGAGGTAGTTGTAACAAATGTAAAAACTTGTGGGAGTTTAAGCATAGATTCCTTATTAACATTAGACTCCATCAAGGTTTAGCATTAAGTCCCATCATTTTTACAATAGTGATAGATGAAATCACAAAAAACATCAAATATGAAATACCATGGTGTATGCTCTTTGCAGATGATATAATACTGCTAGATGAAACCAAAGAGGGTATTAGTGCTAAACTAGAGTTATGGAGAGCAATAATGGAATTCAGGGGATTTAGATTGAACAGATCAAAAACTGAGTATATGAGATATAGTTTTAGCGACAATCATCAGAATGATGAAGAAACGATTAGATTAGATGGACAAATTATACCAAAAAGCGAACATTTTAGATATTTTGATTTTATCATTCAAAATGATGACAATATAGATGAGAATGTGAATCATAGAATTTAAGCAAGTTAGATAAAATGGAGAAGGGCATTTAGAATTCTTTGGGATTGCACGATACCACTGCGTTTGAAGGAAAAGTTTTATAGAACCGCGGTAAGACCTACATTATTGTATGACACCGAGTGATGGGCTATTAACCAACAATAAGATCAAACAAATGGCGATTGTAGAAATAAGAATCTTTAAGTGGATGTGTGGTAAAATTAGAAAAGATAAAATTAGAAATAAATAGATTCGTAATAGGTTGGGTGTTAGTTCAATTGTAGATTAGATGCGAGAGTGTCATCTAAGGTAGTTTGGGCATATACAAAGAAGATCCAAAGATGCACCGGTTAGAAGGACCGAGAATTTAATTATAGGAGATTTAGTAAAACGTAGATGTATACAGTTGAAAATTTAGATGCAAATTATTCATAAAAACATGATAGTTAAGGATTTAGATGAGGTGATATTCTTGGATAAGAATGAGTGGCGTAAGAGAATCCACACAAACTAAATCAATCTTCTTTTCTTTCTTTCTTTTTTTTTTTTTATAATCTTTTCTATATTTGTCTCTTAAATGGCTGACCCCAATTATTGGGATTAAGGCTGAAATTGTTGTTGTTGTTGTTGTTGTTTTCATGTAGGATGTCTTATCCTTCTTTGTAATTCCTTTTGGTATCAAGAAGCTGTTTTCTGCCTCATCTTGTGCTTAATGGTACGTAGCTGTTGCTGAGATTACAGGATTCAGTCCTTCTTTGTTCTAAAGTATCTTTGGCTCCATTGGTCAAATTTTTGGAAGACAACACTGTACTAGTTCTTATACAGGGTGGATTGATGAAAAATTTTGTAGTGTGAGGTGGGGCTGATTTTGAGACCTTTTTGCAACATAAAACCTTCAAGTTAAAATGCCATTGCTAACCAAGCAGCTTATAAATAAACATTTTAATTATAACAACCAGTTGGCTAAGTTAGTAATCACATTTTAGCTACCAGTTGCTTATCTACTGATTTTGAAAATACATACAAATTAATAATACCTACTACTCCCTCCATTTCAATTAGTGTAAAAATTTGTGTTCTCCTTGTCTGGACATGAATGAATGTCTATGAATATATGGTTCACAAAATAAATGGACCACTCTCCTTTGTGCTTCTTGAAAGGGTAGGACGAAACTGCCACAAGTATCCGTGCTTTCGGAAGAAAAAATTCTTTTAACAAATCAAATACAGGAAGTTAATGATTTCTTCTTAGTTGCTGAGTTTTGACAATGTCATTTAGATTGGAACATAGGAGGGAGTATTATGTACATTAAAGTAATATCAGTTAGCTGACTTACTCTCCATGTCATGCCCTATACTTCTGAAATTACCCTATCAACATTTCTAGATGGTATTGTGATTCCTCTACTCCTGTACATGTTTCACGGTTTGCAGGAGGAGCTTTCTCAAACCTTTTTTTTTTTTTTTTAATATTTTCTGGAATATCTATTCTTGGGCTGTATCATCTTTTTGCTTTATTCCTATCTATTGGTGCTTTGCACCTAGGGCATAACAAGGGATGTCTTTGATGGTCTTCAGTCTGATTGGCAAGTTAAACTGCTTATCTCATTTTCTTGTTGTATTTAAATATTCTTAAGGAGGATGGCTTCTTATCCTCTTCTAGTTCCTCTTTACACCTTTCTAAAGTAATTCTTTCTTAACAAGGAAGGAACATAGATTTCTGATGGCTGTGATTTCATCAGAAGTATGGACTGAGGACACAATTTGAGGCATGTGTGCCTCCAGCAATACCAAAAATGATACTAGATTGTTAGATGCACGCCTTCAGACCAGTATGGATCTTACATTTTGCACTGCACCTAACATTTTATATCTGACTGCATCTCGTGACACTATAAAAGTCTAGCATGATAAATTTCTAATCTGCATGGTCATTTGTCATCCAGCTATGATGGGATGAGATCAGGACATGAATTTAAAAGATAAGTCTTTTTTTTTTTAATTTAAATAACAAGATTAAAAGGAAAAAGAATGGGGCGCACATCTGATCTGGAAAATTATAGTGTCTAATGTCTTTTAGTTGTTATAAATAGCTAGACCTGATTGTGATTCTAAGGCTGCACTTCAAAGGGCAAAAAGGAGATCAGAGCTTCTTTAGATTCAATCTGTCATAAACATAATTTGACATGGTTACTTTTCTTGTAGATGGAGAAACTAGCAAGGTTGCAATATTTGAAGAGTAGAGATCCAAAGGCTTGTGCACTTCTGTACATAGCACTGAACAGACTGCAGGTTTTGGCTGGCCTCTTTAAGATCAGCAAGGATGAGAAAGACAAGCCCTTGGTCGGATTCCTTTCACGCAATTTTCAGGTACTTTTTACAGTGAATTTTAGTTACTACATGATCCATCTATGGGACTACCACAAGCAAGTTGAAAGGATGCAGTTTCTATTACCGCTCTTGGGGCTTTTCTTTCTTTCACCTCAAACCCATTTCTGCTTGTTAAATTAAAATCATGTGATTTTCAATGACTGCTGTTGACTGTAGGTGGTAAAAGATATTACTACAACCCAGTGATGGATCCAGGACCCAAGGAAAGTGGGGGCAAAATATTTTCATGAACGAAATAACATATATTTTTAAACCACAAACACATTTTTTTTTTTTAAGTGTGGGGGCATTTTTTTTTTTTTTATGTGTGAGGTTAATTTTTTTTTTAATATATAAAATTTAATAATTTTTTTTTTTTAAGTGGGGGCAATTGCCCCCACACCCTCCAACGTGGCTCCGCCACTGCTACAACCACATACGGATATTGTTAGTAGAAAAATTTTTAAGGTCCTTTTCCCTTGAAAGTGTGGTTCTTAATTTGTTTGATGAGGTTACATGTTGAACAAAATTTTTTCCTCTCGGTTGAGTATCTGAGCGAACAAGCATAACTATTTCTTATAGGAGGAGAAAAATAAAGCTGCTGCTCTGAAAAATGCTTATGTCTTGATGGGAAGACATCAGTTGGAGCTTGCTATTGCCTTCTTTCTCCTAGGAGGTGATACTTCATCTGCTGTCACAGTCTGTGCAAAGAACCTGGGAGATGAACAACTTGCTCTTGTCATATGTCAGCTTATTGATGGGCCTGGGGGACCATTAGAGCGCAATCTCATATCAACGTTCCTTCTTCCATCAGCAGTTGAGAAAGGAGACCATTGGCTTGCAAGCCTTTTGGAGGTGCCTCAGTTTTGTTAACACAAAAACTATTTTGATAAGGAATTATTCAGTTCCATATATCTGGACACCTGACTAGTCTTTGGTTTTGATCTACAGTGGAAATTAGGAAATTACTCCCAAGCTTTTTTAGTCATGCTTGGTTCCCAAAAGAACTCCCCAATCAATCCCTCAGCTCGGTTACAAAGTCGAGCTTCTTTCATGGACCCCGGTGTTGGTCAGTATTGCCAACTGCTCGTGACCAGAAATAGTATGAGGAATGCTATAGGGGAGAAAAATGCTACATTTCTTGGGAGATGGGCAACTTTGATGACTGCTTTGGCCTTTAACAGATGTGGCCTTCCTGTAAGTTCATTTCTCCTGGTTTCTCTACTATTATTGGTTTCTATTTCTGTGATTGTCTGGGATTGTGGTTTTTTATTTGTTTATGTTGTAGCTGTGTATATTAAATTTGTATGTCTAGTATAATATCAAGGATACCATATCTAATAATTGGGATTTATGGAGAAAAGTAACAACAATGCAGGGAAAGGTCACAATGTCCCTTTTACTGACTGGATTCAAGGATAGCCGGATTTCTCATCCCCCAACCATATAACAAACTGAGATTTTCACTTGGACAAATTTACACATACTTGTCTGTCATATATTTAGGAATACAAGAACAGCACAGTGTCAATGAGAGAGGAAAGCAGCTCATGTGATGGTGAGCAATGATTAAGGGGGAAGGGGGGGGGATTTTAGCGGTTGCTAGGACTAGTCAGAATGTACTAGTTTACTGGTTTGATTTAATTTATATTCCACCTTGTCTTTGTCTTTTTTTTTTCTCCTTTTCACGATTTTTTCAAGTTTTTACCTGTGAATGGCATTGGCATTATTTCTCCAGTAAACTGAATATTTGAATTCTCATGAGCTATCATGCAAGTCCTCTCTCTGCTTTTTGTTCCTTCTTTTCTTGTCTCTTTTGCTCTCCTACGCTTCTTCCTTCATCTGCTTATTAGTCCCATCTTTGGTACCATAGCCAAAATTTGGTCCTGCTTTACTGCCACAAACAATCATGTACTATTATTTTCTCGCAGAAATGAAAGAAAGATGTACATTGATGGAGGATTCACAGATTTTCACACTTTTGCTAGGCGCTGGCATAGAGTTCAATATATATTTGAGTTATTTATTATGTGGTTTTATCAGTTTTATTATTTTGGTCATTTGAGTTATGCTTTATTTTTTGAAACTTTTAGTTTGGTCTATGTTTTGTAATTTAGAAACATCTAGAGAAATTAAGATTTTAGTTATTTCTTCGTAGAAGTTCTCTTCCATATAAAAGGGGAAAACTCTAATTGTAAGGCATATTTTGATATACGATAATATGATTGGTTTCCCCAAAAGTTTTCTCTCCTTTTCTGTCATGATCTGACCCTCTTTTTCTCCTCTTTCTTCTAGTTTTCCCCTTCTTTGTTACCATCCTATATCAATTTTTGGTACAAAAGCTTAACCGCGAAACCGTCTCTTGCTGCCCTTCTTCCCTAACTTACTGTTCATAGGGTCACTGTCTCGGGATTATTGCTCACACAAGTACTGTTCACAGTCTGCTGCAAGGGAGGAGGAAAAAAAAATACCTGACTTCCCAACCAGTTTCTACATTGATCTGGTTTTTGGCTGCTACTTTGCATTTTTTTTTCTCTTTTTTCTGGGTTTATTCTCGCTTCGGGCCACAACATCCAAAAATCTGTTGCTTACTGAATTGCTTTTATCAAATCAGCTTATTAATTTTCAGTTTTCTTCACATTATTTGTGCACTTATAATTTTAGGTGCACTTGAAATTCTGATTTTTATTGTGTGCATTAATGGCTCATTAAGAAATTTGTTCACTCATGGCAATTTTAGTTGGAACCAGAGTTTCCTTTTTATTCAACATGATGAATTCAGAGCATTGTTCTGCTGGATCTCACTCCCAATCTGAGTATCTTACCCATAGGGTCAAATCTTTATTAATTCACTTGGATTGAGTTGAGGAGCCAAAACATAGAACACATTCCAGGAAAGCAATTTGGTAAGCAAGCATTAGAGGATCTCGAAGACGATTCCACTATTGTTCAAGCTATGTAGCTCTTCTGACGTGGTCTTTTAGACAACCCTAACTTGAATGTGCAAGAGTCAATAGTTCGCCTGAACAAACTGCTCAAACACAAGCCAATCCTTTATGACATGACCCTAGCTGTAACCGTGATGTCTATTTCAAGGAAGAAGACCTCTTCCAAGAAAGGATACAACACGAGAATAGGGACAGGGGTTTTAGGAATGTATGTTGTGAGTAAGACATCACTAAAAAGGAGAAAGTAGATGCTCATAAGTGGGACAGTAGGATGGATCATAATTTCTTCCTAGACTAGTTAGCAGCCATGAATGACCATTTTGAGTGTATGACATGTATGATGGCCACCACGTTCTCTTTGCAAAATAAATCTGACTTGTGCCACTAAGCATTATTGGCAGAATGTTCAAAATGCCTTAGAATGTTCAAAACAACAACCCGTCACTCTTTCAGCCATATGAAGTAAAAACATAAAGCAAAGTGTCTTCTAACCTACTTTTCAAAAGCAACTCCTGGCTCAACGGATGGATCTTAAACAAGAGTTGAGCAGTGTTATGATACCGGTGTTAATTTTATGAGTTCATGTCTAGGTGCACTTGTGACGAAACACCTTGGCATATGATTATTAAATTCACTAAAGGTCTAAGTAATAAGATTAAGGAACATATAGAACTAGACGATCTTGATTAGTTAGTTGAAGCCTATCACAATGCTTTGGAAATTGCAATATTTCTCAATACTCCTATATCTAGACATGTTACTTTTCAAGCCGGGGAGTCACGACAAGCACAATCTTGTTCGACTTCTTGTCCTAGTGCTACTTTCCAGCCCTTGACCTTATGGGACAGTCCTTCAATTGGCAGCACTCTTCTAGTCTTATCTTTTAGAGGTAGTTACTTTTTTTCGGTCATCTTTGATGCCACAAATTGGCTGTACTCCTTTTTGAGGAGCCGGTTCCTAGCCAATCCCATATTGGTGGCTCAACTATTGAGTGTCATTGCTACCATAAGAAGGCCACTTTGCTTCATGTTGTCCTCAATGAAGCCTTACCTCAGGACATGAGCCTCTTGATCTTGTGGATGGAACATCTTCAAATTTCATTGTTATGATAGTCCCTTTGATGATGAGGAGTATGATTTGGTGAGTTTGATGAGCCCTTGTTAGAAGTGATACATTGTCTTATGTCTATTATTACCTATCAGAAGCATACTAGTATTTTTCACACCTTTATTAGTTATGGAGCTAGACTGTGCCAGGTTGTCATAGATGTAGGTAGTGCCATGAATGTGGTGTTCAAGTATGTTGTTAAGAAGTTGAAATGGAAAGTGGAATCCTCCTGGATGCCTTTACATGTTTCTTGGGTGGACAGTACCACTTTGCCTGGGACTAAGAGATGTGAAGTCCTTATACACTTTGGTGTATTCTAAGAATATCTGTTGTGAGTTTTTTTTCTTTAGATGTTTTCCATATTTTATCAAGTCATCCTTGGTTATATGATCATGTTATGACTATGAATGGCAAGGATAATACTTTCATGTTCCTATTGCAAAGTAAAATCATTCAACTACATCCGACATCTTCTAAGGAGCCGACCTCTAGCCCTAAGTGTGAGATATTCCCACCAACACTTCTAACCAGATGTCTTCCTGTTGTGACATAGGGTTTTTTAGAGAGAGGCTCTGGACATGGGCTTATGTTAGCCTTAATCCCTTCCAATTTCATTCTTTCCATCGATACTCCTAGCATTGATCAGCTCCTTGAGATTTCTCACTTGTTGCATGAGTTTGCCGATGTTACCCTCGAGCTTGCTAATGAGCTTCTACCTTTACGGGTCATGCAACACTCTATAGATTTATTTTTGTGATCTCAATTACTAACTTGCCTCACTATTGGATGAATCCAAAAGAGCATGAATAGTTGAATATTCAAGTGAAGGGACTATTGAATGGAGGTTTTCTTTGACATAGCCTTAACACTTGTGGTGTCCTTGCTTTGCTCGCCTATAAGAAAGATGATTCTTGGGGGATGTGCATAGATAGTTGAGCCATTAATCACATTATTCTCAAGTATAGGTTTCTCAATCCTAGACTAGATGACAGGTTAGATTGTTTGGTTGTTGTAGTTGGTACTCTAAGATCTGCTTGCATTGTGGGTACCGCCAAATTGGAATTGGGCCACACAGCGAGTGAAAGACTGCTTTAAGTCCCAAGATAGACTATATGAGTGGTTAGTGACACCATTTGGTTTATCTAATGCCCGTAGCACACTCATGTGAATGATGACTCAAGTTCTACATCCTTTTATAGGGAAGTTTATCTTTTGTGACATTCTTGTGTATGGTAGGTCTAAACCAGATCCATTTTTACCTGATTATGATGATTCTGTGTGTAGAAAATTTGTATATGGACCTTAAGAATTGTTTCTTCTTAGAATCCCATGTGATCATAGGTTTCATAGTTTCTGCTTTAGGGATTTATCCCAATCCCAAGAAGGTGAAGGCCATCACTTCTTTGTCCGAGTTACAACATTGTTTGGGGTGCATACTTTCCATGCATTAACCTCCTTTATAGGATATTTATTTGTGACTTTCGCACTCTCATGGTATCTATCACAAAGTGTATGAAGAAGAGTGAGTTTTGTTGGCCACCTGCAGTGTCCAAGGCATTTAATATTCCTAAGGACAAAATAACCAAGGCAATTGATTTGAGACATCTAGACTTTTCTAAAGTCTTTGAGGTTGCTTGTCATGCATCTGGTGTTGGTATAGGTAGAGTTCTTAGTCAATGGGTCACTGTGTTGCTTACTTTAGTGAGAAACTCAATGAGGCGAAATGTAAGTATTCGACATATGATCAGTTCTATAGGGTAGTGCAGTCCCTTCGCCATTGGCACTACTATTTGCCTAGCAAATTTGTACTTTACTCCGATCACGAGGCCTTGGATTACCTACATTGACAATGTGATGTGAATGTGAGAGATGCTTGTTTGATAGGAGGAAAGTACTCCTTTGTTTTTAAACATGGTCCTCCGTTGAGAACAAAGTTGCGGATGCTCTTAGTTGTGTTGTTACCGTTCTCAACTCCTTATATTTTTATGTCATAGGTTTTGATAGACTTAGGGATGATTATCCTCCATGTTCGGGCTTTGGTATCATTTTTTAGGAGCTTCCAGTAATGCTTATAGTGAGCATGTTGATTTTGCTATCCATGATGGATACTTGTTTAGGGGATCTAGATTGCATGTTCCTCGTAATTCTCTTTGTGGCTTCCTCATTTGGGACATGTATCCGGTGGTCTTTCACTCAGCTCGGGCACTATAAAACCATTGCTCTTGTTGAGAATAGTTTTTTTTGGCCATCCCTTAAGTGAGATATTGCTAATATTGTGTCTCCGTGTAGCACTTGTTAGGTTGGCAAGGCTAAGTATATGAGTAGTGGATTGTACACCTCTCCCTGTCCTAGACAAGCCTCAGGTTCATTTGAATATAGATTTTCTTCTGGGTTTTCATTGGACTGCCTGAGGTCATGATTCTATCTTTGTACTTGTTGATAGGTTTTCTCAGATGGTCCACCTCATCCCTTGTGGTAAGTCTGTTGATGTCTCCTATGTCGCTAAGGTTTTCTTTAGAGAGGTTGTTAGCCTACATGGCCTCCCCACTTTCGTTATGTCTGATCGTGATGTCAAGTATGTTACCTACTTTTGGAAAACACTTTGGAAGCTTTTTGGTACACACCTTAGATTTTCCTCTGCATTGCATCTCTAAACAAATGGTCTAAGTGAAGTTGTCAATAGGAGTTTGGGTGATTTGCTTAGGTGTCTTGTAGCTGACAAATTAGCAAATTGGGATCTTATATTTCGTGTTACAGAGTTTGCCCCCAATAGCTCTGTTAACCATTCTACCAGTCCTAGTTCATTTGAGATTGTCTAAGCTTCCTCTCCTTATCAGTTTGTTGACCTGACCTTGTTCCTATACCTGTTGAGGTTTGTACCTCCGAGTCTGCCTATTCCTTTGCCAATCATATTCATCCTTTATGTGATGAGGTTCAAAGGAAAATTGCTATGAGTAATCAAGATTGTGAATTTGCTGTTGATGTTTTATTGTAGGATTGTGAATTTCAAGTAGGCCCTTATGTTACGTTGAGGATTCATCTTAAACGTATTCCTAAATGACCTTACAAGCATTTGCTTGCTTGGCTATTGGCCCTGTCCCTGTCTTCAGAGACCTGAACTTAATGCATACTTACTTGATTGTGGCCTTCTCATATGCATATTAATCCTGTTCTCAATGTGGAGGATTTGTTTTCTATCCAAGGTTTTGTAGAGCCTTAAAAGTCGCCTACTGGTATGTCCAATGATAAGTCTCTTGTAGTACCCGAGTTGTGTCCTCCAATACTTCGGTTGCCTTGTGATCAAGTTGAGGGCATAATTGGTGATGAGATGGTTGCATCAGTGTTCGTTGGCACAATTGTCCAAGTTTTGATGATACTGGGCTTACCAAGGAGGAGCCTGTGGTTCCACACTTTTTGGATGCTTATCATGATCGTCACTCTCCAGAGGAGAGTGCTTTTTAGCTGGGGAGAATTATTTATGGTTTTATTAGTCTTGTTATTTTGGTCATTGGGCTTATGTTTTATTTTTAGAAACTATTAGTTTGGTTTATGTTATATAATTTAGAAACCTCAAGAGAAATTAAAATAGTTTTTTCTTGTTCAGAAGTGTTCTTCCCATATAAAAGGGGCAAATCCTAATTGTAAAACACGTTTTGATGTAGAATAATACAATTGATTTCCTCAAAAGATCTTTTGCCCATATTCTCTCATGATCTGACACTCTCTTTTTAATACATCTCTACTTTGTTACCATCCTGCATCGTGCATTGTTGCATGTAACCTCCCATTTAGTTTCAGAGGGTTGGAGATTTCCACAAATCCAATTTCATCAACATCTAGCCACAACTTAATTTTACCTTTGCGTGATCTCACCTCCAGTCCCAATTCTGGTTCGCAGTCTTTGGCCACTAGCACCAGAAACAATTACCAAATTCAAAATCAAATGTGAACTTATTATGGACAGCCATTGAAGTACTCTGTTGTTACTACTGATATATTGTGAAGGTGCTTGCTTTGCTGGAACCGTCAAGGCCTGATTGCAGCCTCCTGTATTAGCAACTCAGAGTAGATTTCGATCAATCCTGGGTGACAGTTTCTAAATTCATCAATGGTTCAGCATGAGTGAATTCATTGATGCACTTTGGTTGCATTCTTGATTCTCTGGAGGCAGCAATCTTGAGGCCTTTGAAGCTAAGCAGTTTGAGATTTTAGGATCTTAGTTACTTAACTAATAGAGGCCGACCCCAAATTTTGGGATAGAAGGCCTAGGTTGTTGTAGTTACTTGGCTAACAGAATCTTTGATGTGAAGAGTTTACAGTTAACACAGTTCAGTTCTGTAGGAGGGGATCTATCATTTTTGTCGACAGTGGGATAGTTGGGAGCACTTAACTTTATCTTGATTTTATTTGATGACAGTGTTGGTACCAAATATTGAACCTTGGTCTAAGCTCTCACATTAGCACAGAGCTAATGCCACTCCAAGGGTTCAAGGTAACCCATACTTTATGTTGTCATCACACTTCTGATCTTTATTATGAGTCCTATATTCCTCCCTCTCCGGAAGATGTTGCTTAGATAGTTGATTCCATGGAGTATTATTCCTACTCTACTTGAGAAGATGCCACCGTGTCTATTGTGTACTTAGGACTCTACTTGAACCTACATACCTGGGTGTGCCTAAATGAGTGTTGCAAAGTCTTTTTCTGTATCCACCTTGCCATTGGCAATAAATTGTTCCCTACCTCTGGTTTGATATAAATTTCTACTCTTTGGGATAGAAATTTATCCCCATCCTTCCCTGAACATATTACTGTTCCTTCTGATTCCTTGTTCCGTGCCCCCTGTTTGGATGGGGGGATTGAGAGGGGAGGTTAGCTGCTCTCTTATCATGTTTGTGTATGCTTTGATAAGGAAGGGAACCCACTGCTCCCCAGGGGGGGTTGAATCCCCTTTGATTTGGATGAGATTGAAGGGGAGGGATTAGAGTTTTAATGAAAATCTCCTTGTTCTTCCAAACATATCCATACATTTTTACATAGGATATATATATATATATATATATATATATATATATATATATATATATATACACACATGCATACATATTGTCGACTTTTAGGACAAAATAATTAGGATAACAAATTGGTCTGCTAATGATGTCTTAGAAACAATGTGAAAAGAGATGTCTAATAATATTAAGAACATAGGTAGGGAGGTCCTTGGAGTATCTAAGGGCGGGGCTTCAGTAGGCAAGGAGTCATGGTGGTGGAATGAGAAAATACAAATTGCTATCCAAATCAAAAGGGAGTGTTATAGGAACCTTAAAAGTGATAGTAGCAACGAGACTTATGAAAAATACAAAAAAACAAAAAAAGATGTAAAAAAGATTATTCACGAATCAAAGAGTAAGATGTATAACGAATTATACAAGAGGTTGGAAACTCGAGACGGGGAAAGAGAGATCTATAAAATTGCCAAATTAATGGAAAGGAAGGGAAAAGATCTAAATGAGATTAAATGTATTAAAAATAAAACCAATAATATACTAGTAAAAAGCGAAGACATAAGAAAGCGGTGGAGAGAATATTTTGAAAATTTGTTTATTGTTGAGGATACAATAGGTATAAAAAATATCAAGATATCTTTAAAAGAAATTAATAGAGATTTTAAACGTAAGATTCGTCCCATAAAATAATGGAGACCCTGAAGAAAATGAAAAATAACAAAACTATAGGACCTGGTGGCATCGTTATTGAAGTGTGGAAATATTTGGGTGAATTCGGTATAGTAATGTTAATGACTATTTTCAATAAAATTTGGCAAACAGAAAATTCCCCAAACATGGAGAGAGAGTACACTGTTATGCTGTATAAGAAAAAGGAGGATACACAAGATTGTTCTAACTACAGAAGAATTAAACTTATAAGTCATACGAAGAAGTTATAAAAGAAAGTGATAGAGCATAGATTGAGATGGAAGATAACTGTGTCTCAGAATCAATTTAGATTTATGTCAAGACGATCAATCACCGAATCAATTTACTTGTTAAGACAGTTGATGGAGATATTTAGAGCGCAGAAGAGAGATCTTCATATGGTAATCATTGACCTAGAAAAAGCATATGATAGTGTCACTAGGGACGTGTTGTCGTGGGAGTTGATAAAGAAATGGATCTCACTGAAATACATTAATCTGATTGGGGATATGTATGAAGGAGTTGTGACCAATGTAAGGATTTACGGGGGTCTGAATGATAACTTCCGTGTTTACATTGGGCTCCATCAAGGTTCGACATTAAGTTCTATACTATTTGCAATGGTGATAGATGAAATCATAAAAAATATCTAAGATGAAATACCATGGTATATACTCTTCGCAAATGATATAGTTTTAGTTGATGAAACAAGAGATAGTATCAATACTAAATTTAAGTTATGGAGAGCCATATTGGAATCCAGAAGATTTAGATTAAGTAGGTTCAAAACTGAGTAAATGAAATGTAAATTTAACAGCAACCATCAGGATAATGAAAAAACGATTAGATTAAAAGGAAGAAAAGTTTTAAAAAGTGAACGATTTAGATATCTTGGTTCCATCATTCAAAACAATGACAGTATCGATAGAGATGTGAATAATAGAATTCCAGCGGGTTGAATGGAATACCGAAAGGCATCAAGAATCCTCTGTGATTGTACAATGCAATTGCATCTAAAGGAACAATTGTATAGAATTGCAATAAAATTTGCGCTATTGTATGGCATTGAGTAGTGAGAATGCTTAAATAGATATGTGGCAAAATTAGAAAAGATAGAGTTAGAAACGATAAAATACGTCATAAGTTAGGAGTTAGTTCAACTGTAGATAAGATGAGAGAATACCGTCTAAGGTGGATTGGACATGTACAATGAAGATTTAAGGACGCACTTGCTCTAAAGACCGAAAATTTAAAAATAGGAGATTTAATAAAACGTAGAGGCCATTGAAAACTTGGTTGCAATGTATTCATAAAAACATGATAGATATGGATTTAATTGAGGAGATAGTCTTAAATAGAAATGAGTGGCGTAGGAGAATCCGCACAAACTAAATCTTTTTTTTTTCGATTTTGATTCTCAGTATTTGTCTCTCATATGACTGACCCTAAATTTGGGATAGAAGGTTTAGATTGCTATTGTTGTATACATACATATTTTAATTTAAGACAAATAACTCCCCCCATCTTGCATCCACTCAGTTTCCAATAGCATTTATTTTACTAATCCACATGAGTGAATAACAGCCCCCAAGCCCCCAGCCCCTAATGCCTCTTCAGAAAAGGTAAAGTGGAATTAAGATTAACCCTCACAACTTGTCTTGTTTTGACACCTAAAAAAGAAAAAGGTTTTTCTAAAATCTAAGCCTTATCCCAGAAAATATGAAAAATTTTATGGTGTGTTATGGCAGTTTAGACGTAGATTATTTCAAATCTATGTAGGTGGATGAATATATTCTATATCTGCTCCTTCCTGTACTCTCTTTTATTTCCATCTATACTGGTACCAACTGCTCTATTTACATACCTAAAGTTGGGGTTTGAGATAGCTAAAACAACATCAGTTACAAATTTATGTGCAGCCAATGGCTCTCCAATGACCAGAAATTATAGATTTGCTAGAATAATCAAATATATAATCCACAAAAGGCATGTTCAAACAGCAGAACTCTGTTGGTTAAATAGCTGTCCATGGCTAAGGTTAAAATTGTCATATGTATATCTGCAACTTCCTGTCTACATATTATTGATATGTTTAAGATAAAAAGCAGAACGATTTATTTGTTTTATGCTTCCAGCTTGAAGCTTTGGAGAGTCTATCATCTCCTCTGGGCACCTTTGGAAGCAGTAGTGAGGACAGCATGGCAGATGCTAAAACTTCTGAAGCTTTGGATAGTATACTAGAACCCCTCAAAGATTATATCCATAAATGGGTCTCACGTGATGTGGCTTTTCATTTGGAGTCCAACACAAAATTTGATATGGCAATGCGACATATCTCAAGATTGTTAAGAGAGCATCCAAGCTGCCCTAGCCTTAATGTGCAGGTTGGTGTGGCAAATGCATGCTCCCATGGGCCTTGTCAGTATAAGACTTTAATTGACAATTTCCAGAACAGGTTGTTTACAGCACTTGCTAGTTTTGAGCAGAGGTTCTCTCTGATTTCCCTTTCATTGATCAACAAGGTAGACATTTCCTTCCCTCCCTTGTTTATTTTGTGTAATCAAATGTCTTTAGGTTTTCTTTTTTAATCAGTTTGGTAATTATATCATTAATCAATTCTGGTAATCATATCTTTCATCTGTAGTCTCCTATACTGGACTGATTTCCCCTTTTCTGGTTCCATGTATTACAGATATTCGTCTCATTGTGCAGTAGAGGTTTTTCATATGTTGGATATGACATACTGCATAGGTTTGCTTCTCGAGTTGATTCAGCAGATACGAGTTACAGCAACTGCTTTCCTTTGCATCCTTGTCTTCCCAAGCTACTTCTGAAGGCTACTGAAGAAACTTCTTGTTTATTTTCACGATATGTTGTTCTCTGCAGTCTATTTAACCCTCTCAGAGACTCATATTTTGTTGACGGTAATGTGTCTGGTGGAAGCAGATCCGGCCATACATGTCTGTCCTTCATTCAGGATCTTATGCAATTGATGTGGAGTTTAAGAGCTGCTTTGCACTTAATCTGTTGTCCTTCAATTGAAGATGACATTCAGAAATGCTTTACTACTATTGATTTTTTTGAATATTTTGTACATATTGCATCCGCCTGGCTTCAAAGAAGTTATGATTATCTCATTATGATGGTTGAACCTCTTTTTACTCCATCTGTTGATGGACAAATTTCTTACAAAATAGATATGAAGAACTTGAGGGAGCTTGTTCAGAAAGCTTCAGATCTACTACCTCATGATAGGGTGATCAATGAAGTTGGTTCAGAAGGTGGAGATTTGTGCTCAATACCGGAAAATGCAAGATGGAAAATTCTTGGTGCTTGTTTATGGCGGCACATGTTTAAATTCATGGAACAGCAGCTGCATTCCATTTATGGCAACATCAAAGAAGGCCATGTTCCTGTTAGTTCTGAACCAGGTAGCAACAGTATTGTAGAGCAAAGCCTCGCATTCTCCCTCATCTTGGCCAAGTCACTTGAGACTACACTGGCACATGTATCTTTTTATCATGCAAAGCAGCTGGCATCATTGCTCCGGCAGAAAGCACTGGGTGGATTACAGGATAAGACTCTATTATGGTTGCGAGACTTTACTCATCCTCATTTGGGAGCTCCGCATAGGCATCTAAATCATGACATTTTTAGATTGGACGCTATGAACAGCAAGATGTCACTGTCACTCCGTAAACGATTATGGGATATCTGTGTTAATCCTAAAATAATAAATGAAGTCTTTTCACAAGAAAATATAAGCTGGTCAGAGTTTACAAATCTGATGCCCTCAAAAGGGTGGATTGATGAATATAGCAGCATCATGGGAGAGAGTAAAGCTGATGAAATTGAAGGAGGGAGGGATAGAACTTCTGCAAGTACCAGAGATCAGTCCCCTACTCGGGATCTATCTTCAAACAATGAAGTAACTCTTGGTTTTAGGGTGAAAGATACAACACTCACAACGGGGATGGCACCCTTTCAAAATCCCAAAGAAGTTTACAAGAAAAATGGAGAGCTTCTGGAGGTATTTCTTTTTCCTTCATCCTCATCACCTATGTTGACTTTTCATTCATCAAAACATGTTCCAAAAGGTCCAAATCAGCAAAAGATGTTAGGCAACTAATTGTGAGAAAGTAATTTTAAAACATGTATTCGGTAAATATTTACAAAGTCTTATATTATTGAGCAGGCATTGTGTATCAACTCCACTGATCAGTGTCAAGCTGCACTTGCTACCAACAAGAAGGTCAGTGCTTATAAGAAAAACCATCTTTAGGTTGAAATTTCTTTCTATTGTTACATTGTTCAATTTTGGTTTGTGTCATGGACGTTGGAAAGGGGGCCTTTTCGAGCTTCCCTTTGATGTGTATTTATGGAGCGATTCTCACTCTCTAGTTTAAGTTGAACTGCTGCCAAAAATTATTTAGTTCTTGGAATGTATGATCTAATATTAAATGCTATGTATAAAGAAATTCGAGGAGGGTATTCAATTGACTGCAATATTTAAAACCCACCCAAACACACCTCCCCTGGGGGGTTTCAAAACAAACAAGGGGAAGGTTTGCCCCTTCCCTTTGACTCCTACAATACATTCAAAAGAGAGGTTGGTACATCCATCCCCACGTGACCAACTTCATATTGTCTTCCCTCCCTCGGGAAATCCAAAAAAAGCCAAAAGTCATCTGGGAAACCTTGCATCATCCAATAGGGTTACTGTTTGAAAGTGTGTTTCCTGCTATTCTTAAAAGATATATAATATTTAAATGAATAACATACACCAAAAGATGGATGAATGAGATGTTCTGAGGGTCATACATGGTATGTATTTCCCTCTTACATAGTGTACACATACAAACGCTTGTGTTATATGTACTGCTTTCATAACTTGCATTTACTTCTGTCCTCCGTCATAGGATTTTGTTTATGTAGCTTGAAACATAGAAGCTACCATTATCTTATCAACACCTTTATTTAGAATATCTTTAGCATACTGGCCTAAGACCTCTGGGGGTAAAGAAAGCAGATTCATATATAGCTTTCTTGCTAGAAAAGTTAATCTTTTTTTAGCTCTTCTTCATTCTTTCTTAGTTTTTTATCTTGAATATTTCAGGGGATAGTATTCTTTCACTGGGTAAATGAATCTCCAGTCAGAGACCAGTCAGAGTTTATTTGGTCAGATGCTGAGTGGCCAAAGAAGGGGTGGGCTGCATCTGAGTCAACACCACTTCCTACATGCATCTCTCCAGGTGTTGGTCTTGGGAAAAAGCGAGGGGTACATTTAGGTTTGGGCGGAGCAACTGTTGGTGCGGGTCCTTTGGCAAGACCAGGGAGAGACTTGACAGGTGGTGGAGCATTTGGGATTCCAGGTTATGCTGGAATTGGATCCTCTGGCTTGGGTTGGGGAATTCAAGAAGATTTTGAAGAGTTGATTGATAAACCAGCTACCCTGGAAAATATTAACACTAGGGCATTCTCCAGTCATCCGTCAAGGCCCTTTTTCTTGGTTGGCTCTAGCAATACCCATATATATTTATGGGAGGTATGGAATTTTGTTGTCAAAAGTACCTCTTATCATAATTAGCATCGTATTGTAAGATACCTTTGTGCATTTTGTAGACTTTGGCAGAATATTTATCATTTTTTTCCTTCTATTCCACTCATGGCTTTTGACATTGCTAAATCATCTCCATATGTTCAAAGACTTGGGGAAACACGTTAGCAGATTGGAGTTGGCTGGATATGATATTTCATAATGTTAGAACAAGAACCTTGTGCATCAACTTCTGGATATGATATCTTTGCTCTGCTTCTGTCACTTGTTCTATCAAATAATTCTTAGTGTTTCCAAAGATGCTTGTAAGGCACTTCTTAGGAAAACTGCCTATTGGTTTTAAGGTTTCTTAATTATGGTTCCTGCTCTTTTGTCTGGGGCAGCAAATTACCAACACACCTCTCCAGTTAAAGCATTTAAAATGTTTTGAAAAAATAAGGGAAAAAATTTGTCCTTAGGTTTAATAAGGTAATTTTGTCTTGCAACATTCTTTAGTATCAACAGAAGACCTGAAATCTTATAATTGTGCTGTCCTCAGGATCTCATTACATCTATTTGGGCAATATTTTGTACTTTCAAACCCAATTTCATTTTTTCCAATTATGTTTTTCTAAGAAAGTTAAAGATCAAAGCAATGAACGGCAATAGCTACTCCATGTTGACGTTTTAAGTTACTTGTAAACTCCTTGTTCTAGATGAATATAAAGAACCGCATGGTCTTGATAATGATCAAGTTGATAACTAGGTTGAAATATCTGACAAGAAGTTTTAAGTTATTCTAATATGTTAATTTATTTATTCCACTAATTGCGCTCATGCTAAATCTTAAGCTTTGCCATTATCTCTGCTTTTTGCACTTTGTATTTCTTTTATCCTTTCCTTTAATATTAATTGAAACCTTATTACTTTAGACAATGAAATGTGATTTAGTGAAAGGTGTGCTTTTGAGACCTTGATCTAGTTCAGAAGTTAAGAGTGCCAAGGTACATAACAATCACATAGAAGGAATGATATATGGACAGTTTCTTGTATGTTGCTCCCAGCCATCATTTGTTAGCTTATGTAATGATACCCAATCATTATTGTTATCATTATTTTGGATAGACCTGATGATATGTTATAATTATTATTGTTTTGGATACATCTGCCAGTACGTAATTTAAAATGTACTTGTTTGCAGTTTGGTAAGGACAAAGCTACTGCAACCTACGGTGTGCTGCCTGCCACAAATGTGCCTCCACCATATGCCCTTGCTTCTATATCGGCTTTGCAATTTGACCAGTTTGGACAAAGATTTGCAACTGCTGGCTTGGACGGAACTGTCTGCACATGGCAGCTTGAGGTGGGAGGAAGGAGCAATATCTTTCCAACAGAATCATCCTTGTGCTTCAATAATCATGCAGCGTATGTATCTCCTTGCAGTCTTGTCGTTGCAATTTTGGTTGGTCTGGTTTCTTTTTCAGCAGTTGTCAACACATCTCCAACCAGAGGATAGGCAATTCCCTTTAATTTTAGCAATGCATCCTGCACATACGTTGCATCCCCCCCCCCCCCCCCCAAAAAAAAAAAAAAAAGGCAGCACAAGCAAGTCTTATGTGATGATGCATTTTTAATTGACCAGGTTGGACTGTGGTGCAGAAACATAATTAGAACAGAAGACTTTATAACAATGCACCCGTTGATGGTCAAGGTTGCATGAAAATGGAAATGGAAAAGCAGAAACGAATACAAAATGATATAAGAAAACGACAGTTTATAAGAATACATGAACAGAAACGTGGACAAACGCGTAAATAAAAAATATAAGAATATTTATGTAAATGTTAATTATTTTATGAAAATAATAGAATAGACAGCTTTTATAATAAAAATATAAAATGATCAAATATATAATTATTAATTATAAAACAAATAATATAAAAATTATAATTATAATTAAATAAATAAATAATTTAATAAATATAGAAAAATTTGTAAATATAAATAGTTTAAGGACTTTTATGTAAATATTAATTAATTTAGTGTGTTGAAACGTTTCGGAAACGGGAAGCGTTTCGGAAACGCCCGTTTCGGAAACGGGGAAACGTTAGTGCTAAGAAATTTCTGTGCATCATGGTTAATGGCCATATCTATAACATGTTTAATACCATGTGGATGGTCTATGTTTTTAAGTGTTTTATATAAACTGTTGAAAAATTAATTCTAGCTCATCCACATTTTGTTCATCAACACTGATGATGTGTGTGATTTATGTGCCTGTGGTGCTTGAACGACAATGACAATGTTGCCACAATGTGATTTGATTGTTAAATCGTATCTAGAAGTTAAGAGAAGTCTTCCTACTGTTTTTGTCTTAATATTTTTTGGTGGTAAAACTGACTCGTGTTGATTGCAGGGATGTTACTTATGTTACTTCTTCAGGATCAATCATTGCTGCTGCTGGATATAACTCCAATAATGTTAACGTGGTTATCTGGGATATGTTGGCTCCTCCCACAGCCTCTCGAGCTTCCATTTTGTGTCATGAAGGTCTCTCTCTCTCTCTCTCTCTCTAAACATTTTGACTACTCATTATTGTATGCATACATGAGGGATGTGAATGAACATTCCACAACTTACAAGGGCAAGAATATAATTAGTGATTTTTAGTCTCTGGATTATAACAGGCAGGTAGGTGCTTGAGGTTGATCAATCTCTCCTTTTGAGTACAAGTTGATGGAAAAATCTAAATATCAATTCCAGAATAAATACTTAGAATAAAGTAATGATGAAATTAAATGAGCTAAATACTAAGGTAACTAGTGTGTGTGTACACATGCATCTGTTTCGTATTATAAATTGCATCATGGCAAAACTTCAACCTGGATGATGGTGAAAAAAATAGCCATTGTTCATGTTTCATGGTAGCATATCTGGCGTCTGCAATGATTGGCATTAGTGGATCAATTTTCACACGGGCCAGTTATTTTGTCTTCTGACGTTAACAATCAAGCATTTGTGTGAAGGTGGAGCCTGCTCGATTTCTGTATTTAAGGATGACATTGGAAGTGGTTCCATTTCACCACTAATTGTGACTGGAGGGAAAGGTGGTGATGTTGCAGTTCATGACTTCCGTTATATAGCAACTGGAAAGTCCAAACAACAAAGCCACTCGAAGAATGGTGAAACCAACAATGCATCTTTGACAGCCGATATGCAAGGTGGAATTTTTGGTAAAAAAGGGGACCAGAGTCAAAATGGGATTCTTTGGTATATCCCAAAGGCTCACTCAGGTAAGAGCAAATATCATAACTCGGATACAAGTGAATGAGAGAATGAAACTAACTTGCCTTTGAATTTGTTAATTGAAGCGAGTGTTACCCGAATTGCTAGCATACCAAATACGAGCTTGTTCCTAACAGGAAGCAAAGATGGAGACATCAAACTTTGGGATGTTCAAAAAAGCAGGATAGTGTTCCATTGGCCTAAGTTGCATGAAAGACACACCTTTATACAGCCAAGTACCCGAGGCTTTGGAGGTGTTGTTAGGGTACTACTTTGTCCTTTTAAAACTTGAGATTTTGAGCTGTCACTTTTATTCTTTGTGAAGAGCCCGTTCCTATTGCCTGTGGTTCTTTAAAGGGAAAGAGTGCAGAATTATGCCTCCACTGATGCTGTTTTGATCTCCAAATTTTCAGGCTGGGGTTACAGATATTCAAGTTATTTCTCAAGGTTTTCTTTCATGTGGTGGGGATGGTTCGGTGAAGTTGATTAAGCTCGGGGACTTATCATAAATTATAAGTTCAATGAAGAAAAATGGAGATTCAACTCAGATAAAGGGAATTATGCCTTCAACTCAGATAAAGGGAATTATGCCTTCGCAATAGGCAAAAATGAATTCAACTTTGACAATACTATCCCAAAGCAGGGTCGGCTCCAATTGTCTCCTTTCCTGCAGCGTTGCAAACTCGGGTCAATTTTTTATACATTCATTTCAAAAGGGAGAGCGATCAATCCTTGGTGAGAGCCAACAATTTGGCTGAAAGAAGATCCAATATGGCTCACTTTGAAGCAAGATGATCTGCACAGTTGAGAGATGTAGATAAGTGAAATTCATGAATTTTTAACTTCAGTGAATCCAAATGATCGGTGCTTTTAATGAAAACTGCGTAAGTGTCAACCTTTTAAAAGGAAACCACCTGAACGCAGCTGATTAGCCAGTTTTCAATTCACTTCTCATTTTCCATCTGAAGTGTTGCTTGCATGGACCGGGAATTTTTTTTTCCCCGCTTGCTATTCTTTGTCTAGTGTTGAGCATGCTAGACAATCTTGTTTTCTTGATTGTAAATAGAACAGAAACGAGTATCCCGCTCCCATGTTGTGGTATCCATCCCTTAATTAAATTGGTGTAAAAAATAATTTACATAGATGTGTAAAGATATGTGCTATCGCTAAGCTAATGAACTTGTGATGGCATGAAGTTTTGGCATGTCTAAGCTTCAGAAATTTAATGTGCAGGCTTCTGAAATTTAGGTTGTCAGTCTTCTTTTCTATCTGTGATCTTTGGCGTGCTTTTTGATCATTTAAGCTTATTATGTTTTTTCCAAGCTGTTATTTTGATGTGTGCTAATGGCTAAACATACCATGAATGGCTTTCTGGGAAGCTTTGGTTATCTTGTTGGAGAATTGGCTAGTTGTCTTGGGCTCCAGGTGTCAAAGGATTGCTTGCTTAGTTATGCTTGCAGGTTGTTGCTTTCCTTAATTTTTTTGGATACATAGAGGAGGTTGTTGGTGAGGGGATTGGTGCTAGTTGAGCTACGAGTTGCTTCCTTAATTTGTAGTTTTGTGTTCAATGTTCATATGTAGGCTTCACTGCTTGCTACTTGTGCTGGGCCACCTAATGTGGTTGTCTTGCTTATGTTCTGCATGAGAACGGTTGCTTTTGAGGTTGTCATTGGTGCGGTGTTCACTTGTGAAGTTCAAAACTATCTCATGATTAAAAAATAATTTTAAGTGGGTGGGTGTTCACAAACTTTTGTTTAGTCCATTTACAAATTTCAATTTTTGGTTTGCAAATTCATAATTTTTGTGAAATTAGAAATGAATTTCAGATTTGTTTTTTCAATCAACAAAATTTGAATTTGAGAATGGGTTTCATTAAAATACGGAATTCATTTGGTGCCAAGTGGAGTTTAAAGAAATTATAATTCAAATAAATTTGTGTACCAATGTCAAATAAATATATCAATTTTCATATGATTAGGAGGTCGTTTAGTAAAAATGATTTTCTTAATAGAAAATTTACCAGCTTAATATGGTTGATTCGTAAATTTTGATATATTTTTGTATATTAATATTAAAAAAGAAATCCAATCAGATTTTTGTATATACTAATTTTTGAAATAAATAATTATGTTTAATGGAAAATCTACGGGCTTAAAAAGAAAGCCCATTCATTAGCACTCCTTTTAAATGCAAGAAGAGTATTTATTTTGAAGCCTCTTCTTCTGGACACATATTTGCCAGATTTTGTTGCAAACAACTGAAGAAAACTGAAGGCAGCCCACAAACTAATTTTTGCCTTAGCATGATCATTACTCTTACTCCCAGCCGAAAGCTAATAGATTTTGAGCAGATTCTTTTCTGCTCAATATTGGTTAAAAACCAGTGTGTGAAAATGTAATGTCTGTAGAGGATGAAAACTAATAAAGTTCCGTTCATTCCATAAGAGAGAGAGAGAGAGAGAGAGAGAGAGAGAGAGAGAGAAGCCGACTCTAGGACTAGGAGCTAAGCTGCAGAAGAAGAAAGAACACAAGAGCAGACATGGTAACAAGAAGAGGAGCGGAAGGGCAAGTAAACAGTGAGAGAAGCAGATGTTGGGAGCAGAGACGAGGAGTAGAGAAAAGAGAAGTTGAGAAAAGAAAAAGGGAGGAGAAGCAAACGTAGACAAAGTACCCAGGCAACATCTTCACAAGCAACATCTTCGGACACTTTTGATCCTCTTCGTGTCTAAGAGTGAATAGGGAACAAAGAATTATATTGGGACATTTGTAAGAAAGCTGTAAATGGAAAGTGTGATCTTGCTCCTCGACTTGGTAGAGAGTTAGTCTCTTCTCAAAACTCTCCCCGGCAACATCCCAAATCACTTTGTCTTCATATCGGTTCTACTAGAAGCTGGGAAGAAATCCAATTAGGGAAACCCAGAAAAGAAATCCAAATCCAAGTTAATCTCAATAATTAAAATCGATAATGGAATAAACATATATTTACATAGACTTTTCATACATTTTTATAAAGAGACTATTTTCACTCAAACTCATAATAACTCAACTATTGTATCAACATTTATCCAAAAGAAATTTATTATTAAAATAATAAATATTATAATCTATAATATTTTTTAATTTTAATAAATCTTAAAAATTTTGATCCATTCTTCAAATTTTTACCATATGTTTAAAGCTTTTCCTTTTGCTCTTTAAGCTCATTAATTTCAGTTCTGAGGGGTTTTACAAAAATAGGAAATTTTTAGATCAAAATTAAAAAAATAGGATGGTTTTTTTTTTTGTTTTCCGAAATAGAGATGTCGCGCTCTGTGAACGTGACATACATTGTACCACACAGACCAGGAAGGGAATTTGGCACGCAGTTACGCAGTCGCGGGACGCGCAACTTATTATGCGCTTTGCCAGCGTGCAACTTAAAGCACCCTTAGAGATCGCGCAAGCAGATGCACGATCTGCGAGCACGCAATAGCTTGCGCGCTCTGCGATCGCGCAATAAGTTGCGCGTACGCAGAGCGCGACACTGCACGGCTAAAACCCGCACCTCAGGCCTCTCTCCCATTGCGCGATCTGCTTCTTTCTCTCCCGATCTTCCTGCTGCTGTCTCCTGCTGCGACACACTTTGCGCGAACGAAGAAGGGCTCAACTTGGATTCATTGTTACGACATCAAAGGTAACACAATCTTGTTCTCTCTCTCTTCCAATCTCTCTCATTGCGTGATCTTGTTCTTCTCTTTGAAAGCTGCATGACCGAGACTAACCTCATTAAGTTGCATGACCGAGATCGAGACTGCGCGATCTTGTTCTCCTCATTAGGGTTAGGATTGTTAGGGTTTTGTCTCTATGCCTTCTCTTCTTGTCTCTTGCTTATCTTTTTTCTTGAAACATGTTAGGGTTAAGGTTAGATTTAGGGTTAGGAATAGGGTTAGGGTTACGGTTACGGTTAGGGTTAGAGTTAGGGTTTTGTCTCTATGCCTTCTCTTCTTGTCTCCTGCTTTATCTTTTTTCTTGAAGCATGTTAGGGTTAGGGTTAGATTTAGGGTTAGGGTTAGGGTTAGGTTTTTTTCTTTGTTTGGTCGTTGAGATAATCATGCGATATTGTGATTTTAGAAAATATTATTTTAGATCATAATGGTCATTGTCTCTGCTCGTCTATGATGTTGAGATGTTAGAATTAGGGTTATTTCAATGTTATTAATGTCAATTCTTGGATTCATTATATAAATCACAAAAAAATATTATGAATGTTTATCATGTTTGTCTACGGATATTGATATTAATGCTAATATTTATTGTAATTTTCATGATATTTGAAGGAACATGACTGATAACTGGGTGAGACTTATGCTTTATTGGGGGGTCAAATTGGTGGACCTGAAAATAACTATCGGTATAGTGTTGGACCTAAAATGGGTGTTGTAGTTCGTAATAATATTGGATGAGAGGAGTTCATAAATGTATTGCATCAGAAATGTAGGATTGATTCTAGGCAATTTAAGCTAAATGTTTCATGTAGATATCCTCTTTGGCCTGGTAATTCTCTTTCGTATTGTGTATTATCGGTGGAGGAAGATTTTTTGCCGGAGGTGTTGACAATGCTTAAATATATACTGGATTTATCATCAATTGAACTTTTCTTAGAGCATGAACCAATTATAGCTGTTACTGTTGATGCACCAATTCCTATGGTTGAAAATGAATCAGAGGTCGCAGGTAGTTTATTTAGGAGAGACCGAGGCAGTTCATTTGGTGGAATTGGAGTTAGTTCAATTGGGGGCGTGACAAATTTTGGATCTTATACTGAAATGTTGACAAATGTGAATGTTGGAGATGAATGGTTACAGTATGTGGTATTTATTTCTGATGATGTTGTATTGAATGCGTCTCGTGAATTAGTTATGCCTATGAGAGCTGAATTTGGAGAGCCCAGTTCTAGTATGCCTTATCAGGGGCAGGAGACAGATCCAGTCGATACATATGTTGAGGATGAATCGGAGGGTAAAACTTATAATGATCAGAATGACGTCGATGAAGAATATAGGGTGGATGAAGAGGAAGAAGACATCTCATTTCTATACAGCATAGGGGAAGGGGACATGATGGTTGATGAGTATAATGACTTCAACCATCCTACATGGGATGACAATTGCACTTCAGAGTTACAAATTGAGATGATTTTCAATTCCATAGAGGGAGTTCAGCATGCTGTGAAGTGCTTGTCCATGCGATAACACAGATATTTTAAAGTTTATGAAAGTAATTAAAGCATGTGGTTTGTGAGGTGTTCTTTCTACTTTGAAAACAACTGTTTGTGGCATGTTCGGGCAAGATTAAAAAAGAAGTTTAACATTTGGGAAATCATAAAGTTGAATGCAAAACACACTTGTTTTCCTCGAATGCCTGTGAGGGATTATCCTAATGTAGACTCTAATATGGTGGGTCGTCTTATCAAAAGTCACATAAAACAGAATGTTGACTATAAAGTGTGTGACGTAGTAGAGGATACGAGGGAGCATGGAGTAGATTTGTCGTACAAAAAAGCTTGGTTGGGGCATCGGAAATCTATAGAAATGGTGTATGGCAATTGGGAGACACTATACACATTGTTGACCTAATTTATGGCTACTGTGCAAATGAGTAATCCTGGAACTGTCGTTGATTGAAGGTTTAATAAACTTTTAGGGGCAACTGATCGAGTTTTTAACTCAGTTTTTTGGGCTTTCAAACAATGTATTGATGCATTTAAGCATTGTAAGCCTGTGATTAGTGTTGATGGGACATTCCAGTATGGGAGATATAGAGAGAAACTTTTGATTGTTGTTGAAACTGATTCGGGCAATCATATTCTTCCTTTGTGTTTTGCTATTGTCGATGAGGAGAGCATTGTAAATTGGGCATGGTTCTTAGAGAATCTAAGAATGCACATCATCGGCGATTGACAGGATGTATGTTTACTATTAGATAGGGCTCCTGGAATATTGCGAGCCATAGAGAGGAATTATATGCTACAACCATCATTTGTGTATCACAGATTTTGTGCGCGTCATGTTGAAGCTAATTTTAGCAAATGATTTATAAATACACCGTTAACTGAGTTAATGCATATGGCGGCACAACAAAGACAAGTTAGAAAGTTTAATATTATTATGAACCAAATGAAAGAGTTGAGTGAGCCCGCTTATAATTGGTTGATGGACATTCCTCTCGATAAATGGACATTGTGTTATGGAGGACAGATGGGGGAACATAACCACTAATCGATCGGAGTCGTTTAATAATGTGCTGAAGGATACAAGAAAGCTACTAATTACTGCATGTGTGCAAGCAACAATGTATCGTATGGTTCATTTTTTTAAAAAAAATCGAGAGACAGCATCTAATAATTTGGAAAGATGCAATGTATAACCAACAATGGTGGTCGAAAAATTAGTTAAAGTTGAGCAAAAAACAAAATATAATCGTTGTGAAGTATTTAACAGAGCAAGAGAGGAATATGAAGTCATTACTGGTTTTCATGGTGGGAAATGTGGAAACAACAATACCGTGCTAATGGATGCTCCGACATGTAGTTGTGATAAATATACTATATACAAGTATCCTTGCTCGCATATGTGGAGAGTTTGTCACGTGAATTTATGTCATTTGTGAGTCAATTTCATAGTTGTCGATCAATGTTTCTTACCTATAATGGCAAGTTCCATCCACTTCCACACAAAGACTATTGGCCTCTTCCTCCTTTCTCATTGGTCGCCAATCTTGCACGTTTTAACAATCAAACTGGTAGACCACGCAGCACGCGGATTCATAATGAAATGGATAGAAGAAGAACTCAACGCTGCAAAGCTTGTGGAGAGTACGGGCATAACCGAAATCATTGCCCAAACATTACCCAGTTGTAAAAAAGAGCAAGGTGAGGTTGAAAAAATAATCATAGTAATCACGTTTATCATACTAATTTTATCAAAAACTATGATATTGTTTCACTTTCTCTAATTTAATGTCAAATCATATTTTATTAGTTGGAATGTTCCTTATAGCTATGTGCATACGGGACAATTTGTGCTACGATCATATCGGAACCACCTTGATCATATGAGGGACGGTGGGGTGAGTAAATTTTCTTTCTCTTGTCAGCTTGTGCACTACTTGTAATATTTATAAGTCCAACTAACATAATTTTTTTTTCAGTTTCTCTGGATGCCATATTTTTATTTCGACATTAGGGCATTACCTGATTATTGTCTTGTCGGGAGTGATATATGGCGTGTTAGTGTGCCTCTTATATGCTTCGAGGTCATTGAGTTTTATTATCCTGCGAGAGTTTTACGCTAGTTTGGTTATCGACATGATATTCCTACTCCCGTACACACAGATATGGAGTTGCATCGCACTGACCGATGTGAAAAATCTGGTCGTGATTGGAGTATAGAGCATGCGGCATACTTATAAGTATTGGATAATCGTCGATATCATGTCGTGACTACAGAGGAGTGTTATGATGATGATATGACGACACCTGATTACATGGCTTGATATCGACAAATAACTCGCATATTGATTGCTAGTTCTGCGCATTGATCAATAGGGTTTTTGGCTGACCACAGACGACGTGACATTTATGGTAAGTCATAAGCACTTGATCATTTTATAATACTTTTATTCTTTACTTAATGTTTCTATACTTACAAATAATTTTTTTTTTCAGTGCTACCAGCTCGAGAATCTAGTAGCTTCTGATATTCTTACTGTCTCAGGAGTGGATCCTTGAGTTGGTTATATCAGAAATGACATATAGGATACATTGCAGTGCTTCGGACATAAAGCACCTCGGAGAGATCATCTTTCGACATCTACACAAGGATATATTGATCCAGACGTTCCCTCTACTTCTGGTGCTGTGGGTGCCTTTGAGGAGCATATAGAGACGCAAATATATTTGTATCCGATTCCTACACCCACTCTGACATTTACATAAACACCTGCATTCGAGGAGCATTTAGACACTCAGATATATTCGTATCCGACTCCTACACCTACCCCCACGTTTACACAGACACCTGTCTTCGAAGAGCATGACGATGCTACGCCAAGTGAGCCTCTACGACTTAATGTTTATTAGCGGCGGAGGCGACGTCGATATTCAGAGGATAGTACAACTGCTGCGATTCAGTTTTCAAGACTCATGAGGATATGCAGGCTCCAGTTTTAGTTCCCACTAGACGTCAGTCGCGTAGAAATGCTGCACGACCGTCGTGCGGTACTTAGTGTAGTTTCTCATATTTGTGTATATCGATATTTCTTTATGTATTATATTCTAATTTTGTAATTTAAAAATCTATTAATTATAATTTTATAATTTTTATTTCATATTTATGTGGATATTGGTGTTTATTCTTGCTATTAGAGTATTGATTGGTATTTTTGGAGTTTGGTATTTATGAAGTTCGATGATTGATATTTGTGAAATTTGGTGATATTTTTAGAGTTTGGTATTTATGAAGTTTGGTGATATTTTTGGAATTTGGTTATTATGTCAGAATTAGGTTTTTGTCTGCAGTTTGGTATTGGTAGATTGATGGATATGAGAAATGTTTTATTGTTATGACTCAATATAATTTTTATGAAATTTTTATTACAGGATGGTTATGCAGGATGGCTGAATACAAAAGCAAGATGCGGTAGAAATGGTGGAGCTTGGTTGGGCGAATGGTGAGTGCGCAACCAGTTGCGCAATCTGGGCTCGCGCAACTGATTGCACGATTTGAAAATACGCAACTGATTGCGTGATTCCATATTGCGTAACTAGTTCGCTATTCGATTATAGATGGAGTACAGTGTATATCGCGTTCAAAGATTACGATATTTCTATTTTGGAAAAAAAAATTGTCATATTTTTCTAATTTTGATTTAAATAATTCTTATATTTGTTAAAATCCCTCAGTTCTTAAGTGGTGCAGAGCACGGATGGCATCATTCAGGATAGCTGACTTGTCGGTTTTGGCAGGACTCCCAGGCTCCAAAAGAGCGCTGAGGTCTGCAAACCTGTCATTCATCTTCACTCGGCGCATTTTTTCACGGCAAGCTTTGGACCCTGCTTGACAGCAAGATTCCTTCTTCCTCTTGGTTCCATTTTCAGGGGAAATTATACAAATAGGTGAGGCATCAACTCCCATGCAAGACCCATTATTGGACCAGTAGAAATCAGAACAAGTTTCCTCTTCAAAAAGATTGTTTTTTTGGAAAGACCGAGAAGGATGGAAGTGAAAAAGGGGGAAAAGTGAAAATCAAAGTGTAAGGGGACAGAAAAAGACAACAAGGGGAGACAAGACAGATGATGGAAGACACAGAGTCCCCCAGAAAAATCCAAATCCAGATCCATTGAGCTTAAATTCAAAAACCCAGAAAAACTTCAAAATTGTTGAACAAAATCCAGAACGAAAACCCCGATACTGAAACAACCAAATTCCTCAGAGGAAGATGAAACAGAGAAACAAAAAACCAAACCCAAATACAAACCCAATGAGCTCAAACTAAAATACCCAAATAAGAACCACTTTGAACCAAAAGCAGAAAAAGAAACAGAAACCCAAACAACCAGAATGGATGGAGCAAAGTGAAGACACGATTTACTTGCAGTATTCCTCATCCACGATTCTGATGTTATGGCTTCAGAAACGATCGAACTCAATGTCTACAACGACAAGAATACCGAAAGTCAGTGTACTTTCCTCGGCAATAGGAGGCATGGAAAGTGTCTATCCTTCTTAGGTCCAGTGTGTTCTCTGCCACCTACTGGAAGTCCCCGATGGGCTTCTGCAATTCTCTTCACCGAAGAAGAAGGCGAACTAAACGGCGTAGTTTTAAGTCCCCGATTGGCGCACTGGGGTAAAGTCAGCACGACGTGGAGTCCAGTCAGCATCGGTCAACGGTCAGCATGCCACGTTTAGTCCGGCAACACGACTCGACCAGTCATCAGCCTCCTGGTGTACCGTCAGTACAGAGCTGAGTCAGCATCCCACATGTTGTCCAGTTACATGTGTCGCCCAGTCAACAACCACGTGGAGTCCAGTCAGCATCAGTCAAACAGTCAGCATTTCACATCTTTTCCGGTCAGCTCATGTCGCCCGGTCATCAGCCACCTGGCATGGAAATAGCCTGGGAAGCCGAGTAAGCATCCCTCGTGTAGCCAAGTCAACAGGTAATATCCAGTCATAAGCCACGTGGAGTCCAATCAGCATCAGTTAACCGTCATCATCCACGTGTTGTCCAGTCAGCACGTCTAACAACTCATCAGACACCTGGCACACAGTCAGCACATGTAGCCAAGTAAGCATCCCACGTGGTGTCCACTCAGCTGTTGAGAACAACTCATCCAACAACTGGCTCACAGTCAGCATCACACGTGGAGCACAGTCAGCATATTTAGCCAAGCAGGCAACCCACGTGTTATCCAGTCAGCTCATGTTGACAAGTCATCAGACACCTGGCTCACAGTCAGCGTCAGACACCGAGTCAGCATCCCACGTGGAGCACAGTCAGCACACCAGCCAAGTAAGCAACCCACGTGTTGTCCAGTCAGCACATGTCGACAAGTCATCAGACAGGCGGCACACAGTCAGCACAGATGCCGAGTCAACATCACACGTGGAACACAGTCAGCATATGAAGCCAAGTATCCCACGTGGCGTCCACTCAACAGTTATGGCAACTCATCCAACACCTGGGACACAGACAGCATCAGAAGCTGAGTCAGCGTCACACGTGGAGCACAGTTAGCATATCTAGCCAAGCAGGCAACCGGTGTTATCCAGTCAGCTCATGTTGACAAGTCATCAGACACCTGGCTCACAGTCAGCATCAGACCCCGAGTCAGCATCCCACGTGGAGAACAGTCAGCACACGAGCCAAGTAAGGAACCCACGTGTTGTCCAGTCAGCACATGTCGACAAGTCATCAGACACGTGGCTCAAAGTCAGCATCAGGCGTCGAGTCAACATCACACCTGCTGTACAGTCAGCATACGCCTAGTCATCGACACTCGTGGAGTGCAGTCAGCATTTGAAGCCAAGAAAGCAGCCCATGTGTAGTCCAGTAAGCACATGTGGACAAGTCATGAGACAGGTGGCTCACAGTCAGCATAATACGCCAAGTATCACAGGTGGAGTACAGTCAGCATATGAAGATAGTTAAGCAACCCACGTGTTGTCCAGTCACCATGTGTCAACAAGTCATCCGACACCTGGCCAACAGTCAGCATTAGCAGCCGCGTCAACTCCAACTTGTTGCCAGGTTTGAAGATTGTCATTGACCAGCCGGCGCAAAGTCAGGGACTGTCTTCGAGTCATTAACCACCTGGCGTGCAGTCATCATAACAGCCCAGTCAGCATCACAGGTGTAGTCAATATCCACGTCATCAAACCTAGCCTCTAGCAGTTGCCACGTGTCATGCAGTCAGAGAGAGACGTGACTTCCGTTGAAGAATCTCCCTTGATAAAATATCTCCGTTCAAATATCTCCATTAATAAATGTTTCCGTTCAAATATATCCGGTCACAGAGACACCTGGTCTCCGTTCAAATATCCACTTCGCCGCCTCTGTCTCCGTCTCTGCAAAGTTCAGAGGGACAGCCGGACAGGTGCCTCCATAAAAAAAAAAAAAAAAAATTCCTTATTCTCCGTTCAAATATCCCGATTAATAGAACATCTCCGTTCAAATATCTCCGGTCAGAGACACCTGGTCTCCGTTTAAATATCCACTTCGCCGCTTGAGTCTCCGTCTCCGCTATGGTCATTGCCCCCCTAAACTTCTTATAAATATCTCCTTTAATAAAATTGTCTACTCGTCGGAACCAAAATCAGAGACACATCACAACCAAAAAGAGAAACCGCAGTGATGACAATAAAAGCCATTCAATGACAAAACTCCCCCATTGCAAGCCGACTCCTCTCCAGCTTTTCTCACAAGTCCTAAATCCTTCTTTCGCTTTCTGGCCTCTCGTCATATAAATTCCCTGCAACTTGCACACTGAGAATGTTGATTCCCACAGGGCTTGCAAAAGACCCAAGGTTTTACAATGTATCGAAGTATCTGAGCCCAAAAGTCTCCGATATGATTGCTGGCATCAACGGCCATTGAGCTCCAAAGCAAAACCCAATAATTACCGAAGCAAAGTAGAGCGAACTCAGCACTGCAAAAGCAATCAGGAGACGCCCAACACGAAAAAAGTAGCACAAAACCCAGGACAAGAGTACGAGGAAACTTATGTTTTGTTAATAGAATTTATGACGAAATACCAGCGACCACAGGGCCGATTTAGCCACATATGCTGACAAAGAAGACAAATGTGGAAATGCTTCTTGTTGGGTAGCCCATGGATTTTCCAAACTGACCCAGATTTTCTATTGCTGTCTATATTCCACCAATGCTGCAGCTTGTGGAGATGAAGAGGATTGGCAGGTTAATGCTGAAGAGAGCTTGCAAAATCATGTAGTTTTCTTCTCTCTCTGGTGGCCTGAAGATGTTCTGAAAGCACGAGTCTGATTTCCTCAGGTTGTACGGTGTAAGGTTGTTGTAATGGTGATGATGATGATGATGATTCAATTCTTTGTGGATTTTAGGAAATGATTTCTTGTTGAGTGAGTTTGTTTCTTCTAAGGTATGTTTTTGGGATTCCAAAGAGTGAACTCTTTATTTAAGATGACTAGTAGTGGAAGAAAAAGTAGTATTATAACCATAGAAGCACTTATATGATAATCTAGTCTGGTAAATGTGAGCCTATTTTGCAAGATAATTATAAGCATCAAAATCCCAGCAAGAGCAAGTGATATATAGAAGAGATTGTAGAAGATCTTGAGCTCATGAACCACTTGTATAATCCGAATTGTTCTAAGAAAAAACAAAGGAGACTGCAGTAGGAAGCCAATAAATGAGCAAATGAGTGATTTTGCGTTGATTCCGTAGATGAAATGGTTAATTTGTGTCAAAATCGCGCCAATAAGTCCCACGAAACCTTTCACTAGGCCTATAACAATGCCTCTGCTTGCTGTGAAATTTTTGATGCATGTGACGAGCGCAACAGTGCTGCCAAAAGATTGGGAATCAGCACCAAACGAAGTGTAGAGACACATCTGCCATACATGGGGTTTCGGAATTTTGGCTGTTACAGCTTAACCAAATCATGAAATAGCCAAAAAAATTCAACACTGCGCCCATTAAGAGAACCACTCAAGGAGGGGTGATCTCACTGATTAGTCCGCGTATGACCCCTAAACAACCTCCCAAGTCCTTGGAGAAGCAAATAAGATTGAGGGTACTTTGGTCATACCCAGCGATGATTTTATGTCACTGAAGTACAAACCAAATATGTAGGTTCTACCGGCAGCAGTCTGGATTAGGATGCAAGCAAGCAACATGAACCCCCGGCTGGTGAACGCTTGGAGGCCGAAGCTTCTCACATTTCCCTCCCTCCGACACCGCCGCCGCCGCCGCCGCCACCGCCACCACCGCCACCATCGCCACCACCGCCACCAGGCTCAGCCACCTCCATTTAAAAAAAAGAAAAAAGAAAAGTTCTGAATAGAAGATTTTTTAAGTTTCGAGTGGTTTAGAGAATGAACAAGTTCTTTCTGAATAAAGGCATGAAAATTTGCAGTCTGTGGGTGGGAAAGGCAGAACGGTTTGATGCCGACATGACTCGCGTTTTGACTAACTTGGCTAATATTGGTTACAAATTGGTCCGGCAGGTTATGACTTCACAGATATTGACTCTTTTATAGACTCGAACGATTACTGTGAAGAGAATATAATACCTATAAAAACTGGCGAAAGGTATTCCAACGGACGCTCAAATCAGAAAGAGCGATTTTCGAATGAAAGAAGAAAATAGACTCAAAGTTTAAGGGAGTGATTCCCTGTTATAAGAATGCACTAAGTGTGAGGTCGAGAGAGTGTACCTGATTTGGAGGGTTTTGAAATATTTTACACCTGTGAGGATCATGTGTCATCGAGGTGATTCAACCATAGTTTTCTTATCGAGCCGATTTGAAAATCTCGGGGATTCAATATTTCAAACTGATTGTGATCTTCATTATTTGGAAAATTTTTGCATTCTGGAGAGATACTTTTCTTAACTATAAGATCCCTAAAGATGCGGCTCTCAATAAAAAACAGTAGTTAATAGGATACTTTGACCTTCCTTTAGAATCGTTTGAATCGTTAATTATCCATCGGTCGTTAGACCAATGAAGGATCTTCAGGGCTTGTCCGATCGATGGACCAACGGATAGATACCCGATCGAGACGATAATCTTTCACTTGGAGGATTACATTGGTTGATGGGGCGACTGAGACTCTATCGATCGGGAAATCTGAGTGACTGAGACCCTTCGGTGGATAATCATAGAAAATATTCGGACATCGATCGGTCGCTATCCCCCACGGGCTTTCCGAAAGTTGGCCCTTCTGACTGGGTTTTGGACCATATCACATCATTTATCCCCGTCTCATAGCCTTTTTGAGAAAGAGGCGTCATGAGTAATGATTATTGAAAAAGGCGTGAGACTTTTTAACGTGACTTCTATCGTTTTGATTTTTGCGAATCGTCTTCTGTACGCTTCATAAGGGTTTATACTCATCAGACGGTATCACATCACAGCTTTCTTTCTCGTCGCTTTTCTGATCCCCGTTTGAGACCCATCAGAGAAACCATTTCCAAAAATAATGGTGAAAACGTCTTCTTCTCAAGCTTTCCCAGACATTAGTGACATCGTGAGTACTATGTCCTTGAAGGAGCTCTAAGAGGTGCAAACGGAGATGCTGTTAGGAGATGATTATGCCATGTTATCTGCGACGGAGGTTGATAGAACTAATACGGCACCAAAGGGTTGCATATCGATATACCTACAATCGGTCAAGTACGGGCAAAAGATCCCATACACCGATCCTTTCGTGAAGGTGCTATGTCATTGGAATATATTTTCGACCCTTTTGATCCCAAGTACCTGACGTCTAGTAGTTGCGGTAGGTTCCCTGTTAGGATTTTGTTGTTTTCGCTTTGATTTCGATATCTTATTATCCATCTTCATTTTGATGAGATGTGGAACTAGTGGCTCGACGAGGGGATGATATAAGTTACAGATCCGACCTGAGTCCAACTGAAGGTTTTGTTATAAAGAATCCATAAACAAGAACTGGATGCAGAATTTCTTTTATGTTGAGTTTTCGAATAGGAAACATATGTTGAGCTTACCTGAAGCCGGTGAGGTGCCTTTTTATGTTGAGTTTTCGATCAGGTCCATAGACCTGTAGGTCCACTAAGTCCACACAAATGCTCAAATCTAATATCCATTACTTTAGTTTTGTTTTTTGTTTAGATTTTCTAAAAAATTCAAGGTACATGAACGATGGAAGAGAGTTGAAAAATAAAATCATTACCAAAACAATGTGGGAAGACCCACATGAGTTCTTGAACTATAGGGTCAAAAATCAAATAAGTAAAAACGATAATATAATGTTGAAATTAGAGTAAATTTCAAGTTGGAATCAAACTTGATCGAACAAATCTCCATTGAACTTGGAGGGGGGAGAGAGAGGGGGGGGGGGAACAAGCTCCCTACCATCTCCGTCCGTGGTTAGAGAGCCATAGCAGCAACGCGATGGCCAATAGTCTTGACTACTTTAGTGAGGCGAAGGAACTCCTGCATTGGCAATGAGCAAGCGAGCACAAGGGAGAGGTGGATAGAGAAAGAAGTGGTTGGGAGGATAGATGAAAGAAAATATATCTATATTTTTAAGGATAAGGAGACAGTTTAGTGATCACAATCCGATTTCGGATTCAAATCTTGATTTAACAAAAAAAAAAAAAAAAAAAAAAAAAAAAGAAAAGAAAGAGAGAGACAAGGTGGGTGTTTATGTTACGTGCCATCTCAAAATTTTAAAGCCGCGTCAGCAATTGTTGTCCTAAAATGTAAGGTTCGTCTGTTCAAAGGATTTACCATTGTGAATTTCAAAATTTTAGGACCACAATGTATGAAATTGAAATTTAGAGACGTTTTTTTTTTTAAAAAAAAATAAATTGGCTTCATAATTCAAAAACTAGACAAGTGACATGCCAGTGGAAAACCAATTCATCTTCAATGATTTCAACATCCCCTCCTGATTTTCCTTTTTTTTTTGTGTGTTTTTGTGTCTTTTCAGAATCTCATTTTATTATTGAAACGTCACAATAAGAATTTTTTTTTTTTTTTTTTATATACAGAGAAAATAGCAAAAAGTTAGGAAACAAATCCTTTTCAAATGAATCGTACAGATTTGTGTATGAACACGTCAAGTCACATTAAAGCATATATAAATGAGGGCCACAATTATTGAAAACTTTTCACGAAGAAAAAGAAGTCAACTTGGCGGGTGTATCCTCACCTAGAATTTATGCTAGGAAAAAAAAAAAAAAAACGTGGAGAAAGAAAATATCCAACAACTATTTAATGATAAGTTCGAAAATGAATACAAAATGATATTATAAAATAATATTTTATAAAAATTTATAAAAATTAAAAATAAGAATAACTATATATATAATATAAAGATTTTTATATAAATATTAATTATTTTATAAAAATAATTATATTTTTATAACAAAATCTAAAATAATCAAACATATAATTATTAATATAAGACAATTAATATAAAAAATAAAAATTATAATTTAATAAATAATTTATTAAATATAAAAAATATATAATTACAAAAATATAAAAATTTTTATATAAATATAAATAAATCGAGTTTGTGGAAATGTTTTAAAAGTAAAAGATATTTTCAAAATAGAGAAACATTAATATTAAAAATTTTCTATACATCAGGAGTCTGCGACTGCAACGCGTTCAAGGGTGAGGCAGACATAATGAAATTCATATACAAGCAACCGTGGCCAGTGTCTCGGAGCCCTTTTTGAAAGGGATCGAACTCTATCCCAGTAAACCCCTTATTAAATTAAAAAATAATATTTAATAAATCCGTAAAATTGCCAAAATATGCCTTAACAACCTTGGGTCTTGCCGTTCAATGGTGGTGAAGAGGCGCAAAGCCTTTCAATTCCTCTTCTTCAAGAAAATCCAGGTTAGACAAAGGCATTGCTGGTCTATGCCTTGAATAATTGCAATGGCACATTAGTTCATGGGTCACATACATTTTGCGGAAAACGTATCATTAATGTTAATTTGCAAAAGAAAATACAATACGAATAGGGAAGTGATATTCATTAAAATCAAATGGCTACAAACAGCACCAGAGACGGACATGGAGCCACTCCCTGTGTTGGCACACCTTTTTATGCTGTCTTTACCAATAGGGTGGTGCCATGTCCGCCCCTATGCTTCACTTGGTTATTTGGCTTGATAAATTTTTCTTTTCCTCTACAACATCATCCAAATATAGTCAAGTTTGTTAACCAATTTGTTTACTAAAAGTCAATTAAGAAAGCAAGCATTTTCTTTCTTCATTCTATGTGTCTCTTTTAGTTCATTTTCTTGCCTACAATTTGTTTGATAAAAGTTCTCTCCTAGTCCTCTCCTTTTAGATTTCATTTTTATTCTGACACTTTTGGTATCTGAGCTAGATTTGATTAGAGTGGGCATACGTGGGATTGAGATTATTGTTGAAGCAAGTTGAGAATCTTGTATTCATTATGTCTAACAGTGTGAGTACTCTGAATGTTGCTCAATCATTGGTGCACATCTTCAATGGAGAAAATTATGTCTTTTGGAGCATTAAGATGAAGACTTTTTTTTATTGCCCAAGAGCTGTGGGATCTTGTCAAAAATGGCTATATAGAATCGAGCAAACTTAAAAGGGAGGCGGAGATGAGAGAGCTGCGCAAGAAGAATGGGAAGACATTGCTCCTATTGCAGCAAGCGGTGACAGTTTCAATTTTTCCTCAAATTGCAAATGCAATGAAGGCGAATGAAGCTTGGACTATCCTATATCAAGATTTCCATGGAGATAACAAGATAACTGTTGTGAAACTCCAAACTCTCTATTGAGAATTTGAAAACTTGTGTATGAAAGGTAGTGAGTCAATCCAAAATTATATTGATAGAGTTTCTGTCATTGTGAATCAAATGAAAACTTATGGAGAGTAGATTAAAGATCAAACAATAGTAGAAAAAGTTTTGAGAAGTTTACCTTCTAAATTTGATCATGTTGTTACTGCTATTGAGGAATCAAAGAACCTTTCTATGTATTCTCTTAATGAGTTGATGGGTTCACTCTTAGCACATGAAGAGAGAATAAATAGGTCTATAAAGAAGAGCATGGAGCAAGCTTTTCAAACAAAGATGGAGATTTCTAACAAGGATAAAAAAAACAACGATCATGGTGTTGCTAGTAGAGGCAAAAGAAAAGGTAGAGGTGGCTACTGTGGCCATGGTAGAGGTTGTGGTAGATCAAATTCAAGCTACCAAGAAGCTGAAAGTGGTGACAAAGGCAATCAGAAGACAAGTTATAAGGGCAAGCAGTGCTATTATTGTAAAAAGATGGGGTACATAGATGCAAATTGTTGGAGAAAGGCAAATCAAATTTTGCTGAACAAAAGCAGACGAAGGTAACATGTTTTTGACTTGTATGAATCCAAAGGAGTTTAATCATGATCTTTGGTTTCTAGATAGTGGTTGTAGTAACCACATGACAGGGGTTAAGAGTCTTTTCCAGAGCATTGATGAATCTGTAAAGTCACAAGTTTGCCTTGGAAATGACAAGTAAGTGCAAATTGAAGGAAAGGAAACAATAGCAGTGAGAACCAAGTCAGGTATGGAAAGGTTGATTCATGATGTTTACTACATGCCTAGCTTGACGCATAATTTACTTAGAGTGGATCAGTTGGTACACAAGGGGTATTCAGTTCTGTTTCATGATGGTGTATGTGAAATCAAGAGCAACAAATCTGATGCTTCTCTTGTTAAAATTCCCATGGCTGGTGATAAGGTGTTTCCACTTAAAATTTCATGTTTGGATGATTGTGCACTTATTGCTAGTATTAAAAATTGATTCACGGTTGTAGCACTTAAGATATTGGCATTTGCATTTTAATGGGTTAAAATTGTTGAGTCAGAAAAATATGATTCATGGGTTAGCTCCAATTCCCTACACTGATGATGTTTATAAAAGTTGTATTTATGGAAAGCAACATAGATAGTCATTTCCGGTTGAAAAAGCATAGAGAGCAAAAGAGCTTATGGAGCTGATGCATGCAGACATCTGTGGGCTAACGAACACTTTATCCTTGAATAAGAGTAGATATTTTTTGCTATTTTCCTATGATTTTACTCAGATGAGTTGGATGTTTTTTCTTGATCAGAAATCAGAAACATTGGAAATTTTTCAAGGATTTAAAGCCTTCGTGGAAAAAAAATCCGGTTGTCAAATAAAAATTCTTGGAACCAATATGAGAGGAGAATTTTTATATGATGAATTTACATCATGTTGCAAGGAAAATGGAATCAAGAGACAGGTAATTGTTAGAAGAACACCGGAGCAAAATGGTGTCAGCGAAAGGAAGAATCAAACAGTGGTGGAGATGGCAAGGAGCATGCTAAATGAGAAGAAGCTTCCACATGATTTTTGGGTTAAAGCAGTTGCTACATCAATTTAACTTCTCAACATTTCACCCACAAAAGTTGTGCGTAATAGAACTCCTTATGAAGCATGGTCGAACTGCAAACCCAATGTAGGTGCCTTAAAGCTTTTTGGTTGTATTGCTTATGCCATGATAGCTTCCAATGATTGAACAAAGATGGACAAAAAGAGTGAGAAGTGCATTTTTGTTGGGTATAGTGATGAGGCAAAGGGGTATAGGCTATATAATACTGTTACTAAAAAGCTAATCATTTGAAGAAATGTTATTAGTGATGAGAACAGCTTTTGGGAGTGGAATATAGAAAAAATCCAGCACCTTCCATGTGAAGAAAAAGAATAAACAAAGTCACAAAATGAAGAGAGTGAAGTGACACAAGAAGATACTACCTCTCTTAGTTCTCCAAGGTTGTCACCACAAGCTTCTCCAACTCCTCAACCATCTAGAATGACTACAAGAAGCATGTCTAGTGCACTTCTAAGAAAGGTAAAACCTTGGGAAAATGCTTATGATTCTAACAATTATACTCTTTTAGTGACAAAACCCATGAGTTTTAATGAAGCATGTGGAAAAGATGATTGAGAGATTGCCATGAAGGAGGAAATAGCTTCCATTGAGAAAAACAACACTTGAAAACTAGTAAATAAGCCTCAAGGAAAAGAAGCAATTGGTGTGAAGTGGATCTACAAAGTGAAGTATAATGCAGATGGAAGTGTACAAAAATATAAGACAAGACTGGTGGTTAAAGGATATATATAGGAGTATGGTCAAGATTTCTTTGAACCTTACTTTCTTGTTGTTAGATTTCAGACTGTAAGACTGATATTGGCATTGGCAGCTCAAATGAAGTGGAAAGTATTTTAGTGATGTTAAATCAGCATTTTTGAATGGTCACTTGTTTGAAGATGTTTCTGTTGAGTAGTCACAAGGTTTTATTGTTAAAGGCAAAGAGGACAAAGTGTATATGCTCAAGAAGGCCTTTATGGACTCAAGCAAGCGTCATGGGCATGGTATGGTAGGCTTGATTCTTACTTAAATAGTGATGGCTTCCATCGTAGAAGTAGCGAACATACCTTGTATGTAAAAGAAAAAGGTGATAACATTCTCATTGCTTGTGTTTATGTGGATGACATCATTTATTGTAGTTCTTCTGAAGTTCTTATTAGGGAATTCAAGAAGAGCATGACTAATGAATTTGAAATGTCAAACTTGGGGCTGATGCATTATTTTCTTGGGTTACAAATTTACCAAACTAATTATGATATTTTTGTCTCACAAAGAAAATATAATTTGGATTTGTTAAAAAAGTTTAACTTGCAGAATTGCAAGATGACTTATACTCCCATAAATACAAATGAGAAGTCGACAATGGATGATGGAACTCCAAAAGCTAATGAGAAGTATTTTAGAAGCTTGGTTGGAGGTCTGGTATATCTGACTCATACTCGACTAGATATTATGTTCCCAGTCAGTTTAGTCTCGACAATGGATGATGGAACTCCAAAAGCTAATGAGAAGTATTTTAGAAGCTTGGTTGGAGGTCTGCTATATCTGACTCATACTCGACTAGATATTATGTTCCTAGTCAGTTTAGTCTCGAGATTCATGCACAATCCCTCCTTACATCATCTTGGGGCAGCAAAGTGAATTCTTCGTTACATTCGAGCCACCAACAACTTTGAAATTTGGTACAAACCTGTTCATAATTTTAAATTAATTGGCTTCACTGACAGTGATTGAGCAGATTTTGTTTATGATCGAAAGAGTATAAGAGGTTTTATTTTCAACATTGGGTCAGGAGCAGTGTCATGGAGCTCAAAGAAGCAAACAAGCATAGCATTATCAACTTTAGAGGATGAGTACATTGCTGCTACCTTAGCTACATATCAAGAAATATGGATGCAAAGAATCATGGAAGATTACATCAAGCTCAAATGAAGGCAAAAGAGATTTTCTGTGATAATAGAGCTGGAATTACAATGTCCAAAAACCCAGTATTTCATGGAAGAACAAAACACATCCAACTTTGTCATCATTTTATTTGAGAAGTTTTAGAAGAAGGGCTGATCACGATAAAGTATTGCTCAACAAATGATCAAGTTGCCAGTGGCTTTACTAAAGGGCTAGGTTATTCCAAATTTATGAAGTTTTGATCATTACTTGGAGTAGCAGATTTTGCATCAAGGGGGATGTTAAAAATTGATTCAAATAGTAATTCTCATTTTTCTCATCTAGAATAAGTTAATTAGATGAGTCCTAGTCTTTAGGTGAGTCCTAATTTTTAGCTAAGCTCAAACTTTGATCTTAATGTTCGTGGGTTAGTTGGCCACTAGGTTATAATGCGGCATTTGTTTCTCTTTTTTATTATTTGTTTCTCTATATATTTGTGACTTGTTGACAAACTAAAAATCAATTAAGAAAACAAGCATTTTCTCTCTTTATTCTATGTGTCTCTTTTAGTTCATTTTCTTACCCACAATTTATTCGATAAAAGTCCTCTCCTTTTCAGATTTCATTTTTATTCCAACAACCACTGCAAAATTGTCTAGTCCTTAGAACCAAATCACCGAAACAAGACTTCCGAACAGCAGTGATCACAAGAAAAGATACTTTATAACAATTTACTCCATTACATGTCAACTACTCCCCAGGTTGCCTAACGAATCCCAAAGCCTTCATTTGCTTCATTGCCCCTTGTCATATAAATGTCCCACAACTTTCAGAATCAAAATATATGTTCCAATGGGCCTGCAAAAGTGCCAACATTGGACAATTTGGAGTAGTACTTCAGCAACTAAACAGAATCCGATGATCACAGAGGCCAAGTAGACTGAATTAGGGATGCCAAATGCAATTAGGAGATGACCCACGCAGGAAAAAGCATGACAAGAGTGAGTTCAAGAGGACGAGGAAATTTGTACTTGGTTAATAGAAATTCTGAGGTGAAACCTGCAGTGACACGGTCAAGGTAGTTCCATATACTCACAAGAGAGACAAAAGTGGCAATGATTTCGTTTTGTATTATAAAGATTATGAAAGGACTGACAATATGTATTACTAAAAACTTGTAAGGACTGTGATAATATATCCTGCTTTTTAGGTATTTTTATGTAATCTCAACTTAATAACATAAACAAGAAGACAACCATGTATTATCAGCCATCAAAAAATGACACCTAGGTGTGTCAAATATGGGGTTGAAGTCTAATCAAAATAATCATATGCATCAATGAAATTAGTATAAGAAGAAAAATGAAGAGTGGATGACATAGGCAAGAATCAACCTCTTCCAAGTTTCAAGCAAGCTTCTGATGCATTGCTGCATCTGAGAACTAGCTATAGGTGAGGTGATACATCGGCTTGTCCATGAAAAGTGCAATGGACATACCAATGTTTTGTTAAGCCTGTGGATAAATACTAACCAAAATAAGAAAAGAAAAGGAAAAAAAAAAAAAAAAACTATTTGACAGATCATAATATAGTTTGTGAACAACCAATATAATGTTAAGAGATTAGAGAATTTATAACAAGAGGAAATAAATTAGAGAATTTATCTCTTTCCTTTCTTCCCCCCTCCCTTCTCTCTAAAAATGACAAATCTCTTTTTCTCTAAATGAGAATTGTTTTGAAGATTCTAATTTAATTATAAAAAAGGAAATAAATTAGAGAATTAACTTTTTCTTTCTCTCTTCCCCTCTCTAAAAATGGCAAATCTCTTTTTCTTTATACGTTTTGTCTCTCTACTTTGCTATAAAAAGATATTAATTAAGTTATTTTAATGGTAAGAATTATGAATTTCCCTAATAATTAATATAATATTAGTCTTGGAAAATTTTGAAGAGATTTATTTTTTGCAGAGAATTTCTAAAATTTACAAAGAAAACAAAAGAGAAAGTGAGATTAAGATTTTTTTATTTTTCAATCTATTACAAGAAAATAGTCAATTTATTTTTCTTGTCGACTTGAGACTATTAGTGTTGGCATCTGAATCGATTTTAAATTTTGAATCACAATTACAAAATAGTTTTACAATCATTCGACAAATTTATTATCCTGATAGACGGACTGATTTGAGACCACCTTTTTTTTTTTTTTTTTTTTTGAGGTTCCTGTGAAATTACTTGTCTGTTTTTCCCTTAGGTGATTTTTGAGTTACCCTTTTCCCGGTTTACAATGAAAGGTAGTAAGAAAATCTTACTTATAGGGGCACATGTCGACAGGATAACCTATAAGCGTCGCCCAAAGCCTGGGTAACCAGGGTGGCAAGAAGATAATTAACATTAGTTTTTCTTTTTCTGAGGATGAGGAACCCTCTTGAGGATTGAAGGGTAGTGAGAAAATCTTATTTATAGGGGCACATGTCGACAGGATAACTTATAAGCGTCGCCCAAAGCCTAGGGAACCAGGGTGGCAAGAAGATAATTAACATTAGTTTTTCTTCTTCAGGATTGAAAACCCACCGCCTTAAAAAGAAACCCTCTAGAGGAGCTCTCTTTTTCAATGCAAGAAGAGTGTGTCACGTGTAAAAGAAGCCTTCTTCTTCTTCTTGACACGTGTGCCCACGATTTTGCTGTAATCAACTTTCGTTCTTTCAAACCTCCAAACAGAAAAATGGAAGTTGCGTACAACAGTTTTGGCTGTCCCGCAATTCATGCTATGCTTTATTGCCTTCTTCACACAATCTTCTCTTCTTGCAAGAAAACGGGGGGCAGCCCACAATTCTATTCCCAGAAAGTAGATTAATTTCTTTCTTTAACTTGATCATTACTCCCACTCCCACCATAAGGCTATTAGATTTTGACTAGATTCTCTTCTTGTATTTACAACCTTACCTTTTTCCGTTTGTTTTTCTGATCTCTCTATAGTAATTTTGATTGCCACTCTTAAATAATCCACTGCAGTAGCGGAGCTACAAGATGAGCAATTGCCTCCGTTAATTTTTATATATTAAATAAATATTACTTTTATTTAATTTAAAATATTATTTTTACTAAAATTATCAATCGATTCATTAAAATTATCATTCTATTCTATAAAAATATTTTAGATCCATCACCATCGACGACTATATACTGCAAAGCAACGGCCGGCCGCGAAAGGCAACTGGAGCGGGTGGCTGCCTTATAAATATATAAAATATTAAAAATTATAATATTTTTCTAAAAGTTATAATATATGATATTTCATTTTTGATATAAATTCTTTATTTTTACTCCTACAATAAAAAATATATATATTTAAATGAGTTTTTATTAAAATTACTAAACATAAAGTGTCTTTCGAACAATTTAATTAATAATTATTTTATGAATTCTGTAAGTTTGTCTAGTGTATATCAAAAAATTAATAGAGATCGCCCGTTTCATTTAAATTCTAAATTAAAAGATTACTAAAAAATATTTCATAAATTTACTAAATAATACTCGAATTGAGATAAAATGAAGTTTATTTATCAAATAACTAGTTAAAATAAAAGATTGGCAACCTTAGATTTTCATTGTCCTTAGAGAAAATTGAATTAAATAAGAGATTTTCCTTTTTTTTTTTAGTATAAATGGAATATTTGCCACTAATAGATCTGATTGACCTATTCAAATTTTAACACAAGGATAAATAATATAAAAGAATATAAAAAGGGGGGAGGGTAGGCAATTTATGAAATGGGAACTTAATTTATTCATTTTTCACATTGTACGGCTTGAAAATTTTAATTTAATCAAATAAATAATTAAAATCATTGGATTGCTTGCTTTCAAAGCACAAGAAATTTGGGTCCCAATGATGAAGCAAGTGGGTCCCAATTTTTGTTGCAAAATTTGTTTCCAACGAAGGTGTTACATCTCCATCTCCACCAATTTTCTTAGTAAAGGCCGAAAGGTTGGTGGATGATCGGGTAGTGCGAGTGACCAAACTGACATTGTTATTCTAATTTTTGCATTGAAAGTGTATGCACGTTTCCATTTAATAAAATGTTAATATTGACCCAATTGAGATTAATTATGAATTTTTAATATTAAAAAATAATTTTTATATTTTTAATTAAAATTCATATTTTTTTTTCCAGATAGAGCCACCGTGAAACTTGACCTTTAATGTATATTAAATGGAAAAAGGATTGATTCGTCTGAAGATACCATTGCCAAAACTTTGAGGCAAAATAGAAGAATCTTTGAGAATTCAACCACATGATACAAAAAATAAATGAGTTCTTCACGGTGATAAACTTTTCAAATTGTGGACGTTTAGGTTGGGAGTAGAAATATTTTGTTGGGAGAGTTTTTTTTTAAAATAGATTTGATAGTAATTTAAATTGGATTAATTAATATATAATTTTAAATATTAATTAATTCGGTATAAAAAAATAAAAGCAAATTAACTTTTAAAAACTAGTTTTCTTCTGTTTTTATTTTTGTTAAGTTAAAAGATAAGCAACTTGACAAAATAAACAGAAGTCAAAAACCCAACTGAATTTTCCAAAACAATGTTTTTCTCCGAAATACTCTTATCCTGTGAGATGACGTGGACTCATCTAAAGCGTATAAGATTACACACTTGGTTACACGTGTACGCTGCTCAATAAGTGTACGAGTAGAGTACGACCCACCGGAGAAGCACACCCTCTCTGAACCTGCCACATCAAAACGACGCCGTTGGACACAAACCAGACCCCAAAAACGACGCCGTTGGTTTGTGGATAAATGGGCATACACCTGCAAAAAGACACTCCACGATGGTACAATGATAACTGAAAAACAAAGAAAAGCCCTGTCACGGAAAAGTAAAGAGGGAGAAGAGAGCGAGGGAGAGAGAGAGAGAAGGGAACAGGACATAACCTTTGACGTGCGTCATACTCGTTCACGTTCTTAGAATTGTGTTGTTTGTCTTTGTGATCTCAAAAACTAATACACAGACATAATTGTTTTTCTTCATAAATCAATTTCCTGTGTCAGATCTAAAAGCAAAACCTACTTGCCCATATCTTTTTTTTTGGTGCTTAAGATATCTGGGACACCCTCAAAACAGGTATTCCTCTCTCTCTCTCTCTCTCTCTCTCTCTCTCTCTCGTGTGTATGAGTTCGGTATAAATTTGTGATTTTGGATACTGGGGACGATGGGTATATTGCATATTTCTTTGGTGATTTTGTTGGGTCTGTTGTAAAAGTTACCTTTTGTCTACTGTTATGTTAATATATGTATGATGCTCATTCATTTTATGCATATGCGTGTAATAGTAACTTGGTGTGTAAGATTTCTGTGCCTTGATTGTGATGACGATTTTCCAGTTCCATGTCTCAAATGTCATAAAAGTTTCAGAGTTTGAATTATGAATTATTAACGGATTTTCCTTTTTTTTTCCTTCCATTTTTTCTTTGTTTTTATCTGCTAGGATTTGAGGAGAATTGGTATTTCTTTTTATCCACATTTTTTGTTTGTATCTCTTATCATCATAATCAGTTGTCTTCCCTTATCTTGTGGGCGTAAGGGTTGTTGCAGTCCCAGTCGCTTGGTTAGTAGTTTCCTCTGCTTGTTCATCATTTCAATAGATCAAAGTTTACAATATATTAATTGTTGTCCACCATTGTCATGCATGGCCTCCATTTAAGTTCCACAAATCTGGGTTTTCTGCTCCTACCAATTATAGTTGAATTAGTTCACTAGTCCTCTAGCTTGATTAGGAACCTGCAACTAAGAGCTTGATTTCAAGTCATGGGTCATGCACATTGGGATTGATATAAAATGCAATGTGGCTCTGTGTCTGCAAACAGTGCCACTATATGTTTGCCAAGTGAAGATGGCGTTGTCCTCAAACTTGTGCTAAGATTACAATTGCTGCATTAACACATGCTCTTCTGAAGTTACTTGCTTAATTGCAGACCTAATGTAAGAGAAGACATTAAGAGCTGATATCATTGTCCATTCGCAGTTGGTGATAGGGCAATCTTAGGCGATTTATCCTTACACATCTTGGTTTTTGGATAAGTTATTTTTTTTTTTAGATGGATATTTTGGGATCTCCCCTGTTAATAGATCTTAAGGTAATATCATTAGTCATTTCTCACCTTGTCAGTGACATTTTTCTCTTGTTAGCCCCCTTCCTTACTTTGGCTAAGTAATATTTGAGGATCTTTTGATTTGGAGAAAATTTGAAGATTCTGCTTTCATGTTTATGATGCTCAAGCTATTGTACAAGTGCTTCTATTTGAGGTCTCAGTTGCATCATCATGATTCCATGAGAATTCATTCTGTGTGAAGAAACAGGTATCATTTTCAATCATGAACTTACTTGGGTCTAGAGGTTCTTGATTTGACTGTCTTAAGTAATGGGGCCTTTGCTTTTTGTTTAGGTAAGGGGCATAAATAAACCATCTTGCCCATGGCTTTGCCAGTTGGTCAGATCTAGGCAGGTTTATGAAATGGACTTGATAATAACATCTTGAGGATTAGAAAGATACACTAGAATATACTTTGTGGCCATCCTGGTATCGGCTTGTGTGAACAGACTCCATTTCCATATCTATGGACCTAAATGTAAGCTTCGGGCACATGCTTAGCTCTTCAGGTGCATCGTAGTTATCTATGTTTCTTCCATGTATAAGACTAAGGATGCTTTGCTTATGGTTTTGTAGAGGGCAAGGCAAAGTGGCTTCTGCTATAGACTGATCAGGGTTTGACTGAAAATTATACATTAGAACATCTTTTTGTTGGCTTGAGTGTGCGTGCTGACCAGTGTCCTGCTTGCGAGGTGGATGCGACGCATATCTCGAGTCATACTAGAAATGTGACAGTTGTGTTGTTGTATGGTGCAAGGCATTTGAGTAGCACTTCTGCTGTCAAGAATTAATTTTGATGCAGCATTAGGTGCTTTATCACAATTAGTGTTAGAGTTGAGATTCCGATCCAATTCCCAGAAGGCATATGCTGATTGGAGGAATGCTTGCTGGTGAGGCCTAGCATCTTGCCCATATGGTCAAGGCCTGGGTGCAGGAAAATCATGGTTGAAAACATGGTTCTTAGGCTGCTTGATGGTATAAAGGTTACAAGTTGGCCTTTCATTAGTGGAAATTCCTTTTGATGCAAGGACAGACATCCGATCGCACTCTTGTCCATCACTTCCTTAAAAGGGAACTTATATGTAATTTATTAAAATTTGTTTGGAAGTTATGAGTGGTTGAGTGCAGCTGTATGCTACTTTTGTTTTGTGGAAATTTACACCATTCGAAGAGGAAAATATTTTCTTGTAGAGCATATATGTTATTTGAGTGAAAATAAGGTATTATTACATTTAAGACTCGAACAATTTTTTATTTTCCAGCAGCGACTAAACTAGAAAATGACTTCTGAGTTTATTTTCTGCATGCTACTTTTTTGAGATTCTGGTTTTGATATCCAGAAATGTACAGAAATGAAAATGATATAGTCCCTTTCATGCTTTTGTCCACCATATCATGTCTAGATCTAGACACCCTAATTCGCCGTAACTGCAAGAAAGAACTGAAGAAAATTGAAGAGAAAATCATCTTATATATTTCAGATAGATTCAACTTTAGTTCCGACTTGATGTGGAGGTGTTCTTCCATGCAAGAGGTCAAATACATCAAGAACCAATGTATGAGGGCCTGCGGAATTCATTTGAGTCTGTGACAATCTAGGAATTCATGTTAATCATGATATAGAAGACGGTAGCATGTTGCTAATAATTATGTTGTGACATAATTTTCATGGAGTATAGCTGTTAGAAAAGGTTGCTTGTCTTGGGCTTTGTGATATTTTCAAGTGGGCTTTTCTTATTCTTATACCGTATTAGAATTTCATTTCTTTTGCATTATGGTGTCTATTGTCTTATATATGGTTCCTCCATGTAGTAAAATGTGCCACAGGATACAACATTGATGGCAGCAGCAGAGGTTAGAGCGGCTTGGCAGAGAACAGCTAATCGTTGCTTTGTCCAAGAGGATGCTAAAAGAGCCCCAAAGCTAGCGTGTTGTCCATCATCTACTTCATCTTCCAAACCAGTTGAGGCAGGACCCACAAGTGCTGCAGATGGGCCTGATGGTTCTAACATAGCATTCTTGCCACTTAATCGTAACCCTTCATGCTCCAATCTATCCCCTGACACTAAGTGGTGGCTCCAACTACAGCCTAACTATGGTTGCCAAAAGGGATTTACATATGATCAGTTAAATGGGTTGGAGGCTGAGATCGAAATTTGGAGGGCTGACATTGCCGATGCATCTAAACCTAGTGGACTTGACCAACTTTTGGAAGATGATCAGGAACATGTAAAAGGCAGCAAGGACAATGAGAATAATGTGGACTCCCCCTATATGAATGCTGCTGCATGTTTAAGGAAAAAGCCAGAAGTTAAAACAGAAGAATTGAGGGTCTCATATAATAGAAAATCCGAAGAACTTCATAGGCATAAGGATGCAACAGAATTCTGTGAAACTATGGAAATGGATCCGTTAGGCTGTACATTTGTAAAGAAGCAATCCCATGACCTTGAATTTGGCATTGGATGTCCTTGGATAGTGGGTGAAAAGGCTGAGCCTTGGTGGCGAACTGCAGATGGAGATGAATTGGTTTCTCTGGTTGCAAGAAAGTCCCTTGACCACATTGAAAATTGTGATCTTCCACGACCTCTGAACACGCATACTAGGAGGGACCAATATGCCCATCTTGGTCGCTTTGAGAAAGATGAAATGTTTCCCTTGTCTCCAGATAAAAAGGCCCGATTTACGGATGTTATACACCCAAATGTTCTTGCACAAACTAGTCTGACCTCTGGAAGTGCTAGTGAAAAGCAATGGGGCTTGGCTGAAGGAGACCTGCATCCTGGCACAGACAACCAATCCAGGTACAAGTCAGATACACCTCACCTTTTGACTGCTACCGGAAACTGCATTTTGATGGAACATCTCTGGCTTAATGCCTCCAAGTCAAATGTGGCATTTGATGTTGATAGGTGTCAATGGCGTAATCATTAGCCATCCTCATTGATTGTGTTTATGGATATCTGTTCTGTGGTTCTTTGTATGTCACTTTCCCAAGCTTCATTCTAGATCCTACAATCTGAAGCAAGATAACTAATTCTGGAATCAAATCTTTTATATATATATTAATGGAAAATTATTGGATAATTATAATGTAGCAGAGATGCATTTGGGAGGAGCTATTTTGTGTCCAATGAAAATTTGGATCAAGGCTCAATATGCACATTGGATGCACTGACAAGTCCGACATGCCAGGAATGCATCAGAACATTGGTGAAATATCTGGTTTATTCTTGATGTCGGGATGTGTTCCAAAGTTGAACATTATATGGCACTAGTTAGATCATGGTTTTAAATCTTAAGACTATTTCTAAATCATTTAATACCCGGAATAAGTATCTATTTATGGGGACCAACTCCAGATGCAAATTTTGATGTTTAACTGAGCTTAATATGATGTTTATTCTTAACCTGCCAGACATGTTTGAATACCTGGGGCTTCACGTTTATCAATATCCTGTTTATTCTACTCATCTAATTGGACTTGAAATCTTGATGCAGCCATTGTAAAGCTCATGAGGATATGATGGACATCTCAAAAATTTCTGGGGGTGATCCGAGCAAGGCTCAGCTCCTGGAAGCACTATGTCATTCTCAAACACGAGCAAGGGAAGCTGAAAAGGCAGCTAAACAAGCCTATGCAGAGAAGGAACATGTCATAGAACTCTTCTTCAAGCAAGCATCACACCTCTTTGCATACAAGCAGTGGTTTCAGTTACTGCAGCTAGAAACCCTTTATTTCCAATTTAAAAACAAAGAGCAGCCAACCTCCACTATTTTCCCAGCTGTCCTTCCCTGGATGCCTTATAGATCTGGGAAAGAGCAGAAGAGCGGGCCAAAGGCTGCAAAGAGGAAACGAAGCAGGAGAGACCCGCCAAGATATGACATAGGTAAATTTGCTGTTGCTGTTGCTTTAGGCTTGAGTCTTGTTGGTGCTGGGTTGCTCCTGGGTTGGACTGCTGGGTGGATGTTTCCAGCTCTGTAGGTTATGTAGGAAATTTGCCCGGGTTTCATGGCTTTCTTGGATATTTTTTTTTTTTGGTTCCCGCTTGAAAAATTGATTTAGAAGAGGAGGTTGATGGATGCAGCCATCTTATCAATATGTGCATATGCTATAGATTCTGTTGTTTGTTCTAAGTTAAAACTTTTTGGGTAAATTTTCCTACAAAGCAGTGTGATGTACATATTTGCCATCAGCATTCTCGATCTCATCTACTCTTTTAGTTTATGTTGTTAGTTTTTCTATGAACCGAGTGGTTGTACATTGTCTTTTCATGTATGTGTATATATATTTGGTTTTACAATCAGCATTCTCATTCATATAATATCTATATCTTTTGTTGTGTAGATGTGTGAGACCGCAGATCCCAGAAAAGGTTTATTCATAAGATCATGAATGCATTTTCATATTCTTTGCATAATCATGTCATAAAATGCATGGGTTAGTTTATGTATATGCCTGCATATTGCTCAATGTACATGTTAGAAATTAGCTTGGCCTTTGAGTTGAGTAATGCCTAGGGTTGAGCCTAACAAGTCGAGCGAATGAGTTGAGTCTCTTGGGTCTCTGGGTTCATAAGAGAGAGAAATCGAGTAAGGGCTAAGTGACTTGAGTGTTAGGTTGCCCGGCCGAAAAGAAAGTGAAAGGGAAAATTACTATTCCATGAAAATTCATACTTAGTAAAAATAAACAATTCTTTAGTTTTCAAGAATTTCAAGAACAAGTCAAATGTGGACATTACTTGCCTCAATGAAAGCCACGCATTTCCATCTCTAAATCTCATTTTACATAAAGCCTATGAATTACAATAAAGTGAGAAGGGAAGTATTAAAAAAATTAAAATTTGGACCGAAATGTTCTTAAAAGCCAAAAAAAATCCCTTCCCCCGCACCTAATTTGGGGATTCATGTAAGAAAACCCCCTTATTTCTTTTCTTCTCCATAACAAACCCTAACCTCTTCCCTTGAAAATCCATGGATCCTACATCAAAATCTAAGCATCCAAGAGATTATTCGAAGTACTAAAAATGCCAAAACAAGCTTAAATCTCTAATTTATCAGAAAATTTCGGAATTTATTTCAAGAGATAATATTCATGTTTCAAACCCTAACAACGTTCCTTTCTCAAAATTAGTAAATGCCGAACATTCTCCCAAGTCTAAAGATGATTTTACTTGCTTTGTTATAGATCAAAACCTCAAGAAATCAGGCCAATCTCTTCTCCTTCCGTTGAGGCTTCGTTTCCCTGGAGCTCTTGTAGTTTTCTTGAGTTAAAATGCTTATTGGGGTGTCTTAGGTATGTTTTATAAGTTGGGCTAAACTATAGTTCAAAGACCTAGAAAAATAATATATGTTAGTGTATGGTTTATCTAGGTACAACACAAAGGCATGGAGTTCAAAGTGCAAGAACATGTTTTTTTCAAGCTTTAAGGCAAGTAATTGCTTTCTAGGAGAGAACTTGCATGAGATTTGATGAGAATCGATGTCTGACATGATGATTAGTATGCTATTATGCTCATAAATTCTTACTCTTCGATGTTTATGGTTCGAATTTATATGGTAGTTCTAGTGAACTGCTATGAGCTTGTTAATGCTTAAGAATCAGGAAATATGCCTAAGACCTTTACCCTGGGTCGGCTGAAATATGCTAAGTGAGGGAGCATATGGTGCAGCCTAAGTTTGCTATGCTCAAAGGATTGATTAGTTGCTTTTTCATGCTTATTTCATGGCTTATGTGAGAGGTACCTTGAGAGACCTTATACTCCCAAGCATGTATCCTTTTTGTGTTTAAAATCCTTAGGTCTCTCCACACGTAGTTTGTTTTGTGTTGAAAAACCTAAAGTTTTTTTCATAGGTAGCTGATGAGCAAAGCGACAGATAAATCTCAAGAGCAAGCACACAAATAATCAATGGACACAAGAATTTATTTGGTTCGGTTGCAAGACCTATATCCACAGGCAGATTAAGAAAGAAATAGCACTATGAGAGGAGAAAAAATGGAGTACACTCAACTCACAACTAGGTTTTCGCCACACTCACTCAACAACCATTTCTTTTTTTTTTTGGTTTACATAAATTGAAAAATGGGCTAAAAGTTGGGCCTCAAAATAATGAGGAACAACCCAACAAACCTCCCCTTCCAAGTTGTTTGGAGGCCAGCTTCATCCAAGCCATCAAGCAACAGCATCAAATTTCTCTGTTGGCAAAATCTGTCAGCGTATCAGAACCATTCTCATTTGTGGCAATCTTTTCAACCTCTAATTACTCACAACTCAAAACATCTGAGATCCTATAGTTTCTAATATCAATATGCTTCAACCTAGCATGAAAGGTAGATTCTTACCAAGATGGTATGTTGACTTTCACAGAACAACACATATCTCTCTTGAGTAAAGTCAAGCTCTTGGACAGATTTCTTCACTCACAGTAACTCTTTTCACTAGATAGCTGCAATAAATTTTGCCTTTGATGTAGAAAGAGCAACACACTTCTACAATCTAGATTGCCAAGACATAGCTCCCCCTCCATAAGTGATTAATTAACCTGAAACGGACTTTCGAGTATCTACTTCTATATTCTCACTTCCAAGACAAAGTCTCAAAGTAGAATTGCTTTTAAGATATGCCATAATCCACTTAACAGCTTCCTAATGCTCCTTTCCACCCTTTCCAGGATTCGAAAGGAAATGACTTACCACACAAACTGCATAAGCTCATCAGGCTTTGTACAGATCATGGCATACATTATACTTCCCATTGCTGAAGAATAAAAAACCTTTTCTATCTCCTTCCTTTCTGCATCAGTAGTGGGTCATCACAAGATGCTTTTCTTGATCTTTTAGTTGTTAGTAAGATGTTACTTGGTGCTCGTGGTAGAACTTTTCATCTTGTCTCCAAAGTTAATTCATTTCTTCACTCTCTAGGGAGCAGACAATATATGAATATTTTCTTAGAAGAAGCTGAATGGCGATGGCCTTGGCTTCTTATGAAGACTAGTGAAATAAACATTATGGCAAAAAGTCTAATGGTTGGGTGACTGAGTTATTTTCATGAAGAATGTGGGTGTTGCATTAGTGCCGCACAAAATGTTGAACACGCGATATGCAAAAGGTTGTTGCTGATGATGTCGAGGCAAAAATTGAAACCGGACCAAACCTAGAATCGGCCTTGGTCTTTAAATGAAGAAACTCCTATAAGGCAATGCATTGTTAGAGGCATACCAATAATACAAAAGGTGTGGCTAGTCTATTGATAAATTCATTGGAGATATGGTGTTTGCTCTTTTGGCTCATAACTTCATCATAATTAAAGGATTTTATTAGGTCCACTGAGGAAGGGAATGTATGTTCTCTTTTGTACACTAGGATGAGTGTCTTACTTTTGCTTATTATTTGCTAGATACAGGCAATGAAAGGAGGAGACGAGATTTGAATAGTGAACTTACATTTTGAATGACATTTTGGGCAAAAACTCTTTCATTGAGGAAGGGAATAACCCAATCCCCCCCCCCGGGGGGCTACAAAAGAAGATTGTCCACTTGCTTCTCTTGGGCACAGGCTTGTGCATAGTTTCTTCCTCTTGTTTTGGCATAGGTAAGTCCATTGAAAAGCCAATGAGTTCTCAACCGACATCATCCCCTCTTTATAAAATTCTCAAGTTCGAGCCTCTCTATATACAAAAAAATAGTCCTTTGAAAATTTAAGACGTCGTTTAATAGCGTTCAAGTTGAATTCTAAATGTTGAAACACATTTGACGATGATTTTCCTAGCTTGTCTATAAAAGAAAGTGTGGTGTTCACTTGCCTCTCTTGGGCGCAAGAGTGTGTGTGTGGTTTCTTCCTCTAGTGTTGGCCTAGGTAAGTCCAATGAAAATTTAAGATGTCTTTCAGTGTGGCGTCCACTTGCCTCTCTTGGGCGCAAGCAAGTGCATGGTTTCTTCCTCTTGTGTTGGATTAGGTAAGTCCAATGAAAATTTTAAGACGTCTTTTGATAGGGTTCAATTTGAATTCTAAGTGTTGAAACATGTTTGATGATGATTTTCCTAGCTTGCCCATAAAAGATAGTGTGGTGGTTGTTGCTTGAGTTTCAATGGCCCGTGTGAAAAAGCAAAAGAGATTAATGAGATTTCAAACTTTCTAAATCAATTGTTTCTTATTATGTGTCATATTAATACTTATTGTATTGGTTAATGACCGGATAACTAAATATTATTATTATTTTTTTATATAGGGACACTCGAACGCGAGTCTATTATAAAGAAGAGGGGGAGTTAGGATATTTAATCACTAAAAAGAATAACAATAACTTTATTTTTAGAAATTATAAGTCAAATTATTATGCAAGTAACATTCAGGTTCATTAGTCAGAGAGGGAAGAGAAAAGCAAAAGCGATAAATTATATAAAAAAAAAAAAAAAAAAAAAAAAAAATCCAAGTAAAGCCAGCAAGTTTGTTTTGTTGATCTAATGAAAGGTCAAGTGCAACCCAGCCCAGCCCATAGGCCCAACGTCCATTGGGCTGTTCTTTTTCCGGCGATCAAAGGCAACTGTGGATCCATCGAACAACTAACGCTAATTTGTGGAAAAAACCCAAATTAGTTTAACGAAGCGGACTTGGCTTCATTTTCCCATCCGTAAAACGCTGAAAGTGAGAGAGAGAGAGAGGCAGAAGTAGAAGAAGAAGAAAAATGGCAGTGATGGAGAAGCTGAAGATTTTCGTCGTACAAGAGCCTGTCGTCGCTGCCTCTTGCCTTATTGCTGGTGTTGGTATAATCTCCCTCTCTCTCCGAAACCCTAATTTCTCAATGTCGTTACCTCCCTTTTCATCAACTCGAATGCATAGTTTCAACTCTAATATTATCAATAAATCTGTTTTCTGGGGATTTGTACTTGTACTTGAGATAGAGCTTTGACTTAGCTAATTTTAATCAATTTCTTGTTCATTGATTGTATTTGGATTCGTGAATTTTAATTCTTGTTATTTCTTTAAGGACAATTAAGATCTCTTATGGCCTTTGGCTATTGATTATTTTCCATTGATTTATTGGAACTCCATTCAATTGAATTGAAATTTGCGATCCTCGCACAAAATTTTACCTTAACCTCTACTCCTTTTGAATGCCCCAATCTGAGGTTTCCATGCGTGGCAGTGGAAGGATAGGTGATAACACCAAAGAGCTCCAGATTTATTTCTTGTCTGATATGATGACTGAGTGGACAAAATCCATTGAAGAGTGAATTTGTGAATTTTTTGGTCATGTGAAGTCAACCGTCGTGTGCTTTTCCAAAGCCAATGAAACCATGCCAATATAGATTTTGTAAATTCGATCATTGACTTTAGAATTGCATTTCCTGTCCTATAAAAAGCTGAAGCTTTATATCATATTGTTGTGACAATATGACTACAAATTTCTATTGACATTTCTTTCCTATGTGGTCAAGGGCTAGTGTTATAGTACTTGAGCGTGAAATCTTCATATTTAGATAGAATAAATGCAAAAGCTTTAAAATTTTAATTGCCATATCGACAGTGTAAGTAGGACTAAAGAAACTATTTCTGATTGCAGCTTTAGTGTAGGTCAATTAGGAAGAACATTAATAAATAAAGGTATAAGACATAATTAAATGGGCTATTGCTTATGCACAAGGAGACGTGTTTTCTCTTCGTGAAATATTAAGTGTAGTTTAAATGGGGAAAAGAAACTTGACTCAAGAGAAAGTTCAACTTGAGAAGATAGAAGGGAAGATGCAACACCACACTGACACATCTTGAGAACGACACCAATTTTCATACATAGTGTAATGAATAAAAAGTATCAAAAAGCATGAAAAAGATTTATTGCCAGAGTTGAGTTCTGGATGATGTGAATGTTAGCCATACACGGTACGTTTATTTGAAGTATGTAGGTGTAGATGCATCTGTGCTAGGTTTAGATGCATCTGTGCAACTACTAAGGTGGTTGAAGGCGCCTTTGAACTACACTTTGGGATGTCTTGGTTGAAAGCCTTTAATTGGGTGAGTTTGGGATATCTTGGTAAGAGTTATAGTTAGGAAATTCTTGGGAGAATATGTTGATTTGGACTAGAGACTGCTTCCCTGCATTGTGTTTTTCAGCCATTACTAATGGTGGCATAAGTTTTGGTTTTACTCTTGTACATGATTTAGGCATACTGATGTTTTATCTTGTTTTTTATTTACTTTGGTGGTCGATATTCTAAATAGAGTGCTAGATGGGGAAGTGGAGAAGGGGTCTTTTTACTGGTTTTAAGGTGGATTCTGGGGAGGCTTAATTTCACGTTTGTAATTTGTCGATAATACTGTCTACTAACTTCCAGAGAATATATTTTTGGCTTGTCAGTGTTCTCTTTTTGCTCCTTTTGTTTGCAAAAACCTTGAGTTTCAAGATAAGACATCTTAGAGCAATCTTATTGGTATTAATATCTAAGAGGGACATCTGTTGGCAATTAAAGCAGACCGTAATTAGTAAAGTGTCCCATTACATTTGGTGCTTCCCAGGAGGAAGTCCTCGGTATTTTCCTATTGAGATCTTGTTATGGCTAAGGTTTTAGGAGATGTGATCAATGGAAGGGTGCTTTTTTACACCTTGAGATAATTGTTAAGATTTTAGTAGTATCTTGCCTCTCAAATATAGTAGCATGGGCTGTATGGAATAGGCTTTTGGAACTCTAGCCAACTAGTGGTTGTACTCTCAAAATTTTGAAGTTGTTTCTGAGGTGCAAAAGATATTTTATTTGCAGAATGAAAAACTTTAAGGTGCAAGCTTGTTGTGGCAATTGTTGAACAAAATTTCTTCCATCCCATTGTGTAAGCAAACCATGATTCTATCTTGTAGCTTGCAACTTTCTCCCACTGCCATCTTTCATTTCTTTCTTATTATTGTGCTAGGTGCCTTTTGAGTTTTGTTCACCTCCCTTTCATCATCTTCCAGTTGTTTTAAGGTACTGCTAGAAGATGCTTTAAAATCTTATGACTGTAAGATTTTATTACAGAATGGCAATAAGCTATGATGGTATCTTCAGTTGCATACGATCATCTTTGAACTTTCTAAACCAAGGAGTTTTCTCATTGGATCTGACTGGGAAGCCAAACCATTTCTTTTGGTTGATCAGATCCTTTAAGAGGTGGGTCAAACTTGTGAATCCAAGGAAAATAATTGAAATTGAACAGATCTGCCAAATTCTGGTATTTCTTCAAGATGGTTGCTCTGCATTTTTTAATTTGAAAATGATGAAAATTATTTAGTCTTTGGTTTTTGGATTTTAAGACCATAAGACCAACCAAGTGGACCTGCTTTTTTTTTTCCTAAATAGAGATTCGAGTAACTAAAGGAGTGCATATCTCAGCCTTGACTGATAAAAATTTTGATTTTCACTGCTTCTTATTTAAAATATATGGAATGTGTTTTTAAAATTTGATGACATTTACATGACGTATGACTAGTCAATCATGTTAAGAAATTGGCATTGAGCTTGCCTATCGATTATCTTGGAGAGAGCTAGACATTTTATTCTTCCTTGGCAGAAACATGATTTTGTAGTCTTATATGGAATTTGTAATGCTTTCAAAATTTCCATATTCTAACATATTTTGGTGGTGTTGTGGCTCACATTTCTATCTGAAGTTTAAGTCTAAGAGTGAGATTTCCATTGTCTCTGTTGAAATGATTCCTAGTCTCTTCGAAACATGGAATTATATTCCTTATTCTGCCAATAGCATATCTTTTTCTTGTCTTTTTCAGATTTAATTTTCTTTGTGTGAACTTACAGGCCTCTTCCTTCCAGCCGTGGTGAGACCTATACTGGACTCAATGGAATCATCCAATCCAGCTCCACCAGTCAGCATACATGACGTAAGTATTTGCCATCCATTATTGACATGTAAAGTGGTGTATATGTGCATGCTCATCCTAGTAAGTAGTACCTTTTCATGTTTCCTTTTATTTTGGGTGTGCATCTATTGACAATATATATATATATATATATATATATATATATTTATATACATATTGTTATTAGCTGCCCTATATGGGTACTTTAAAAATTTTTACAACAGCCTTTTATTGGATTGGAATTACAATGCTTAACTTGCATCATTAGGATTTCATACTAACAAAAGATTAATTCCAACATCCAGTGATGTGCATGTAAAGTTACCACTTATTTACATAAGTCTGCCCTCAGCACATTTGTGACTGCTAAAAACTTTCACTTAAGTAAGGAGTTACTGGTCATTGTTCTACTCTCTTCTTCTCATCTTATGTTGACATTAAACATGTAAATGTTAATGTCTTTGTTTGGACTTCTAATCTCTATCTCTGCTGGTTTAGTTAGTTAATACACTCGCTTTTGCTGCTGGTAGCATATGATTGGTTGTTGATTTGTCTCAAAATTTTACAGGTAATCGCTGGTATCCAAGGCAAAAAGGAGTAAAATCTAATGTAACCGAAGATTTTCCATCACTCTTTCCTCTTTCAATTTGATGTAATAAATTTGAATGTATGATCTTCTGTTACAAAACATAGAGATATTGCAGACTTGATCTTCCCCCCTTGTTTTGTTTTCCAAATATAGGGGCGATTTTTCTTGGTAATGTGATTGTAAGCTTTTGTTGAACATTAAGTAGTGCATGATTTCCCAAATGTGGAAAATTATATAATGCAATGGTGAATTGAGACAAGGACAAATGCGGGTTGGTGCATTAAGTGACGAGGGTTCACAAATTGCAACATTTGGAACTGTGTAGCTTATGTCCCTCCGCCAAAGCCATCAACACAAAGCGCTCGTCATGAGATGAGATGAGGTCAGACGTTGCCCTGCTAGATAGGAAAGGTTGGGGAGGGCGGCTACAACAGATCCTGCAGCTTCAACTTCAACATGGAGGCTACTTGGGCTGAAGTACATGTTCAAGTTAGGAATTCCAAAGCAGCTTTATGGGTTGGAACCAATTTTAACACGGAGGATACTTCTTAAAGACCCAAAAGCAGCCAGAAGCGAGCCCAAGATCCCCCCCCCCCCACCACCCAGTATTCAAATTTTGTCTGAATAATTCAGTCATTTTCGAAATTATCATAACCCAGTAAAATGCCAGTTTCGGAACCAACCAGTTCAAACCCCCCTCCTTCCCCAAAAAAAAAAAAAGGAAGCTCCTTCCCTGTTTAGCCTTCTCTCATTTAAAAGAAAGCCCTTAATGAGAACTATACAATAAATTCTCAATGAACGAGAGAACTTTTGGTCAACAAAAAGGACTAGCCCAAATTCCATCACTCTAAATCACAGCAAAGACTTTTTTTTTAAAAAAATAATAATACGAAGGCAATCATAAACAAGATCCAAGGTGCATACTTATTACAAAAGTTTGAAGGATAAACAAAGGATGGCTTTGCCTTTTAGAAAGCCTTCAAGTTTGCAGATAAACCTCCATCTTTTGGTAAGGACTCATTAGTCTAAACATTGCACGGGTGTTTGTATACATACATGTTTGATATATACGAGTGGCCGCCTGCTTTCTACACATATATACAATTGTAAAGAATTTTAGATCGCACTAACCCGACTACTAATCACCAACTTCTTTTTTTATATGCCAACCTTCGATGCGAGTCATTGTGAGAGGCCATAGAATGTTGTCCACAGCATTTACCCCTTAAAAAAAAGTAATGAGATCATCAAGATGATCGATTTAAATAAAACATGGTTGTCTATAAGAGACAGTTTAATAATTATAATCTCTGACGGATTATCAAAACTCTCAAAATTAATACTGATTACTCGATACGATAAATTTATAACAATAGTGGTATCAGATCAAATTCTGAGAAAATTAAATTGATTTAATTTCTTAGTTAAGTATTAAAAAATAAAAATAGGGGGTTTGTCAAATAAATTCTTAAATTAAAAATAATAACTAAAAATAAGAAATAAATTGCAATGCAAAATAACAAAATTTTAAAAGAAAATCAATCTACCAAAACTCTAATCCAATAATTCATCACATTCAATTATTTCACTGATCATAGGTTAAAAAATATTATTCTTACAATCCAAACATTTAACCTTAGATTTATTAGGATAGCCGTAATAAATATTGTGTTTTCCTTAATTAATTGACCAAATCCAACATCCAATCAAAACTTATCATTAATCGACTGGACACGATAGCGTTCCATATCAATATAATGATAACATTAAGTTTTATTAAAACAGTTAAACTAAAATACAAATAATTGGGATAGCCGTAATTATTTAATTTTATTCCATCAATTCTCTAGGTTAAACATAAATACCGGTAAAAGACCCATAAACATAAATAATCTACTTATTACTTGTACCATTCATTCATGATACTTACAGATCACTGAATTTCTGAATAATAATAAAAAAATTAATATTGAATTAAATTGTCATATTAATCAATAACAATTTCTCATATAAACAAATCAAGAACCAACGAATAATCAAATAAAAAGAGTAAGAAATTAAATTAAACATCTAACCTCACAATAAAGACAATCGGATAAAAAAAATTTTATATTAAAAGAATAAACTAATCACTCTTGATTTTCTTAAAATCTTCGACAAAACAAATAAAAATAAAATGTTCTTGGAAAAAAAATGCTAAACCTAAAAGAAGGTAGCAGCAGCCGCCACCCCCTTTGTATGATTGAATAGTGGCGTCCCTTCTGGAATTTATGCGAATTGTTTCTTGAATTTAACAGCCGCCGGCCCTTTTGTGGAAGACAAGAAGCAACCGTGAGATGCCCCTATGAGAATTGTTTTTCTTTTTTCTGCTTTTGTTTTCTTTTTTCATAGAGAAATCTTTCAATAAAATAAAGACTTTTTCAATAAAAAAAATAAAAATTAACTCCTAAAATAATTTTATCTAAAGTAAAATTCATACTAAAATTAACTAAAATTAAAAATCAATTTTTTTTTTTATTTATAGGCCCAATATGATATTTGCTTCATTTAGCTTCAAATTGTCTCTTTAATCCCATTTTGTCTAAATCTTCCGATTCCAATTATCTAAAAATAAAAATCAATAGAACCAATTATTAAAACATTAACCAGTTTAAAATCATATCATAATATCAAAAATAAATTTAATAATTTACACGTTATCAAATTTCCCAATACCAAACCAATACTTATCCTCAAACATTCACTATACTAATACCTCTCAACTATTCTCCTTTTCACTCCTTCCCCTCCTTCATCTCATCATCCAACAACCTCAAACAAAGCACATTCAAACATTCAAACCAAAACAACAATTCAGAGAACAAGTGATAATAGTTTCATAACTTTAAAAGAAAATACAGACATCCCAACAGACTCAATAATCTCATCAGAATTCAATGTACCAAAATTCAATACCCTCACAAGGAGATCACTCTATGTACTCAAAATGTTTAGGGAATTTATCAATACTTTCAAAATTAAAATATAGCATACTATTACCATAAGTTTGCTTACTAATCAAATCTCAACCACTGAATATATGAATTCAAAATAAAAATCTGAGGGTCTTTGCAAGGGTTGTAACTTGACTTGGGTAAAGATATGGTAAAAGGTAAATATGATATGTAATGAAATATATCAAAAGAAGCATGCTAAAACGGAACACAAGACCATTTCCCACTATCAAATATATCTCATATCATGAAGTACAATCAACCCAAAGAAAAATAAACCAATCAAAACTATCTTATTCCTCGATCAAAACAATTGAAATTTTTTTTCCAAATTCCACGATTTCAATTTTCTGGGAATTTTTCTTTTTTTATTTTTTTTTTTTGATTTTTTTTAACTTCTTTTTTTTTTAAATAACAAACTCGAGGATGAATGAAGATATAGTGCATCCACAAATCTCCCCAAATTGCTTGATTGAATCCCTAAAAACAATCTCCAACATAAAACTATCTCGTTCCATTTATAAATAATCATCCATTCAATTTCTAAACACATTCTTCTTTGATATGAGGACCAAAAAGAATGTTAAGCGCAAAAAAAAGAAGGTTGTATGTCAATTTATGTGGTTATAAATAAAGGAAAAGGGATAAAGTCTCAATTTGGTTCACTAAAGGATTAATATGCACGAGAAGATTTTTTTAAGATAGCTAAAATGTGTAAACCTAATTGCCCCCATCATATTAATGCATGAACTCATGGATATGGTCTCAAAATGTATAGCAAATCAAGTTCTAAAATAAACACACTATGATTGATAAACACTCATGAAAAAAAAATTTAGAGCAAAGAGATGGTATGCTCTAAAGTTTAAAAGCTCACAAAAGTGTGTAATATTGTATCAAATCTTGTACGCCTTCATCTAATTCAATCATCAAAGTCAATGGGACGCTAAAAATATTTTTATCCAAAAATAACTAATCACACTTGTCTCATTCATACATTTTAACTTAAATCAGCAATGCATACTAAGTTTAAAATTATTCTCAGACAAAAATCAGAAGAGTATGAAGTTCCAAGAAAAATAAAAGAAATGATATGGATGCATAAAATCCTCCCCCACACCTAAATTTTACATTGTCCTCAATGTATGCAAAAGGTAAGAAAGGAGAAAAGAAACTAGCATGCAACTAAAAAAAAAACTAACACACCCAATGCAATATATAAAAATAAGACAATGAAAAGAGAGAAAAGAGAGAAAACTCCCCTATGTTGATGGTGAGATTGCGGAGGGTTTTGAAAAGGTTGAATCACGAAAATGAATATGAGAGTTCTTAAAATCGCATGATCATATGGTAAATAGAGAGTGCTTCTACCAAAAAAATTTTTATTCCTCTTCTGAAAACCGTGTGATCATCTGGTAATGCAAAGACTGCTTCTGTTCAAAATTCTGACTCCCCTTCTGAAAATCGCGTGATCATCTCTTAATGCAAAGACTGTTTCTGTTCATTTTTTTTTTCAATTGCTTTGGTGTCTCTTGACTTGATGCAACTCTTAAAATTTTTTATCTTGAGCACCTATAAAAATTAAAAGAAGAAACAAATGACACTAATCAAATATCTCTAATTAATTAAGAAATCAAATAACAAATAAACAAATTCAATAAAAATATTAGGTTGTCTCCTAATAAATGCAATTATTTAACGTCTTTATACTCGACATTTTTCATTTATTTCTCTTCAAGGAAACTTCAATTTCAACTTGGGAATATCATATAACTTCCCTTCCATATCTAATTATGCATTCAATTCAAAATAAATAACACGTTCTTTTTCATAAATTTCCTGCACAATTAAATCAATAACATCAGTAAAACAAATTTATTGACATTCATTTAGATATTTTATAGGATCAAAAATAATAAATTTAACAATCTCGCCATCGAACTCGACGAAGAGAGTACCATCGTCCACATCTATTTTTGTCTTTAATGTCTTCATGAACGATCTTCCTAATAGAAGTGGAGCTAAATCTATGATAATATCTCCTTCCATTTTCAAGATATAAAAATCAGTTAAAAAAATTAGTTCATTAACCTGTATCAAAATATTTTCAACAATCCCATCCGGATAAGCATAAAAATGGTCAGTTAACTGAATAACAACCCCAACTTCTTTTAAGGGTCCTAGTTTCAGAGCACTATAAATTGAATAAAGCATAATATTCATAGGTGCTCCTAAATCTAACATGGCATGCTCAATTTTTTTTTTACCAATAATACAAGGTAGAGTGAACATACCTGGATCCGCATAATTTTTGGGTAAAATTCTCTTAATCACATCAAACACATTCTCGTCCATCTCATCACCTCTTATCTTCTTAACTTCCTTCTCTGAATTCTCCAACCTGTTAGGAAAATGTAATACAATTGCACATCCTTCCATTCAGCTACCTTTTAAGATGGAGTAGAGCTCGAATTAATTTTGTTTCCACTTCTTAATATTATTGCACTAACATTCTCCTTGGGATTCACTACCATTTATGAAGAAAATCTTCCAGAATTTTATGTCTCCAACCTACTAATCGAGGTCGCTAGTTGAGAAATTTGGTCCTTTAAATTCTATATACTCGCTCTCATTTCCTATTGAAATTGTTAAGTGTTAGTCGTGAGAGTTTTCACAATATCTTATAGAAACATATCTGAATTAAAAAATTGTGCAGGTTGTAAAAAAATTGAGATAGATATCTTGGTTGTCCTCCTTGATTTCCATAGCCCAAATTTGGATGATCCTCCATCCAAAATTATAATTGTTGTGGTAATGATCATATATCCATTGAGATTGACCAAAAAATCCTCCTACGACATTTACTTGTTGAAAAGGTTCTTCTTGCAATGTTGGACACATATCCGTAAGATGTCCGGGAATTGAACAGATGCCACAAATTTTGGTTGCTTGCATTTGCCTTACAGCCATCTAACGAACCAAAACAGTTAATTCAGAAATTTGAGTTTCAAGATTCGAGTGACTTACCTCAAGGTTGGATACCTGATGCACAAGAATTGTTGAGTCAAATTTTTTTCATGAATTGCCATCTCTTCTCTTCTCTTCAAAAATCAATAAACAAGTGAAAAAACATAAACTAAGAAATTAATGTAGTTCCCCGACAACGGTGCCAAAATTTTGACGGATTGTCGAAATCCTCAAAATTAATACTGATTCCTTGATGCGATAAATTTATAATAATAATGGTATCAGATCGAATCTCAAGAGAACTAAACTGATTTAATTTCTTAGTCAAAGTGTTAAAAAATAAAAATGAGGGGTTTTTCAAATAAATTTCTAAATTAAAAATAACAACTAAAAATAATAAATAAATTGACAATGTAAAATAACAAAATTTTAAAAGAAAATCAATCTACCAAAACTTTGATCCAAGAATTCATCACATTCAATTGTTTACTGATCATAGGTTAAAAAATATTTGCAATCCAAGTATTTAACCTTAAATTTATTAGGATAACCGTAATAAATCTTATGTTTTTTTAAATTAATTGACCAAACTCAGCATCCAATCAAAATTTATCATTAATCGATTGGATACGATAACGTTTTATATCAATATAATGATAGCATTAAGTTTTATGAAAACAGTTAAATTAAAATATAAATAATTAGGATAGACGTAACTATTTAATTTTGTTCCATCGATTCCCTAGATTAAATATGAATATCGGTAAAAGATCCATAAATATAAATAACCTACTTGCTACTTGTACCATTCATTCATGACAATTACAAATTACTGAATTTCTAGATATTAATAGATAAATTAATATTGAATTAAATTGTTAGATTAACCAATATCAATTTTTATGTAAATAAATCAAGAATCAACAAATACTCGAATAAAAAGAGTAAAAAATTAAATTAAGCACTTAATCTTACAATAAAAATAATCGAATAAAAATTTCTTTTAAATCAAAAAAATAAACTAAATGATGATTTTATTAAAATTTTCAACAAAACAAATAAAAATAAAATGTTCTTACAAAAAATATTGCTAAACCTAAAAGAAGGTAGCGGCAGCCGCCAACCCCTTTGTATGTATGAATAGTGGCACCCCTTTTTTAATTTATGCGAATTGTTTCTTGAATTGAACAGCCGCCAACCTTTTTTGTGGAAGAATAGCAACCGTGAGACGTCCCTTTTTTTTGTAAGAATTGTTTTCCTTTTCTGGCTTTTGTTTCCTTTTTCAAAAAAGAAACTCCCAATAAAAAATAAGACTATTCTAATAAAAAAAATAAAAATTAACTCATAAAACAATTTTATTTAAAATAAAATTTTTATTAAAATTAACTAAAACTAAAAATCAAATTTTTTCTTTCATTCATAGACCCAATACGATATTTATTTCATTTAATTTCAAATTGTCTCTTTAAGTCCAATTTATCTAAATCTTTCGATTCTAATTAATTAAAAATAAAAATCAATAAAGCAAATTATTAAAACATTAATCAATGTAAAATCATATTATAATATCAATAATAAATTTAATAATTTACATATTATTTTAAAATGAGGATCTCATATTTAAATATCAATTTAATTAAAAAAAATACAACACGGCTTCATGTTTGACGTCTTGAAGACAGTGAAATGAACCCAGAAAAAAGACGACAGATCAAACTACAACAATGCTCATCGAAGAGGCACTTTCTGCACGAATGTCAAAATCAAATGTAGGGCCCCCTACCCTAAAAAAGAAACCAAAAAGGAGTAGAAAACATAAAAAGAAGTGTACCAGAGAAAAAATTACAGCCACACCAGATTGTTAATATGACACAAAAATCAATTTCTTTATGGAAAATTGAAATTTTATTTGCAAAAATTGTTAATATAACCCACCTGTTTTATCGATCTTGTCGAACCAAATAAGCTACCTGACCATCACCTTGACTATAACTACAATTGCTCAAAAAATAAGTAGTAGACATTATTGTTTTTCTTTTTGAAAAACTGTAATTTATGTCCTCATCCTCTCATGGTTTCTGCATTTGATAAATGACCACTTAATTTTTCAAAATTACCCAAAAAAAAAATCCCTGTGGTTAGAAAAAATGAAAAACAACTATTCAAAATTTGTATGAAAAGTGAAAAGGTAATGGATTTTTAAAGAATTTTGAACTAATTAATGTTGGTTTGGAAAATAAAATTATGAAATTATCCCCAGGCAAAATAGCAAGATTGTCCCTCACTACTTTCTCTTCTCTGTTCTCTCTCTTCTCTACGCGACCTTTTCTCTTGATTCTCGACCAATCAATCTCTCTCCCTCCCATTTTTTTCTCTCTCGACATCAACCTCTATCTTTTCTTCTCCTATTTTTTATCTTGAGGGATTTTCATCAACGTTTCTCTTTCTATTTTTTTTTTTCTCTCTCGCTTCCTATTCATCTTTCTCTGTATTCTCTTTTTGTTTTGCTGGAAAAGAGAGAGAGAATTTCTTTCTTATTCTTTTCTCTTTAAATCTTTCTTCCTCTTCTCTTTCTCTATGCTTTGCCAGAGTCCGACAGAGAACTCTCTCTCTCTCTCTCTTGCCTTCTTTTCCTTCCCTTTCTATCTTTTTCAATAATCATCTTTATTAAGAGAAAAAATGATCATTCGAGAGCAAAAGTTGTAAAGAATATTGGCAATTCCTAAATTGGAGAGATTTTAGAAATATCTTGGGAATTAATATTGTAAGTATTGGGAATAAATTTTGGAGATTTCCAAATTAAAGAAGTCTTAGAATATTGACTTTCTAAAATTCTAATATTGTAATTATTTAGTTTATTCTTTACAATCTTGTAAATATTCTATGAATATTCTATGTATTCTTTCCTTTAATATTTCTAGGGTTTAACCTCATGGAATCACCCTATTTATAGGGTTATTGTACAATCTATTGTATATACAATATACACAAGCCATTTTCTCGCTTTTCTTTATTTTCTCTTTTCTGCTTTTTCTAACATGGTATCAGAGCACTAGGTGTTCGATCTGATTTTATTTTATCAATTAAACATTTTCTTTTTCGTCGAGTTATGGAGAAATTAGATATTTCTCAACCTATATCAGTTATGCTTGATGGATACAACTATCAGGCATGGTTTCAAGGATGAGAAGTTTTCTTAGGAGGCTATAGCGTTATGTTACGAGATATCAAATTGTCTATAAAATCGATGACGATCGGATGATGATTTTAGCAACCGCCTGGAAGATTGGGACAAAAAATCACCAAATTTTACTTGGTTTCGTAACACATCTACACCTTCTATTCATCTGCAATTTAGTCGTTTTGAGACGGCTAAAGAAGTTTGGGACCTTCTTGCAAATCGCTATACTACATCGACTCATCGATCAATTGCTCAGAACTTCATTCTTTACAAGAACGAGGTCACTTCAATGATTTTCTTGCCCGTATAATAATATGGGATCAACTTGCTCTCCCCAACCCCATTGGCAATGCACAGCGGGGTAAATATGCAATATATCGAGACCAAGAACGCCTGGTCCAATTTCTTATGGCTTTAACATCGATTTTGAGCCTGAGAGCTTCCCCCTTCATCGACATCCTCTCCCTACTATTGAAGCCGCGGGAGTTGATATCGAGGAGACCCTCGGGATTACTCAAACCTCAACATAGTGATGTTGTATTGGCCACCACTACTCGAGGACCAAAATTTCCAAATTTACAATCGGTCATATCCTTCCTAATTGCCCCCGTTGAATGTAGGTTTTGCAAGCGAGGACATATTTCTAGTCGATGTCTTGCTAATCCTATGATTGAATGTAGATATTGCAAAAGAAAGGTCATCTTATTGAAAATTGCCCAAAGAAGGTCATTCAATCCCAAAATCGGTTCGCTATACCACCTCTTCTTCTCACCAACAATATCTCTTGGTGATCTTCAAATATTCTTTCTTCGCCCCATCAACTCCCTAATTTTTTTACCAAGACCATCTTCCGACGCATGATGATCTATTATGCAAACTCAAGATGACTTCCCCACCCATCCCGAGTTTGAGGGGGTGTAAAGAATATTGGCAAAATGGAGAGATTTTAGAAATATCTTGGGAATTAATATTGCAAGTATTGGGAATAAATTTTGGAGATTTCCAAATTAAAGAAGTCTTAGAATATTGACTTTCTAAAATTCCAATATTGTAATTATTTAGTTTATTCTTTACAATCTTGTAAATATTCTATGAATATTCTATGTATTCTTTCCTTTAATATTTCTAGGGTTTAACCTCATGGAATCACCCTATTTATAGGGTTATTGTACAATCTATTGTATATACAATATACACAAGCCATTTTCTCTTTATTTTCTCGGGTTTCTGCTTTTTCTAACAAAAGTGACCAATTGATGAATCGATGGATCAAGATAAAAAGAGCATAGCTGAAAACGGAAGAGAGAGTGTAGTCAAAATAATGTCAGTGAGATACCGTCCTCTTACCCTTGTAATGATCAATCTTATTTAAAAAAAAATAAAATAAAATAAAATAAAATAAAATAAAATTTAGTCAAAATGATAGGGGTGTTCATCGGTTCGATTTTTAAATTTTTTGATTAATTCAATTCGATTAATTCGGTTTAACATTTTTTAATCTCAAACCGAAAACCGAACATAATTTATTTAAATTCAAATTTCGATTTTCGGTTTAAATTCTAATTGAATCGAATAAACCAAATAAATTGATTTTGATTTTTAAAATCTAAATTTTCATATAAATCCAATTTAACCAAATTCAAATTGATAAAACAATGAATTTTTTAACTACTATTTTATTATTTTCTTAAAAAAGAAAAATTATCAAAAAATTAAATAAAAGGAAAAAAAATAAATAATAAATAATCAAAATAAATAAAAAATAAGATAATTAAAAATCCTAATTCAATTTTCGGTTTGAATTCGTATCAAAAACCTCAATTCGAAACTCAAACAGAAAACCAAATTGAGAATTCGGTTTTAACCGAAAATCGATTTGAATTCGAAAATCAAATTCAAATTTAATTCGATTCGATCAGATATTCGATTATCACCGAATATTGCACACCCCTAAAAAATGATTTGATCATTTTATCAAAGGGTAAATCCGTGACTTTACTCAAGATTCAAAATTCTCCAAAAATAGACCTTTTAAAATGTGGAAAAGTTGTTTTCTTATGGTTTCCCATTATCCCAGAGGAAAAAGGAATAATCAAGTGGGTCATCGTGGATGTATACTTGAGGCAGTTGAGAGTTGGTCTGTGAATCGGATGCCAATCCTGTTTATGCAGAATCCTAAAACCTTCTTAGTCAGAATGAACCTTTCACAGCAACTGCAATAGCTTTATTGCCTTTCCAAAAGAGGGCATTCCATGCAGGGCAGTTTTGATTCATCTTTAATCCACCATGCAGTGCCTAGTTTGGATGGTGCCCCATTTGCATTTCTCACTCTCTGGTCCTTACTTACCTTTGCAAGGATTCCAATCTCAACTAACAAGTTGATTCTAGTCCTAGAACTTTACACTAATCACCTTTTCCCCCATTGAAAAAGGAATAGCAAAAATGAACTCGTTGGCTTTTTGCTTCCTATTGAGGTTTTATTCAAAAGAGAGAGAGAGAGAGATTCTCACTTTGATATAGCATATACCCTATCAACAGTAACTGTGGAATGTTAAAATTTTTTAATTAAAATTTTAAATTTAAATCTTAAAAATAAAAAAATAAACATTAAAAAAATTATTTCAAAATATTCGATCAGAATAATCAGCTTCATATATAGGGCAACCATTGATAGGAGGAACACCACTCTTTTACATGGAGAGTAAAAGCACAATAATTAATGTAGTTAATCAACTTCAAGGGAGAGAAAAATCAAACAAAAAGTTTGGCGCTTGCACTTTTCTCAATCGATGACATTGTTGGCACCACCCACCATCTTAGTTTTCAGCAACCATACACTTCAACATGTATGGAACTTATTTAAATCAATTTGCAGTGGTCTAATCCTAAGGTGTGGGGTCCTGATTACTATTCATGCCTCATGGGCAAGATAAGCACATCAATATATGATTTGAAATGCTTTTGTCTTGTTTCTACCCGCGGGGGGGGGGAGAGAGAGAGAGAGAGAGAGAGATACCATGTCCATTCGTCAAATTCATTAAGAATCATCTCCTACTAGTACTAGCTTTAAAGAGGATAACAATGATTGGAAGCAGTGACATCATTGTAGTAACAAAACCAATAAGAAAGTAGTACACCACAGGTCGGTTTATATATACATTTATTATCTATATTTTAAATTATATTTTTATTAATATAATTTAAATATCTATAAAATTTTATCAAGTGAATCACTGTTTTAATATAATATTTTTTATTTTTAAATTTTAAATCTGATAGTGGATTAAATGATTTAATTTCTTATTCTACTAAATCAATAAATATTTTTTATTTTTAAATTTTAAATCTGATAATTGATTAAACGATTTAATTTTTTATTATACTGAATCGACAATCCCTTGATTATAATTTCATTATATTTCAACCATATAATCATTTTTGTTCCCTTCTTTCTCTGGAGTTGAGGAAGACTATCAAAAGAATGGGCCACACACACAGTCCAATTTTCTATCTCAATCTCAAGACTCAAGCGTCCTCACGAAAAACATCACACAAAAATGGAGCCAAATCAAATTTTTTGAGGCAGCTCCATAAATTCATATCCCCCCAAGACTAGAAGACATATTGATCTATTCAGTTTAAATTAAGGAGGAATATATCATGGAAAGGAAAAGTTGGAAAAGCAAGCTAAAGCCATAGAGAGAGAGGGGGGGGGGGGGGGGGAAGGGGCGGGGGAAAAAAAGTTTTTTAAAAAAAAAAAAAAAAAACCACCCACCAAAAAAAAAAAAAAAAAAACACCCCCCCCCCCCCCCAGGGGGCCCGGGGGGGAAAGAAAAGAATACATAACAAAGTAGCTAGCAATGGAAGTCTTCACCTAGCAAAGCTCATCTAACATCTTGCTCTGCACAAGAAGATTTATGGTCAAAATCTAGCACCTGGTTCCTGATTCATGTCCATCATTTTTTTTCTCCAAGTGTTTGTAGCTAAAATCACTTTTGAGAAGCGAAAAAGAAACACATGAGAATGGGCAACACACACAGTCCAATTCTTTCTCAGTCTCAAGAGCATCTCATAGAAAAAACATACCACACATGCATGGAAAGCCACACAAATTTGGTGAGGCAGCTCCATAGATTCAGATCTCCCCAACACTAGAAGACATGGAGCTATTCAATTTGAATTAAAGAGGAATATACGATGGAAAGGAAAAGGGTTTTTCCCTGAGGCGTCCTTTTGGAAGAAAATGATGCAAATGGGGTGTTTTTATTGGGAATTCCAATTCTAGAGGTGTCGAGATCCGCACTAGCGCTTTCAAGAAAGTGAGATCTCAGATCTCGATTTCTTTTTTTTATTATTATTTTAAAAAATTATTATTAAAAATTAAAATTAACTAAAATTATTAATAAAAAATTAAATACTAACCATTAATATTAAAAAATATCAAAAAATTAATCAATTATTAAAAAATTATTAAAAAATTAATTAAAATTAAAAAATTATTAATTAGGAAATTAATTTTTTATTAATTAAAAATTTTAAATATTATTATTAATAAAAATTATATATTAAAAATTATTATTATTAATTTTTCAATAATTAATAAAAAATTATTAATAATTTTTTAATTAAAAATATAACATAATCAATAAATTTTTATTAATTAAAAATTAATTAATAATTAGAAAATTGATAAAAAAATTCACCAATAATTAAAAAAGAGTTAATTAAAAAATTAATAATATTTTTTTATTAACTAAAAAAATAAATATTATTATTAATAAAAAAATATATAATAAAAAATTATTATTTTTCTGATCTTTTATTGTAATTGTTGTTTGATTTTGACTTGTAAGTTTTTTATATATTTTTTCATAAGAAATATAATTTTTTCAAATGATGCGATGAGTTCAATTTTGACGCTGTGATATCAATTTCTCTCTCATCATGCCCCAATTGCACTTGTTATGGTGGAACCCAGAAAGAACAAAACTCAATCGGACGAACACACCGAAAATTAGAGGAAAGAGTTGTCGGAATCCAGATATTCAATATCTCATTGTTTTTTGACAGTTTCATGTTACCATTTTTGGGTTTCAATTTCTCTCTTTATAGTGAATAATTTTTAATTAACCCTTTTTTAATTATTGATTAATTTTTTATCAATTCTCTAATTATTGATTAATTTTTAATTAATAAAAATTTATTGATTATATTCTCTTTTTTAATTAAAAAGTTATTAATAATAATTTTTATTATATATTTTTTATTAATAATAATGTTTAAAATTTTTAATTAATAAAAATTAATTTCCTAATTATAATTTTTAAATTTTAATTAATTTTTTTAACAATTTTTTAATTATTTATAATTTTTAATAATATTGGTTAATTTTAATTTTTTAATAATAATTTTTTAAAATTAAAATAAAAAAAGGCAAGAAAGCGTTAGTGTGGATATCGAAACCTCTAGAATTGAAATTCCCAAAAAAAACACCTCATTTGCTTCATTTTCTTCCAAAAGGATGCCATTTAGGGAAAAAAATCAAAAGAAAAAGCTGGAAAAGAATTATGGTTTCTAGTTCATCAAATGATTAGGTGTAAAAAATAACACTTACCTCTTAGGTTCCTCGTAGATGTGGCCACGGTTCTAGAATAGCCCGTTCCCATTTTATAATTAACAATTTCCAATTTTTGATCTAGAGGGATTCTGAAACCGGTTTCAATTTTAATATTGGTTCTAAACTGTTTTGATTTTGCTTTTAGTATAGAAATTATAAAAATTAAAAACAAAAATAAAAATTCATTTTTTTAAAAAAAATACAAAAAAATATTGATTAATGATGAAATAAATTTAATTGGAAACCTTTGTAACTTCTTCATTGACGGGATCCCTTAATCTAGTAGCAACAACAGCAATCAAACCTTTATCTCACTGAGTGAAGTCAGCTGTATAAACTTTTTTACGTCACTATATTTTATATTGCATATTCACCTTTAATCAATTTAGTAGTGAACATTTAAAAGCTACTTTATCGCAACCCATGAGGGTTGAATATTTTATTTTTCCATTAAATTTGTAAATTAATTTATTTAAATTAGTTTTTCTAATAAAAAACTCATATGTATTCTATAATTGAATTTTAAAATTATATTAGATTCCTTATTAATCAAAATAGAATTTTTTTTTTACTTCTACCTTCAAACTAATAATAATAGTTTGTTAGTATTAATTTTTAGTATCAATTGTTTTATGGTCAACAAATTAAAATATATATATTTTTAAAATACTTTTGATTCGAACCAATAATTCTAATAGAAAGCTGTCAATTCCCGATTCTTCAAAATGAAAAACCAAAATCAGATCTTTAGGTGTGGTTGTGATTCCAATTCCTGAATCACGAACCATTCAATGGTTCTTTAAAATATTGACCATGGTTTGGTTCGTCCAATTTTACAATTCATTGTAACAACTATGATTAGTAGTTAATCATAATTAGAAATAATAGTTAGTAATTAAAAAAGTAGTTAAATGGATAATAGAATTAGTTAGTAGAATTATTATAAATAGTAATATTCAATTCATGTAATAGCATTGAATGGAATAATATTGAAGTCTCTCTTTCTCCCTCTTTGTATTCACTCTTTCTAGTCTCTCTCTCTTTCTTTCTATCTTTTTATCTTTCTCTCTCTCTCTCTCTTTCTTTCTCTCTCTCTTAAGTTGATTTATGACAAATTGGTATCAGAGTTTACAAATCTTTGGTTAATATTGAAAAATGGAAGAAGAAATCAGGTATGAAACTATCGAGGAAGAAGCCTTTTATGAAGCCATCGAAGAACATCTCCAAAGGCAAGAAATTATAATACAAGAAATGATCAACAAAATCAACCAAACAATTGATGAACATGACAAATAGATGGATACTCTCATGACACACATGTTGAAAATGTTTGGTATTGATGAAGATATCAACACCTTGGTGAAAAAAAAACAAGAGAAATCAGATAGCAAAGAGAAGTATGAAGAACAACGCATTGATACACTTTTTGATTCTTTCATTTTACCTACTTCTAGTGAAAAAATATTGATGGTAGAAGAAAGGTTATCAATGATTAAGAAAGAACCTATTAATGGTGTGATTTCTTATCAAACTTTTCAAAAATTGAAATTTCAGAATTAATTTTGAAAAATTTTTCACTAAAAACAAGATTTGAATTGTCCAAAAATGAAGCTATTGATAATGGGTTCTTGCCAAGATCTCCAAAGATTGAACTTACATTGTTCATAGGGTAAAATCTTTTACCAAAAAAAAGTTCAAGAAAAGTCTTCCTCAAGTTTTCCTATCTCTATTTGTCTCCCACCACTCTCCATGCAATTCAAGTCACATCGATTGTTTGTCTTCATCACCTTATCTCTCAGCATAAATACAAATCTTGGTTCAAAATTTATAAATTCAAAATCCTAATTCTTGATTTTCCATCCTTGAGGTCAAGGATGTCTTCAAAAGAGGAAATATGATAAAAACTATGATTAGTAGTTAATTATAGTTAGAAATAATAGTTAATAGTTATGGAAGTAGTTAAATGGATAATAGAATTAGTTAGTAGAATTATTATAAATAATAATATCAAATCCATGTAATAGTATTGAATGGAATAATATTGAAATCTATCTTTCTCCCTCTTATTCTCTCTTTCTAGTCTCTCTCTATCTATCTATCTTTTTCTCTCTCTCTTTCTTTCTTGGTTCATGGCATTCATTTTGAACTGCGGCCACGTCCGGTTCCTCGTAAAGAAACCAGTAATTCCATCCGATCCATATAATTTATTGCTATCTCCGAGTAATATAAGGGTGATTTGAATAAGAAGGTCCAAAGCCTTCACCCCAATACCAAACAACACAGTCCTCCCTCAAACCCCACCTGAATGCTAAGCTAAGAAATTCCTGCAATGAGATTTGTTTGAGGCTGCGCAAAGCACTAGGTCGGGTTATACGATAGGAACGATCCTTTGAAGAATTCCTAGCTCTTTGGCCTACTGAGATGTTAACGAAAGACTTGGCTGCAGCCTCTTGTGCATGGAGGCTTTTAATTTGACAAATGCAAGCAACACTGGCAGAGCTCACTCCAAATTGGTCAGCCAGCAAGCATGTTAGCAACTTAGCCGGGGGAACTACAAGGCTCATGCAATCATGATCTTCAGCTGCTATGTATTGCCAAGAGGTCCAAGCCTTAACCAGTTCAAGTTCTATTTACTGTGAATAAGTGCCTACATATCCTCACATCCCACATGATCGACCTATGAGAAGAAATTTCTTTGCTCTGTGACATGGAAATGTGGCAGAGATCTACTAAATCACTGCCATTAACTTCCAGAGGACACTGGATTCTTGCTGCATAGTATCTCTAATTGGTAACTCACACCTAGATATGAAGCAGAAGAAGAAACAGATCAGACATTCCAGAAGAGCAAGGGCAACAAAAACTTGCGGCAAAGAATAAATGAAACATTACATGGTTTTCAAAAGCCATCAAACGCAGTCAGAAACCACAAGGGTAGATCAAACTTTGGTCAAAAACCCTAAGGTAGATGAGAGTAATAAGTCATTTAAAACATAATCATTTCATTTGTTTTCAACATTATACCCCATGAAAAGCTCCCCTCAAAAAGAAGAAGAAGAATGAGAAATCAAAATGTAATCAATTCGCTATTGTGTTATTATCACATAATTCCAAAACAGATCTTCAGTGATATTCACAAGCACGGGTTTTTTTTTCAATACAAAAATCATTTAATCAATAAAACAAGCATACCGAGGCTCATAAATGATGCCAAAAACAGCAATAATAAACCTATAAACCGCAAACAGCAAGCAACCAGGAAGCAGGGCATCCTCAAGCAGCAAAATAATCTGTTCAAGAAGGGAGAGGAAAATAAGTTGCATCCTTAAATAACCATGAAAGGCGAGCAAGAAAGCTATGCTTTGTTTTACTCCAAGCTGCAGTCCAAGAAGGAACAACTTGTTTGCCATAATAGGTTTTATCGAAAACAACCAATTAGTTAAACCATACAATTCGTTGAAAAACATTGCAGTTAGATCATCACTTGCACACACAACAGGACTCAAATCACTTCTACAAATTCATTGGAGGTAAACACTTTATTGAAGTCTCTCCCTGCCTCACTCTGACATGAAAGCACACTAAAAGATTCTCACTTTATCTCTACAAACAATTGATGCCTGTATGTTACTTTACACTCGATCTTGTCTGCACTCTGCACACACCTTCGTGAATTCCAAGCGCCAGAAAGATAACCTTAGGTTGGTTTCAGACAAACCATACTCTTGAAACCCCTTCTTGTGATTTTACGGGATTCGCACAGATATATGACAACCCCCCACCACCCCCCCACCACACAGGCACAAAATATTTCATATACAACCACCTCAAAAAGAAACAGAAAGCGGTCGAATTTGATGTGCACATTTTTGCTTCTAGTAGGAATTCACAATCTTCATACCGCACACACATATTAGCAAGGGAGTAATCCCTTACCGCGACCCTACTAGTTTTGGTGCCCCCCTCCCCGGGGCAAAAAAAAAAGGGAAAAAGGAAAAAAAAAAAAAAACTCAGAGATAGTAAAACCATGTTGCGGGTATCTCTCAATATGCTCAAATATTTTTCTCAATCAAGGATTAAACATTCTGATAGAATCCAATTTGATTGCATAGTCACAAACAACAACAGAGCCAATAAATCACGTGGGCTAGGTTTCTCTTAAAAACAGAATATATAATGCTAAAGCTATGATCTTTTTCAGCAGTTGCAAATCTATCATATTTACTGCTCCTACGGGAAGTGTGGATTAATCTTGTTAACTGAAAACCATAAGGATCATAGAGAATGAATAGCTAAAAATCATTTTACATGACAAAAAGTTAAGTTTCTATCCTTATCGGGTGTCAGAAGTTCGAAGATTTAGGGCAGATAAGTATATACGCTTCACAAAATGTGTCTGCATGAAAGTATTTGGAAATCGACACACACTGTATGAACTTGAAAACGGCGAGTCCATGCCTAATGTGGTTTCAATAACAAGCCAAAAACGTCAGAGAAAATGAAGTCTATGCCCAATGTGGAAGCACTGCATGTAACACTGGTTGAAAACAGCATATAATTAGGTGGTGGCTAGCAAGCAAGGGAGGGCCAGGTTGCTTGGCCCATCTGTGAAAATGAAAATGAATGGAAGGTGCAATAGTCACTATGATGGCGGCTTCCACATGAGACAAGTGATTGGAAATAAAGGAGAATTTGTGGTAGCAGTACAATGACAGTTTCAGCAGTATTGCTCGAGTAATGCAAATGTAAATACTGAAATGAATAGCTAAGCGGAGGCTCTTTTCAAACTATACCTATCGGAGTAGTCAATCAAAACGTTCGTAACCCTCGTGGGGCGGCGGCAATCAATTCATTATGGTTGTCTTCATATAGGTTACCCCAATTTCTATCTCACGATTGTGTGGGTATATCCTGCGTTGGGCCCCTTTCTAATGAGAAGGGCGTTGTATAGAGGGACAAGAAGTGTCCTCTCCATTTTTTATCTCACAAGCTTTGTGCTAACACATCTATAGACATGTATATATTATATAACATACTATAAAATGTATAATTTGTTTATATATATTGTGTGCGGGCGTTTTCTTTTTTTTTTTGGGGGGGGGGATTATATTGACACTTTTAGCAACTAATTTTTCAGCAATTGAACAATTCAACCTATCAAATAGGCCTGAACTCCTCACAATAAATCGAAGAGATTAATAGAGTCATGACACTTTTCTAAGATAAAACACATGCAGACACACACACACACACACACACACACACCCACCCACACCAAGGCAGTTTTCTAAGGTAACCCACTGAACAGACCATTGAAAGCACGCCAAAGACTATAGAGAGAAAAAAGAATAAATGGGAAAAAACAGTAGTACCCACGAGGCAATATCCGCTAAGAAATAAGTCAGCCACTTGGTATTTCTTCAGTGGCAAATGGTTGAACAGATTGCAAGCACGTCATGTTGCTCCATAGTCTACACACATGATATCTCTGCCTTAATTAGCGGCTCTTATGGTAGAATTGGAAGCTGTGCCAAAGTAGTTGTTCGGAATGGGTTCTCTCCTCCGTTAGTCTTTTTCTTCCATTACCCTCCCTCGTCGCATACTTTTTCTGATACATTTCACAGACTGCCCCCTGCACTGTGAGACTAAAATTGCTTAAAAAAATTAGGTCTTGATTTAAGAATTTACCATAAACATAGTATTAGTTCATCCGGATACTATGTTTTCGTTTTTTTTGGATTAAAATCTAGATACTATGTTAAGATCAGAGGTTATTCTATCATCCCCTAGGTAATATTCTAAAAATTGCTTTCATAGTAAAATTCTTAAATTGGTAACGGTTGGATTGGCAATCTAAAACATTTTAAAAATTTTTCAATAATAAAATTTTCAATAATGAAAATTCATTTTACTTCATGGGGTGAATATCAATAACCTATGTTGCAAGAATCGGATACGAAACAATACACCAAAACGAGACTTCGTAAAAATACAAAAAATAGAAACGTGGGCAAATATGTAAAATAAAAGATATAAGAATTTTTATGCAAATATTAATTATTTTATAAAAATAACAGAATTATCATATTTTATAATAAAAATCTAAAATAATCAAATATGTAATTATTAATTATAAGATAATTAATATAAAAATAAAAATTATAATTAAATAAATAAATATGAAAAATGTGTAAATATAAAAAATATAAAGATTTTTATATAAATATAAATTAATTTAGTAGGATAAAACATTTTCAAAAATAGAAAAACACTGATAGTATGTTATAATCAATAACTATAAAAGTTCCAAAGTTGAGATTCGTGCCCACCTCGTATCTACTCAAGTCCCACGAATTTGAAATAAGGCATGCACCTAAAGCATAATGTTATTGAAATTGATCAAGTATTATTTGATTGTGTAGGATCAAAGGAAAGAGGGGTAATAAAGTATTCGTAGCAAACTCATATATGGAGTCTAGATTTTGCGCCTGACCCTATTCGAGGCCTGATTGAACTTAGCTAATAGGATTTGGGTATTGATCCATATTCCAAAATATTCAACCCAAGGACATCATTTTCTTGAACAACCTGAATAGAGAGAGAGAGAGAGAGAGACTTTATCATATTTTTTCGTTTTTTTTTTTTTGTTTTCCATCTGATATCCGGAGTTTCACCCCCGACTAATCCGGATCAACCTACTGTCGAGCCCTTTTCGAAAAAAGGTCTCCTAACATGATTTTTTCTATACCCATGGGGAGTCGAATTCACGACCATAATTAAAAAATCTCAGTTTCCTTTTAACTGAGCCAACCAACATTAGTACTTTATCATATTTTTCGGAATCTAGAAATGGGTTGATTTCATTTTTGATTATTTACCTCTAATTGAGCACAAAATGCAACTGATTACCATGGAAGATCTTTTTTTTTATTCATCGGGTTCAAACAACTATGAAGCCTATTTTTCTATTCCTAAAATTGAATTCAAAACATTGATTAATATAATTTAGTATTCTACCACTGCCTACTGGAAATGGTGGAAGCCCCCGCTGTCCTTCAAATGATGCTGCATGGGACAAAGTTATTGCTCCTTCAATTAGTAGGAAATCAAGTTACAAATTTATTTATTTAATAGGATTGTTTAAGCCCCTTTTATCGTAAGTTAGTGACGACGCTCATCGCTTTAACCCCATGATTTGATGTGCAGTATGGGCCACTCTCTCACAGTGCAAGATGTGTGGTTGGAGTTTTAGATGTTCTTTATGGATGTGGACGTGTCCTAGAAGATCAACAATTTAGAAATAAAATTTACACCTACAAAAATTAAAATTAAACAAAAGATTTTCTCCCCATAACTTATTCTTTCCCCTTGTGTTATTAAACTAGGAGGTAAGAGCATATTTGACAATTTTTCCAAAACAATTTTTATCTTTTTTCTTTTTTAAATAGAGATGAGATAGAATATCATCCCAAAAGAAAAGAAAAAGAAGAAAAACATAAAAGTTTCTTTTATTTATTTATTTATTTCCTTCCTTTCTCCTCCCTTTACCCTACTCTCATTAGGGTAATGTTTGCCCTACCCCCAGCTAGGGCAATATTTACCCCCCACACAGAAAAGGTAAATTCTCATTCTCAGACACACTTAGGAGGGTAGAAAAATTTTAAGAAAGTAATATTTCATCTCTTTCCCCACAAATGTCCTAACACTTGAAATTGATTTCATGAATCAATATCAATCATTACATCTTTAAAATGACAAGACAACAAAAAAAAAGGAACCAACACTAACACTACAAAGAAGAGGGACAAGGAAAGGAAGAAACCAGTACTCACAGTAAGACCACATAATAAGAGACTCCTGCTCTATTTGGTATACAAAAGGACAAAAGTGAGAAGTAGAAAAAAAAAAGAAAGAAAAGAAAAAAGCAAAAAACAGTGAATAGTTGAAACACTGAACTTTGGGAAGGGACAAAACCACCATTGATGATATGTCCCAAGTCATTATCAAGTGGATGTGGCCTCCTTTTTAATGTTATATTTTCTCTCCACTAGAACCTGGAAGAAGTGAAAATCTTCATGACAACAACTATTGCCTGTTCCTACGAAGACAGCACAAAAGCCTGAAGAAAGATATTAAAGGCACAAAACAGGAGACCTGTCAGCCATGTCAGCCCTCCAATTCACACACCACAGGACCCAAATCCACATTCAAAAGAGCAGCAAAGTTAAAAGCTCACATTGCATCCTTAAAACCATTCAACAAGGAAAAGAATCAACTCATACATATGATTAGGGCGCAAGGGAATCAAAATCTACTCACATGAACGAGTTAAGACTTAATATTCAAGCTTCGCTGATTTAATAAACAAAACTTCAAAACTATGTTTATGTTCAACTTGTTTAACTACATAGAACAAATCAAATCACAAACTGTTCATTATCAGATCTGCTCATTCGCAGCCCTATAGTTGACAACACATCAAAGAGATTTTGGGATAAATTCAATGTACCCGAACATTCTGCTATAGATACGACAAATATCTAAATTCCATGAGGCATGGACTATGTTCATGCATGAACCATTTGGTGTTTGAAACAAGATCAAAATGGTGATTGGAACCCATGATGAGGGACCCAGAGGCATGGAGGCTCAAAATGAACCATTACCTAAACAGTACTAGTTAAAAAGACCCCCACCGAAAAGTAATAGGGAGAGTTCCTTTTGAAGAGTGTCCACCATGAGTTATGAGTTGGTCACCCCTGTAGACAAACAGGTCAAATGTCCGCTCACATGAAACCAAAAACACTAGTGCCATGAATACACAGCCCAAGTATATGTGCTTTTTACAGTTACAGACCAATTGGAATTGATCAAGACCATAGCACCCCCATAGAGTTATACACAAACTCGCTTCTACCCTTCACCTAAATTACCCTAATATCTTAGGAACCATCTTTTTATCATGACCAACCTGATTCATTTGATATATTTCCTAAAACAAGATCCAAAAATCTGAGCTAACCCTCCACTTCCTCCACCCCAAAAGCCAAAAGCCAAAAGCCAAAAAGAGGGAGAAGACCAAAAGAAAACAAAAGACGACCTTGAAGTGCTCCTCCACAAGAAAACAACACAGCACTCATGTTTCAGACCTCACCTCTGAGTCCAAGCTTATAATTGTTCCTTCACCATCAACAGAGGATGCTGGAAGCTTGGATTTTGGTTTCATCTTCTTCACTTCGTCACTTGAATATATAAAGATCTTCCTTACCATCTTGCAGAATTCCCTGCCATTATTAAGACGCTAAAATTAGGTTCGATCACAATAAAACTAATGAGACTGAAAATTGAAGTCAAAGCATATTGTGTACTTACGGCCATGGGTCATCACCAACAAGCATCATGTCTCCCTCATCATCAGTGAACACAACTTCCCACTTATTCCGGGAGCAAAGCTCTCCTTTAATCTCAAACATCTCTTCTAGCTCATTTAGAAGTTCAGGGTAACCATGCAATGCAGCTAAGTCAACAGCTCGGCCAACAGCAACACCTTGCATTTGAACCTACTCAAAAGAGTCGAGCACATTTATTTAAAAGAAGACATGCATAATAAGCACAGGCCATGGAAGACAAACACAAACAACTTCACCTTTGTTCGAGTTCTTGCAGAAGAGCTGAAACTCTGCTTGCTTAAACCCTCCTTTGTTAATGTCTCTTCTGAGATTGGCTTGTGCTCTTTCAATGACTCTGTTTCCTCAGTAGTTTGAGATTTCTTGGCTTCAGCTACATCTGGAATGGTTTCCTTGATAGCGCTAAGATTTTGGCCAATAGCTGCCTTATCTGGCATATTACTCACACCAGAGTTGTTTGACAATTCAATTCCAAATAACCGGCAACCTGTGGAAGTCTCAGACTTTCTCTCCTTTTCCATCTGATCAAGTGTTAAATTACTGCTTGGCAACTTTGAGACGGGAGATACATAATTTGAGAGAACTGACCGTGCTGATGCGGGTCTGTAGTCTTCCACGGTATCCTGAGACAGATGCAGTGAAACATTTACAATAGGAGAAGGTGGCCACATGCCATTGACCCGAGCCCTCAAGTTACAGCCATTGTTGTTGCTACTGAAGTTGCCATTGGTCTCTTTCTGCCTCGGAGGCCACATAACCCGACTCTCACAACTTTGAACTTCAGAAGCATTACCTAACTGCGTCAACTCATGAGATTGGGTAGTTCCAGGAAACCAGAAAGCAGATGCTGCAGAACTTGTGGTGGATTCTGCACCTCAATAATGTTAAGAAATAAAAATAAAAAAGAACAATAATAATACAGTATATAGTGGAAGCCAGGCTGTACACAGAAAGCAACTGCAATTCACCAAGAAAAAGAGAAGGAAAAGGGATTAGCTTCTCATACCGACTGGAAGTTCCAAAGGTCGGGGCCTTTTGCCGTTCTTAATTGGCTGAGGAAGGTTCAAAGGAGCGGAGGCCACAAAAGGCTCAATTTCCCACGGAGAAACCCTGTCAGGTCTTTGAATAGACGCAGGCTCATCCCATTGAACCTGAAAGATGGGAAAAATAGGATGAGTCGTATCAAAAACAACCCTTATAAAGGTAGTCTTCCAGGACCATAGAAGAAAGTTTACCAACCTTTAAGGACCGCCATGTAGAATTCAACCATTGTGGAGAAATATCCCCAATTCCAACTATAGTGCCCGTAAACCTAGCGCAACAAACCAGTAATTATACACTAAGAACTCAAAGAAGAGAATCAAGATCACGTCAATCAAACAAGCACAAACATAATAATACCTCCTCTCAGGAGACTCCTCTCCCTCAAACCTCATTTTAAACCTCATACCAACTGAAAAGTTGTTCTTCACAGCCTCCAAATATTTGTTCAGACTAATGATGAATTGGCTTGTCCTGGTCAATGCGATTGAACACATTAAAGCTCAAGGGAGAAACAGAGAAACAATGATTTCTCAACATTTACTACGGGAAGATCAAGTGTCAAACCTTGGTTTGTAATAAACAACAAAAAGGGTTTGTGTTGTAACAGCATGTGATGCAGTAGCAAGAACTCCCAAGTGCATACTCTGGCTCGATATCACTGATGGAGGCATTGGGCTTTGCTGTCGAGCTAGACGACGAACCCCAACTCTCAATTCTCCATTTTCACCTCTGTATCCCACGAGACCGAAATCCAAGAAAATTAACATACAACACATAATTCCACTCGAAAATAAGTACAAAATCCAGTTCAAAACCATAGACTCAAATACCTTAAAAACACAAAGGCATCTCCGGCTACTAATCTCTTGGAAGTAACAAATGTACTCCACCCAGTTGTAAGCAAATGTCTCCTGGGTTGACCTGATCAATTAGATAGTAAACTTTAGCTGGTATAACTCATAAGCATAGAAGCAATAATGGATTCCTCTTCATTGGCTTCAGAAGTATAATAATAGAATTGGGTTTGAGATTCTATGTGGACTTGGATAAAACTATCATTAAGATCATGCAAATAGAATCAAGATTTAAACAACTATTGCTCTAAGTTATCGAAATAATCAAGATTTAAACAACTATTGCTCTAGGTTATCAAAATAATCAAAATAGATAGTAACTAATCTCTTATCAAATACTATAACAACAAGAATCAACAAGATAATTCAAACTGAACAAAAGGATTACCTCTAAAAATATGCTTAAAACGCCACTCGAACCCGTGAAGATCTTTGGCGGCCAATTCTTGAGTGGGTGTTGCTTGGCTCATGTCCTGACACATAAAATTGGGAAATGGACAAAAGCCAGATACCAAACCGACATCAACTCCAACCAAAAAAAAAAAAATGCAGAGAATGGAAAAATTACCAAAGGAGGCAAGCATTCATTGGCATGCTTCCTAAGAACAGAAAAGCCTCCATGAGTACTTGTATCAGAAGCTGTTAAGATCTTGCAGAATGAATGCACTGTTTTTCTTGGTGCCTCTTGTGGAGTTGGGTCAGGACTTGTTGGCTCATTTTGTTGCTTTTCATTAAATCGCACACAACACGTCAATAAAAATCCCAAAACTCCAAAAAGCAAAAACACAAAATTGAAAAAAATACAAATAAAATTCTTACATCTGCTTCAGGATGCAAAGTTATCTGAGAGTAAACTTCATCCGTCTCTGGCTCAGCCTATACATTTAGGGGAAAAAAACAATTAAAACACTAAAAAACTGGAGAGACAGAGAGAGAGAGAGAGAATACCAGTAAGCGAACATGACAGACACGACAAAGGATCTTATAGGGAAGATTGAATAAGGGAATTTGCTGATTCTGCTCTTGATTTGTAGACGCCTCCAACTTCATTGAACACGAAAAAAAAAATAAGGGAGACAAAACACCAAGAAAAGAAATAAAATCAAAAATCAGAAAAATTAGAGAATACCTGTTCCATGTGACCTTGAGGAAAGTAGAAAACCCTCTCTCCAAACTTTGGAACCTCCACTAAAGGCCCTGCGCATGCTCTCCATAGCTCCATATACAGATCATCAGTCCCTGCTTTTTTTCCCAAAAAATAAAAACCAAAAATCGAAACCCATCTCCGTAACATTTTGAAATTTGAAAATTCAACAGAAACAGAGACATACTTTGAGATGAAGTTCGAAGTGTACTAGTGTCAGAAGAAGCCATGAAAGTAAGTAAAAAGAACTCTCGAAATAATGAACAAAGAAGGAAAAACGGCCTTCAGTAGAGAAGAGTTTCTAATCCTAACCCATTTATCATATTATCTACCATCATCGATGGAATTTCTTAACTAACTTGGACACACTGTGAATTAAAGAAGAAGCCGTTATCGATTCATTCAACTCTTCTTCGAATTTTTGTGGGGTTTTAATTCAGCTGATGATCTCTCTCTCTCTCTCTCTCTCTCTCTCTCTCAGTTACGAAATAGTCCTAAAAATATCACCTGATCTGTGCTCTCCTTCAGTTACAAAACCTCTCTCTCTCTCTCTCTCTCTCTCCACACACAAACCAGTCTCCCTGTCGCAAAAGCGACGTTCCCAAAACCGCTTTCCTGAGAGAAATATTATATGCCTTCACCGCACTGAACTCTCTTAACTCTCTCTCTCTTCAAGTTTTTATCTTTTTAAGTTTTACTTTTCTTTCTCTCTCTTGCTTGTTTTGTGGAGAACTTTAGTTAAGTTTTAACTGGGGTTTGGTTAGAGGCAGGCGGAGACGTCTGATAACGGCGGCGGGACATTAATAAGAGGATCCCGAATGACGGGGCGCATGGGGAAAGTAATACCGTGTGTGAGGAGAGTAACGGAAGCCGTTAGTCCTGGGATTGACGGACGTTACTGTTTCCTCTGTTTTTGTCTGCATTGTGGGTGGCAGCCGTGTTGGCTCGGCTAAACCCCGGCACGCAGCTCTCACTCCGCCTCTCCCCCTCTCCCTCTCTCTCTCTCTCTCTCTCTCTCTCTCTCTCAGTTCTCATTTCAACTTTTTTCCCTTCGATTTGTTTTCTCGAATTTGACCTTGTATGTTGTTCGTATTTACCTCTTTGTCACCTTGTGGTCCCCCACTGATCTCGCGGCACTGTAGACCTTTACCAATGTTTCGAGACCGGAACGCACTTAAGAGAGCGTCACTACACGAACTAATAATGTCTAATCCCACGTTATTCGGTTGGATTAATCGGCAAAATAATCAATAATAATAATAATAATGATAATGACTCGCCCTGTTGTCTTGTCCTTCGGCTGAGCAAATTTATTACCTAATTTAATTTGTTAAAGATCTTTCTGCTTCCTTGAAACCAATCCTTAAAAAATTTTAATAAAAGAATCGTCTCCTAAAAAAAATTTTATAAATATTTAAATTAAATCAATCAAAATATAATTTTAGATGATAATAATAAAAAAAAATTTTTATTAAACTAAAATACACAATATATTTAACCGTCATTGTAGTAATAAAATTTGTATAACTAATACAAATTATACCAAAAAAATCAATTCTTAATTAAAAGGATGGCAATTTCTCAAATTTCTATAAAAATCAAAAGAAATATATATATATTTATATGTATCATCTGGGAATCGATGATTTTGACCTGTTTCTAAATTAAAGATTTAATGGTAAAAATAATTTATGATAAAATACTTCTTAAAATGAAAATAGTAAATTTAGAATATAAGTTTGAAAAAATAAAATTTAATACAAGATAAAATTGTTTACACCATGTTACATCGAGTCCAGATAATCAAATTAAGGGTTATAGATGGTTACAAACTACTAACTATGATTACAAACTGCTTGTAAGTTATGCCTACTCACAGATAGATAAGATTAAGAGTTGTTAATAATGATTATTGATCGTAGTTATCTCTTTTTTTTTTTATTATACTAAAATTTAAATTGAGAATCTCTAAATTGAGAAGAGAGATTATAACTATTAGAGGTGAATTATGATTTCATAGATATCGGCTCCTTGATGACTCGAACGGTTACTGTCGATGAGATATGAAACCTGTAAAAATTTTCAGAGGGTACTCCGACGGAAGAGATTCCGACGCTCAAGTCAGAAAGAACGGTTTTCGAATATAAAGAAACAAATTGAGAGCTTAGAGAGGGAGAGATTCCCTATGACTAGTGTGCCTAATGTGTAAAGCTGAGAGAACGTACATGATTTGGAGGATTTTAGGGAATCTTATACCTAATAGAGTCGTATGCTTTCAGGGCGTTGTAACCCTACTTTCCTTGTAAAAACGATCTGAAAATTTCGGGAATTCAATATTTTGAAATGATCACGATCTTTATCGTATGAGAATTTTTCTTATCCGTAAGATCCTGGAGATATCGTTCTTAAGCAGAGAATCAAAGTCGCTGGGTGCTCTGATCTTTCCTTCGGATCAATGAGGTCGTCGACCTTCGGTTGATCGTTTGACCAATATGAAGCTTTCGGGGCTTACTTATTCGGTGGACCAATCGCTGAGTATCTGATCGAGGAGGTAAATCTCACTCGGCAAATCTCGTTCGATAAGTGGAACGACTAAAACCCTATCGTTCGGGAGGTGGGACGACTAAGATCTTTCGGTAGATCAGTTGAATAGCCATAGAGAGTAATCATTCGATAATACTGGATTGTGCTTGTCCATCGGTTGGTAATCGTCCTTTGTAGGCCTCCTGCGTGGACCTTTGAGCACTGACCTTTCGAAATAGGCATTGGGCTATATCCCATCATTTATCCTTATTCATGGTATCGCTTTGTGAGAAAAGTATCATGAGTAGCCATTTTTTGGCTTATATATTAAAGCCACGTGTTGTCATCGGGGTATGTGGTCGCCTTTTAGCACTTATTCAAGGCTAGCTGCTCATATACATGAAGTACTTTCATTCCATTTTTTTCTTTGAGGGCCATTAGAGAAGTTATTTTTAATAACAATGACGAAAATGTCCGCTACTCAAGCTTTTACGGGCATTTGTGATATTGTGAGTACCATGTTCATGAAGGAGTTTCAGAAAGTCCAGACTGGTATGTTGATAGGAGAGGATTATACTCGTGTTTAAATTTTTATAAATAAATATTTTTTTATAATCTTCATTGTTACTGTGTAACCAAAAGGTTAAAAAAAAAAAAGGAAAAAAATACAACTTAGACGAATCGCGAGTGGCTGTGACACGTGGAAGAGAGTGTGTGATTATGCCTGCAAAGAGGGAGTGGGGGAGGGGAAACATGGTCTTATTTTCGTGACCACCTCCAGTCTGTTTCGAGAGGTCCCACGTTACACGTCATCATCAACCTCATTAAGTTTGGACACGTGGTTTGGTCATTTTCACGGCCACGTGTCACTATCCGACTTGTGAGTCTTCTTCATCCATGGGATATTCTGTTTCCCAGTGTTTTAAACCAAGCCAGATCACCTCCCAGATAGGCCTTTCCGGTTATGGACGGGGAACCTCTCAATAATTACGAAAGTAGCAGTCCACTCTCCCCAACCCATCTTCTGAGTTCGCATATGCGAAGGGGCATATTTGGCATTATAAATTTCACATCACCTATGAAATATATATATATATATATATATATATTATCGATCATCAAGTGTCCTTCCACTCCACTCCCATCTTATAATGTGGTTTTCTTTTTCAAGTATGAATCGATTTAATAAAAATTACAGTTTATATTATTTTAATTAGTGTATAATATACATTGAAAATATATTTTATTTTATTGAAAATATATTAAAGTTTTGTGGAATGAATAAATTCTTATATTTTTATTTAATTTTATTTTATCTTTATCCCTCTCACTTTACAAACAAAAAAGAAACATATGAGAAAATAAGACAACAATAATATGTAAGTGTAGTGACAGAATATTAAATTTTCGTAATTAAAATTTTTGATTTGAGTCGGAATGAAAAAAAAATATATTGAAGAATCAAACTCTTAATTAAATTCTGTAACTGTTTGAATTGGATTAATTAGATTTTTTGTTACCATCAATTAAGTAAGAGAGAGAGAGAGAGATCTTGAATGGACAAGCTTTGGTGAACAAAATCTTTGTTGGTTGAGAAGGCAACTTTTGCACTAATTTTGAATGCTATTGCTCCAAGAAAAAGATATGAAAGGCACCTCATTGTTTGATTATTTATGGCATGAAATGCAGGGCTTACGTAATATTTAACATCACATTTATATATAAACAACTTCAGCATATCTCTTCTACATGACTAGCACTGGGGGAGGGAAAAAGGAATGTCATTGACTTAAAAAAGGATTGCTTAATCTTGTACACTAATGCCTATTTTTCTCTTCCACGCTCAAGAGATGATGAGATCACTTTGACTGTCATCCCATAAAAAATCATGTCTTGGACAAGAAGGTTTTGTTTCGATTTTAAAAGGTAATCTTAGCGCTCAACAACTTTATTTCCAACAATCTTCTCACAAAACCAAAAATAAATAAAAAATCATTTTTTTTTCCAAAATAGCTTGACCTACCCTAATTTTTAATCTAATATGAGAGAAACGGAACCTTTATAACAAGTGTATTTACGGATAATGTGATTAGCAGTTAAATCAAATCTCTTAATTTCATACATTCTAGTCCTCTCCTAAGAATAAGAACAAAGTGTAAAATTAGAGGCAAGGACTAAAAAACCCTAAAATTTCAACCTTGGGAGCTAGTTTTATGGCTCAAAAAAGTTGTTTTATAAAACCGGAGATATATAAGAAAGATAATAGGGTTTATAAAGAGACAAAATTCTAAAACTTTCAAAAAAAAATTAATACTGTAAAAGAAATATTATTATTGAATTATATCAAAATAATGAAATACTATATATATTTATAGGGAATGCAAACGCTATAAATTAGAAAACTATAAAAACTAGAAAACTAATTAAAACTAAATTAATGAAGCATTTTTTCCTTTTCTTGGACTAATCTTGCATAGTCCAATAATTATTTGAAATTTGTCCCACATTAGTCCCTTCTTCCTGAAAAGAACTCGCCCTCAAGTGATACCTCCGCTAACTTGTAACCATATTCTCAACTTTCTCTTTTGGTTTTCTTGCTCAAAAATATATGTCGAGCATAACAAATATCAAAACAAATACTATTGTAAACTCACTCAATTTAAAAAATATTGGATTCTCGATAGTTTAAGAAAATCTAAATGTTCCTAGAATTTTGAAACAACAACATCTTTACCATCAATATAAATTCAATCTTGTATTTTCAATAACTCATCATTAAATCAATTTCATCAAGTTTTTTCAATAAGAGATTGCTTTTTGTGGCTGATTAATTCCCAATATTTTGGATGTGTCAAGTTTGCTTTCAATAGCATATAGGTACCCTTCCAAGTTATTCTTTAACTCCACGGTTCTCCATCTCTCTACTTCCTTTTTGTCTGATACTTCCAGCTTACCTTTTGCTTCAACAAAGAAATCATTTGAAATAAGCATTCCTGGAACCATCGTTTTCTCGACTATCTCTAGAGTCTGCACATCTTCATCTGAAAATTTATCCCCGTTGGTCTAAATTCTACGAGATTGTTGGGATAACATAGCATTGACGTGCGGTCCCTGAGTGATTCTCCTAGTGCCACCTTCACCTTCTATATTGTCCTGGTTTGCCCACAACATCTTCAGTTCTGTTTCTTCCTGTTGGGAGAATATAGGGTTGACGTGCGGTTCCTGAGTGATTCTCCTAGTGTCACCTTTACCTCCTATATTACTCTAATTTGCCTATAACATCTGCAGTTCTATTTCTTCTTACTCAATTCAACGCTCTATTTGAACAAACAGAATTCGAATTGCTGTTGTCATGGCTCGCAACTTTCTGAATACATCAGAAAGAGTATTACCTTCACTGTCTTAGTTGGCTCTTTTTCCGCAAAGTATTGACTTTGATACCACCTAACACGATAGAGATAGAATGAAAACAATAGGGTTTGTAAAGAGACAAAATTCTAGAATTCTCAAAAAAGAATTAATATTCTAAAAGAAATATTATTATTGAAATATATCAAAATAATAAAATATTATAAGTATTTATAGGAAATACAAATATCATAAATTAAGAAACTATAAAAATTAAGAAATTGAATAAATTTGAAAACTAATTAAAACTAACTTAATGGAGCCTTTTTTCCTTTTTTAGATCAATCTTACATAATCCAATAATTATTTAAAATTTGTCTCACCGCATTTTATTAGTAATTTTGTTAGCAATTGATGGGCTAAATGTAGGCAGGTCACATTAAAACATGGGTCGATGGAAAGGAAATGAAATATATATATTTTTACTTGATGAATCGGTATCAGAATTCATCTTTTAATTAATTCGATTTGAACTATTATTGAATCATCTTTAAGGAAAATTCTCTTAGCGCAACTCTTTTCATTTCAAAAAATCGAATACAAATTTTAATTATGAAATTTAGTATGCCTTTTACCTAAGTCAACTGTCCCTCGATATGAATGCAATATTTTTAAATACCAACATCATGGCTTGGTAAATTGTCAAAGATCACGGGGTTACAATGTCACCATTGTTTTTTCTATAAGCTTATCGTTGTTGTTATCATTTCTTCCTTCATTTTCCTTCTTTCATCAGGCAAATCCATTGCCATCGACCACACAGACACAATGTGTGCGTACAATGGCCATCAAATAATTGAAAATTAAGTTGTTTTGTAAGAATTTACCATACAAATTTCATTCGGAAGATTAAAAGTTGACAATCTCAACTAGTTATTTTTGGCACAATTATAAATATTATTAATATTAACTGGTGAATCATTTTTCAAAACTTACTCTTAAATGAATACAATCCTTTAGCGTTTTTAATTTAATGGTACCAAAATCCGACCTCATGACTTGAAATCTTAAATTTGAGTCATATCCCCCAGGGCAATAACCTATTTTGTAAAAATAAATAAATAAATAAAGAATTAACTTGGAGATCTATTTTTTAGTACTTGATCATCGGTATCTGAGTTATTCAATTAATTCGATTCAAGTATTGTAAGATTTAATTTAGGAGTGGGCTCTCCAAATATTTATTTTTTTATTTTCAAGATTTGAAATCGAGATATTAATCAAGAAAAACCTATTATATTGCGTAGAGTCGAATGGAGATAAAGGGTTTTATTAAATTATCAAATAGAAAGAGATTATAAATTTCTAAAAGTGAACCGAAACATAGCTAAATTTTGCCCTAAGAAAAAAAAAGTTTTTCCTCTTGCAACGCATTTTCTTATTATTCAAAAATCTAATTCGGCAAAAACATCTCAAGCAATGTAAGGGCCCCACAGTCTAGTATTTCCAAATTTTGAGTTCCCAAGATCCGTTCCCACATTTCACCTCCAACTCACACACTCTATTTATTTCCCATTATTAAGAAAAACAAATAGAAAAAAATAAAAAACAAAAGTAGTACTCTCCTTTTGTCTTCAACAAGCCCATTAATGTCACGCAAAAATATATTATTTTATCTATCATATGTTTTCAAAGCATTATGAGGACCGTTCCTTTTTGGGGAACCAATAGCTAAGCACACATTATTATTCTAATGGCATTTTGAACACACGAGATAAGAATAGTATTTAACATATATTAAGAAAAGCTTAGTGGTAGAGTGGAATCCAAACCATAGGTTAAAATTTATTTTCCTTGCTTGTTAAATAGCAAATGGCCCCTCTATTATGCTAATATGTTTTCACTTATTTAAGACAAGGAAACAACATTAGTCACCTAGCACAAATAATGTGAACTCGATCATATAGTTATTTACTGAATTACCCTTTTTCGGAAATTCGATTTTTTTTTGGGGGGGATCTATACGTCACGCGCATTAGCAAATAATAATGAGCATCATTAGAGTATGTTGGTGGACTAAGATCAATGTGGGAAATGAATCAATGATGGAATAAATCATATAGTAGTTATGTGTGCGGATTAGGCTTCTTTTTGGAGAAGAATTAAAAGGAATGGAGAAAAAGGAGGATATGTTTCAAGAACCCACTTTATTTGCAAGTCATAGAAGGAGGATTTGATTCCTACTTTGCATCTTTGTCACATTAAGCTAACTCTTCCCCCCCCCACTTCGCTTTTCTTTCAGTTTTTCCGAAGATTAGGCCGTACAATCCAAAAATGTTTTCACAAGAAAAGGACTTTGAATGGCATAAAGTTGTCTTTTTTTGTCATAATTCAAGAATTTTGTGCTTGTCAACTACTAATATGCTCATCTCCCTCTCTGATTCTGGTTCGATCACTAAATTTCAAGGAAAATAATTGAAAAATGATTTTTTATCGTTTGGGTGTCCCTACAAGAACATATCTTTTTATATAATTATTCAACTAATTAGGTGATATTTAGTTTATTTTGATTATCCACAAGATTAGGAAGCAAAACATTGGCATCTGTTCACAATGGAAGTGTGACTTCTCCAACCCCATGATTTAGAATGCTCGGTTATAACTGTTGAAAATAAGGAAAGTATCAACACGTTCTTTGAGAAACTACATACTAATTGCACTTACCTATTTTAAATCTCTTAAGAACCCATGGTTTTTGGGTAGGTTAAGGATTTGTAACCTGCTCTACAATGCTGGAAACTTAATGATACTTTTAAGATTTTAAAGTGACTCTACCAATGTGGGTTGGGTGCAGTAGAAAGGACTTTGCATTCTATTCCCATAGAATTCAGTTCGAATCCCCATGACGATGTAAAAAAAATCGTGTTGGAAGACCTCCCTCATTCATGGATCTAATAGTCAGGTCGATCTGAATTAATTAGAAGGTGATAGCTAAGCGACTACCAAAAAAAAAAGTGACTCTTGGACCCTTCACGGGGTTAAGTACTTTTAATTTTTAATTAATGAATAATTAGGGTTAAAGTTATCTTTTGAGTGACCTTATCTATGAGGAGAGATTTGTATTCCTCTCTAATCTAATTGCTCAAAATTAAGATATTGGATTATTTGGTGACAGATGCACCAAGGATGGCTGTGCTTGTCCTTTTGACCCGACCCACAAAGTGTTTTCCACTGTGTGGAGTCTACACCAATCCAATTAATTAATTTTTATATAAAGCTTTGGAATCTACGGAGGATCTACTGAATTCTTCCCATTACTTTGGATTTATTTAAAACTTTTTTCCCATTGGACCTTGGTAAAGTTGAAGTTGGCACGAGAGAGAGTGTGGGGGCCAAATAAATATGAGTGTAATAATAGAATGTTATATTTTTTTTTAATTATAGGTATTGAATTTGATTTATGAGAATGAAAAAATGAATTTAAGAGAATTAATGCTTTAATAAGTTTTATAATAATCAAATCGAATTAATAAAAAAAGATCTGAATATCAATTGATAGTAAGATATCCATTTATAAAAAGGAAAAGGAGGAAAAAGAGGGGTGGGGGAGGTTGACCCCTCCATCTCCATTAAACAAAATGTCCTTTTTTATTTGACATTTTTATTATATCACAAAAAATTAATAACTCAAAATTCTTACTTATAATAAAAGGTTTTAGAATTTCAGTCTTGCTCTTTCGCCCTAGTCCAATAGGAAAAAGAAAATGCTATGCATAATTGAAATTTTTATATGCTATTAACTCATAATATGGCCATATATAATTAATAATTTATACTATAATATTGCTAGGCATAGGGAGAATTTTCTCTATTAAACATCTAATCCGACTTGAATTAGATTTAGTTGTATTCAACGTGATTACAGTATACTGATAATTTATCTTAAAAGAAAAACTTTCACATGTTTCATGTAAATTAATATACAACAATGTAAACAAGGCGAGTCAAATACTTATAAAAAGTTCAAATTTGTTTATTTTTAAACAACTCAAATCAATTTTATTTTATAAATGAGTTTAAAAAATATACTGAAAATTAATTCATTTATTTAATAGAACAAGCCAAACTGAATCTTAAAGAAAAAAAAAGAATAATTCAAACCATATATTCAATTTTTTCTTATTAACAAATATACAAATTGTATCAAAATTTTAATCAAATTGGTTGAGCGAACAAATCCAACTATAAATTATTCATTTATTCGCAAAAACAAATTGATTGATTTACAACCTTAGTTATATAGTAATCATGTACATATAAAATTACTAATAAAGTAGTAGCAAAATGCATGATTAGTGGGACTGGTGCATATAAAAAAGACATAACCTCGTGTGGAGACCAATTCGGATTGTGTCCCTTAGCTGCCCTAAAACCTTTGCACATACGAGGCACACACACACACACACATTGATGTAAACCCACTCCACTCGGACCCTTTTCTTTTTGCCCACCTAGGTTTTAATTTATTGTATAATATTATGAAAGCTACCCTACAAAAGATGAAAGGAAAAAAAGACATTAGTGCCTAGTTTAATAGAATATCTTTAGTACCTTGAAAACCTTAAAGAAATGGACACTTGAGGTTGGAGTTCATGTTAATACATGTGAAGACAATCATGGGCATTTTGGATCCATATTAGTCCCTGGCCATTAGTTTTTGATCCAAATGAAAATTTGTGTTATGTATATATAACAAGTCTATAATTTTTTGAAATATATTATTAAGCCTGACCATGATTCTCTCTTGATGTAAAGGATTGATACAATGCGTTATCCCTAATTTTATCATTAGTGCAACGGTATAGGTTAGACCACTAATATACTTAATATATTTTTATAAAGAGTGAATTTCAACTTGAATAATAATTTTAATTTGTTTAGTAGTTATGTAAAGAATCATTACTCCTATAATATAGTTTCAAACCCATAAAATGTTACAATCAAACAAAAAAAAATTAAAAATAGCAATATGGTCAAAAAAGATATATGAAAGGAAAACTTTTTCTTGTTACTACTACTACTACTATTACTATTACTATGCCGTTACTCAATACCAGAACCATACGTTTGGAACTACACAAAAAAGGGTAATCCTCATCTATATAACTGTTAAATAAATCATAATCACTACTAATATTCAAATTCGCCCCTTTTAGAGAAACTACTGAATGTACTAAAGGTCAAAAATAAGTTTGTTTTCACTACATATGAAATAATAATTGAAAAATTGATGAAAGTGAAAATACTATCTCGGAATAAGTTCATTAATCCCCAGCTTAGGCCATAGTCATTTTCATAGGCTCTCTTTTGACTAAAGGGTGACGGGAATTAGTGATAGGATATTATATATGCTTAATCATAGGTCTCAGATTTAAGTTATGAGTATTAAAAAATGGGATTTAGAAGAGTCAATCTCTTAATGTGTCTCACAATACTCGAATCAGATTAATCAGACAAAGTCCAGATATCAATTAGTGATAAGAAAATCTACTTACACAAACAAAAAAGATGACGAGAGTGAAAAAAATATTATTACTTTGCGAACATTACTTAGAGAATTTCTACCTTGCGAAAATTATTTTACAGAGTCTAAATACATCAGCTAACTTCTAATTTCAAACTTTATTGGCTGAAATGCAAATTGCATCATGTTCAAGTTTGAATATAGAACTTATGCCAAATTGTATGATTGAATAATCAAATTTCTAATCTGGACTTAGTGGAATATAATTCAATTCTTAAGAAATCTTGAGGAATAATTTTATATAATAATAGTTTAACACTTAAAATCATAAAAAATGTTACAAAATCATTTGCAATGATATAGTTGCATATCTATAATGAGGAATGTAGCATAAAGTAAAAAAGCCAACTAAAATATTTAAATTTTATGAGACAATTTAAATAATAATTGTTAGTAAAATTATAGCTTGTCAGAATTCATTTTCATTTATTTTTTTATTTTTTATTTTTTTTATACTTGATCATCAATATTTATAAACTCGACTACTCTGGTTTGAATAACTGTAAAATTCAATTAAGAAGCTGATTCTCTTAATACTTATTTTTTCATTCTTAATATTTGAATTTGAAATTTTAAACAAAAGAGTTTAATATACTATCACTAAACCGATAAGTTAGTTTTAGCTTTCATTTACGTATTATTATATTAAAGTTTAATAAGCATTGTGTAACTTTTTTCTTTACCAGGTAAAAACCAAGTTTTAGAGTTTTGTAGTTGCTTTTAAGCTGTACCACACAGGAGTAGATAGCGATTAATTTTATAACCAAAAGATGAAAAGCATTGGCAAGGGTTGATTGGAATGTTGGTCACCCATTTGGCCGTACAAGTAAAGACTTAAACTTTTGACCTAATTTGACACTTTCTAAGCCATTAGATCCTTTTCAATTACGGCCAAGAATCTTAAGCCCCATTTGCCCTCCAATATCTCCCACTTTTGGGGTTACCTTTTTATTCCTTTTTGGCAATGAAAGACTCAATTCCCATGTCAACTTTTTTTGACATATTAATAGGAAGAAAAAGGGCTATCGGTCTCCAACTCAGCACTGAAAATGAGTACCCCTCATGTGGGCTCACACCATCACTACCCTACTTACTTACCTTCCTTTCTATCACTAAATCACTGGTTCAAATAAAGCAACAAAATTTCTGGGCGGCAAAAGCTGGTTTTCACAATTGTGTAAATCAATCATATAATGGTAGAGTATAGACTCTTTTAATTAAAATTTTTATTTTGAGTCTTAAAAATAGAAAAGTAACAGTCAATTTTTAAATTAGACCTCATAGTTATTTAAATTGAATTAATGGGGTTTTCAAATACCGATCAATTATCAAAAACAAATTGTGTAAACATATTGATGACATTGCCTTCCAGTTGATTGACCAAGTAAATACATTTTATACTATGCACCAGTTATTTGATAGAGTTGTAGTAATTTAAAAATCTATAATTCTGAGGATGTTATTGTCAGAACAAAACCACGCGTTAATTAACTTAATTTAATATATGAAATAAAGACTACAAGTAAAATGCCTGGTAACTTTCTTTTTGTTTATTTAATTATTTTTGGGTGCACTTTACAAGGAAAACCTATGAATTAACGAAAAATCTAAAAAATAAGAATTAGTATCAAAATTAAAAATAAGTATCATCGTACAAAATCCTTTTTTATTTTAAATTTTCTTTTATTAAATCATAAAAAATTGAGTTAAATGTTACAATTTGTTTTGGAGCATCGCCTCTTTTCAAGTTTGGCTCACGATACACCAGATCAACCATTCACGTCTTTTCGATACATAGAGATCATAGCCATCTTACAAGCATGAAGGCGCCAAAAAAAAAAAAAAGAAAAAAAAAAAAAAGAAAGGATTTTTAAGGTAATTACAAATGTCAGATGAATTTTTCCTAAAATATATATATATATATATATATATATATATATTACTTCTAGCTAAACTCATCTGATTTAATTGGAAAAAGTTGAGTCAGAAAATAAAATTGCAATTGTTTAAAGACATGATTTGGTTTAAATAAGGTTTTTATTATTATTATTTTTTTAAAATACAATTAAGTAGAATCGAATCAGAGAAAAGATGATAAAAATGAGAAAAGTCAAACAGAAGGGAGTGATTTGGTTTAAATAAGGTTTTTACTATTTTTTTTATAAAAAAATACAATCAAGTAGAATCGAATCAGAAAAAGCAGAATCGAATCAAAGAAAAGAGGATAAAAATAAAAAAACTCAAACCCCTAGAGCATGACAAATTGAAACTAACAAGGTCTGAACTTGAACTCCGGTAGTCAATTGGGTTTTGAGTGATCTTAACAACTAGACCACAGCATGTAGCTGCTATAAAAATGAGTCATGATTGAGCCTTGTCCAGTTCAATGACGAGTTCAGGAATATTTGTACATCTCTCTTTTTTATTTTTTTTTATATTTATTATCAAAATTTAAAATTATATTTTAATTAATTTAATTTAAATATTTACAAAATTTTTATTTAGAAAACCCTTTCAACGGTGTCTTTTCCATGCACCATGGAAATAAAGAGAGACGTGTAAATCAGAACCAAACATGATTTGGACGGGACGGGAGGAACCTCTTTTTAATGTAATGAACCGCATTTCATCCAAATTGGAGAGGATTGGCCGTATTAGGTAAAACAAAACCCTGGAACAGTCAACAAAGCAACTTGTCACCTCAGGATTGGTCATCCAAAACCCAATCGGACAATCAACTCGGTGTTTTAAAGTAGGTAATAAGAATGAGCGGACCTGATATGGATTTACTTAATTGGAGGTGTAGTTGAATATTTTTAAGTATGATTGGAATTCGATTCTCGTTGGGAGTATCAAATCCTCATGTATATGAAGCGTTTCTCATTAGGAGACCCATCCTCCAAAAAGAGTTAATATAGTGATCAGTCCGGATTAATAGGGATAAAATCTCGAATACGGACGGTGTCCAAGACATGATAAAAAAAAAAGAGAATGAATGGGGGAGGGAGGGACCAGACGCACACCTTCTTTTGTCCAAATCCTATTGATCGAATCAAATGGAAAACATAAATATAATCATGGTATATGGTAATGTATACGCACACATCGTTTACTCATCAACGGCAAAATGTTCAGGGACTGTAACCATGTCAGTTGAGTGGCAGTTCTAGCTAAAGCATGATACGCAAGCTTTGCAGAAGAGCGAGTGGAGTGAGGAACAGTTTGCTTTTTACGAGAGAAAGTAAATTGCATAGCCTGTGCAAACACAACCCAACGTATCTGGGTCTGAGAAGGCAGAATTAGTGAAAGGTTGAGAAGACTGCTGAAAAAAGAGACCGTGGTTGGAAGTGGCACTAGAATAACGAAGAATGCGTTTAACAGCCACCCATCATTCGGAGTGGTTGTGATTTTCTCGACAAAGTTTGGGATTTGAATTATCGAATTTGAGCCCGTGAACCATCAGCATAAGTAGTACGAGTCAACATTAGCCATGTTTCATGAGCAGTAGCTGCTCCAACAGGGAGTACAACACTCTTGACTAAAAGATTAGATGGTCCAACTCAATACAAGCTGATCTTTTATTATTGTTTATAACGATTGGTATACTCAGGGTTGAGGTAAGTGCGATTGGAAAGATTCATAGGAGGGGGACTAAGGGTTCCATCAACATGATTAACAAGGTCATACTCTCTTTACAGGGACAATAGCTGTGTTTGCCAAAGAAGATGGTTGAGCTCAGTTTAATGGGTAGTTGATGAGCTATGTTTGGCAGAGCGGACTTCATTTGAATTTGAGGAAGCCATAAGAGGAATTCTCGTTGGAGAAATAAAGGCTTCGATACCATGTTGTCAAATAGGCTTGAGTGAGAATTGTTTGCATGAATTTCATTGATCAAGTAAAAAATTAAGAATACTAATGATGTTTGTTGACATCTATGATTTATAATACAAATAAATTCAATTTTTCTTTTTTAATTTGAATTGATCAAATTATATATCTCAACTTGTGTTTTAATACAAGATAGGACATAATTATCGATGATCAATCAATGCATAGAGTTTGATTTCTTCAAAAGGTATTTCGATGGTAGTGAATAATATTATTAATACTTGCCAAGAAATTTACCTTAATGATCAAATATAATCCTTATCATTAGTAAAAGTTTAGCTTTCAAGATTTTCTCATTCTCCATTGTCGAACAAAATAAAAGTTTCAATCTTGCGAGCCATTCATGTCACTCTCCATTTTTATAAATTTGGTCATTTTAAATCCAAGAGATATATATTTTTTTTAACTTGTGTACTTATCAAGCATAAAAAATAATGTTATCCATAAATCTTGACCTAAAAAACAATTACTAATCACAAAGCTTGGAAGATGGTCTGGTGGATGTCATTTAGGCTAGCAAAAATTGGGTGAAATATGTTTTTGAAAACTTTTGTTGTGCTCAAAAGTAGCTTAGGGGTTCCATGGTGAAACATATATAAATACCTTCCACATAAATTTGGTCATGGGTTTTCAAGTGTCCATGGTGAAACATAATTTAGCTGAAAATTTTCAAGTGGGACCATCTTATTCATGGGTCCCCTCCACCCACATATTACCAACACTATATGATATTCCAAATTGTAAGGGATGGTATTTTGGGGGGGGGACTATTATATAATTGAATAGAGCAAGTGAAGAACCCATTTGGTGCTCCAAGAAAACTTCTTTTCTTTTGTTAGGGGTCCAATTATCAATGATTCTTGCAATGGATTTTAAAAATAGGAATCAAGGATTGATGATTTGAATCCTTGCGCGTGCATGTCATTAGCATGATGTTAGATAGAGGACTTTTTTTTGATAAAAATGTTAGATAGAGGACTACACGTGCATGACAAAAGCTTATTCTTTTTCTCTTTTTTCTTCTCAGGTGTGATGGAAAAATGAAACAATATTTATGCATCTGGTCTTACACGTCTGCTTTGCAAGTTCATCTGTAAAGAGCCTTTCTAATACTCTCATCAAACATGCAAAAAGAAAAAATGTTGAACAGAAGGCATTATCCTCAAGCAAAGGACATGCCTTATCTCCAGCTTATGCAGTTCAGTGGTAAAAAGCATTATTATTTTGTCAAGGAGACTGACTTACCAACAGACAGTTGGTCGAGTATGAATAATGTTAGATCTTTTAATCAAAATTTAAATTCGAATCTTGAGAATAAAAAGAATTATATTGTGAAAACTTTTCCTAAAAAGGGCTTAACAGCGGTTCAGATCGAATTAGTCAGAGTATGAATTCGATTACCAATTGGTTCGGTGAGTGAGGGGAAAAAAAAAAGTTGACCGACTCAAACAAATTAAACTCAAATTGGGTATGATTGGTGAAGGGTGATGATAAAGAAAAGCCAAGTTATCTTCTGTGCTCTTGCTTTGAAGTTTTCAGCATTTTATCTTCTCCCTTTTCCCGGACAACTCAACACTGTGAAATGTTGGATTTGACCTTACTTTCTATAGTATTTATAAAACATTATTTCGAATAATGTTTGTGTTGCTGTTGCTGTTGTCGTTTATGTTTGGTTTGCTTCTTAATCACCTCTTAAGTTGTTCAAAAGCACTCGCATTAGGTACGACATTTACTTTGTTTAAAAAATTGACAAACAGTTAATTCATATCCTTTTGCTCGTCTCTGTGTGAGTAGTAAGACCAATAAAAGGTCAACATTCGATTATGTCTTAAAAATAAATAAGTTTTAATTTAAAAATTAAAAAATATAAAAGCTATAAACTTCACAGATTTCTTTTCATAAAAAATGATGTCTGAGAGAGCAATATTAATGATTTTACCGACATCGATATATTCAAAAATTATAAACTTACTCATTATAAATTCTTATTTAGTATCAATTGACTAAAACAATCTTCCACTTCAGGCAAACAAAATTATTCTTTTCTACTTTTTTTTTTCAATTTTACTTTTTCATTCCTTTGTGTCAAAAGGCAAACCCCATATTTGATTATGAAGTCTGATTACACAACTTTAAAGGCCTATTTAACAATAATCTGTCATAGCTATCATCAAAATAAACCTTGGTCTACCCATTTTCAGCACATAAAAAAGTGAGAAACTAGAAAAAATGATCTGTTTATGGATAAATTATCTAGCTGGACATATATATATGGTCGTCACCCGTAATAAAAAAATATAAAAACAATATTTAAAACCAACTCTTTCTCACTTGAATATCAGAATTTTCTTCGTCGAAACACTCTTCGGCGTTGTAAGTTTTGAATCATCTTTGGTACCAGAACTCTTACTTAGCCAAACGGGGCAAATATCTATGAAAAAAACACTCCTCTATCAGTCCCATTTATGAGCGACATGGGAATCTATAATTGAAATTGGACTTTCAAATTGTGAGGTTAAATCATTTTTATCTGGATATATATATATTTTGTATAAGTGGATTACTTACGAATAATCGGTATCCGAATTTCACTCGACTAATTCGGTTAGGGTTCATTAAGGGGTTGATTATTTCAAATCTTATTTTTCCATTCTCATGATCTAAACCCGAAACTTATAATTAACAAAGTGCAGTGCTCTACCGCTATACTCGGGATTTGGTATTTGGAGTTAAACAATAGGGTCCAATGAACAGTGGACCACCCATTTGAATGATCAAGGCCATAATCTCTCTCTCCCCCCTTCTAGATCAGTGATATTCAGGTTTGTCGTCTATGTACACAATTTCAAGTGAACGATATAAATAAGAAATCAAATTTTTTCATCCATTAAATACAAGAAAAAACATCATTAATTACAAGAAAACACATCATATATCAAATTCAAATTAATTAAAATAAGAATAATGAATAGAATCAAACAATAAACATATCAAAACACAATAAATTTCCTAACAAGAAAAAGAAAGAAACCTTGTTGAAATTAACCTATTCCCCAATATTTTAAGCTCAACCCTCCTACATTTTTCTAATATGACTCCGGCCTTCCTTCTTAGGACTTAAATTCATCTTGAGAATAGTTTGAATCATCAAAATTAACTACTGAACTAAGAAAGACATCTACTTCTAATAGGAACCCTGTACCGAATCTATAAAATTAGAGTTACAAGATGTGCTTGGTTGGTGATACCAGTTAGGTAGGCCATCTGTGCAGCTCCAAAATTGCCCATCAATAGTTTGAGTAGGCTGGTCATGAACATGAGATTGATGATCACTATAGTTGCTTTGAAATAACTCATCAATGCTCTGACTAGATTGATCATCATAGAAGCTACGAAGTAACTCATCAATAGTTTGACTAGAGCCGTTATCCTCTTCAATAGTTTGATTCGCCGAGTCGATCATCATGTTGTCATTATATTGTTGCACTTCTTGTGTTGTAGAATCACCAAAAGTGTAAAATGTGCGATGATCATTGTAACTCTCAAATTGGCCATGAATAGTTTGATTTGCGGAGTTGATGATTGATTCACCATTGCAATGCACTACGATCATCATGTTGTCATTATATTGTTGCACTTCTTGTGTTGTAGAATCACCAAAAGTGTAAAATGTGCGAGGCTGATGATCATTGTAACTCTCAAATTGGCCATGAATAGTTTGATTTGCGGAGTTGATGATTGATTCACCATTGCAATGCCCTACAATCATCATGTTGTCATTATATTGTTGCACTTCTTGTGTTGTAGAATCACCAAAAGTGTAAAATGTGCGAGGCTGATGATCATTGTAACTCTCAAATTGGCCATGAATAGTTTGATTTGCGGAGTTGATGATTGATTCACCATTGCAATGCACTACTTGTGTGAAAGCACTGGCAACACCATAAGAAATACTCTTCTGATTATGAAAACTCTGTCCATCAATAGTTTGATTTGTTGGGTTGATAACTATATTGCCATGGCATTGCATTGCTTGTGTGACAGCATTAGCAACACCATAAGAAGCATTCTGTTGATCTTGAAAATTCTGTCCATCAATTGTTTGATTTGGCTCGTGGATTACCATGTTGTCATCCTCAACTCCTTCTCCTTCACCTTCCTCATTCTCATTTTGCCCAGTTTTGTGATAGATTTTATACAAAACGTACTGGTCCAACTGCAATCAAAACAATTGGTTAGTATTTTTAGCGTGCATTATGATAACAAAAATATTAAATCAGAGTAAAAACAAAAAATATTGATGATAAAAATATATGTACCAGCATTGGATTGGAACTAGCAAAGGGTCTAGGAGAGATTTGCGGAACTCTGAATTCATGCATAATCCAATTGGTCTTTACTCCCCCCGGAGATCTGCCAACATAAAATACCAAAGATTGCTTAAATCCGATCTTTCTAGCGCCTTCCATGATGGGTCTCTCAGTTCCTGTAGCCTTCCAATATCCATCTCCTCCAGCTGCACGGTTTGGTCGATCTCCTTTCGGATACTTTCTGTATCTTGGTGAGAAAACGTACCATTCTTTTTTGCATGCACGTTTGTATTTCTCTGTACGAAAAATTTTAATTCAAGTATTTGTGCAAAAGGCTATAAAAGACTACTTTCAAACATGCTAATCATTTTCCTTGGTTAAAATTTTAAGGCATAAAAGGTTAAATTTGTTATGATATAAAATAGTTTACTATAATGTAATAAATCTTGGAAAACGAAATTATTATGATTCGAATATTATTATCATAATGTGCAAAAATTTGTTATGATATATTTCAATAAGCAAAATTATTAAAATTGGAAAACGAAAGTAAATAAAGTAAAATTATTATGATATATTTCGTGTTAGCCATTCATGAAAAGTTAGGACAGAAAACAAAACATAAGAAAAAGAACAACCCAACAAGAAATAAAACAAAATTGATGAAACCAAATGTCTAGCAAGAATTTTGTATCAACGAAAAGAAACAAAAAGGAGAAACAGATTTTTGAGAATCAATTGAGAGAAACCTGTTAGGACTTGTGGACCCAACTCATACACGTTGGCTTCAATGATCTCGTTGGGAGGCAAAGGCTGGCCATTGATCTTCCTCTGCAAATAAAAAATAAGCTCTGCATGGGTAGGACAAAACCTGTACCCTGGTGGAAGATTCAAGTTTTCTCCACTGAACCCATAATCATTCCCAGAAGACATGTTTGACTTGCGCTCTCTCTCTCTCTCTCTCAGATGACAACAGAAAGTTATCTATGCATGGGTAGATATAGTGATGGATTATGGTCCACTTCGACTAAGTTTAGGTTTCATCAGGGCAATGCTTCACTTCACTAGGAAGTCTAGTCCAAATCAAACATGATGTTTTGCAAGAAACCAATTTTTTCCGGACTCCGAAGTTTGTTAGAACTTTGTTTTTTTTTATGTTTCTATTTTTTAATTTAATGCTTTCTGTCATTATCTGAAATGAGAGAATTTATAAAATGCTTTCTGTCATGAAAAAAAAAATATATTATGACATTTCCAGCAATCAAATTTGGAAAAAAAAAATTACTCAGCTCATAAAAAGAAATCACTCATGAAAAGAAATCATAAAATGGAAAAAATAAACTGTGAAATGATCTAAATATTTAGAATCAATTAACTTTCTTTGATAGCTAATCAATAAAAAGACTAATATAAAAAATAAAACTTGCTGAACAATAGCAACAAACAAGAGAAATACTCGTACTTGAGACCTTATTCGAGGAATATGAGCTTGTAGACACGGGATCAACTAGCGTTGGTACCCTGAGTGGCTTTATTATTATCTAATAATGGAAATTAATCTTCAACCCCAAATATTTATCTTGAGTGGTTATGGTTGGGTTCCTTTTCTTTTTTTTTTTTTTTTGATATTAGGAAATACAATCTAGGATTGAATTGTTACTGTTTGAGCGTTGAGTGACCGAGGGACTCTGGTCGGGTTCTTTGAAACCCAATCCAGTCATTTTTCTATGTTTTATTTTTTCAGGTCCAACATTTTTGGGTCAACTTAGGCCTAATCATTGTTGTCCATAAAGTTAACAATAAGGTCCAGTGAATAGTGGACCTCGACTAGACTGGACATGGCCATGATGAGCCCAGTACCTCAAGAGCCCACTTTCAAGCCCAAACTGGATATTGCCTCGTCTCTCTCTAGTCTGTACAATTGAGAAACATCATATTGGCCCCTCAAGAAACCTGAACTTTGTGGATTTGTCTTTAACTTACAACCATTTTATCTCATTTTAATTATAATACTTTATAATCAAAGTAAAAAATATAAAATAATTATTTTTCTCTAACAAAGAGATTAAAAGTATTACTGTATCAATAATTCATCTATTCAATTTTAATTAAATTTACACTCAATTTTTTTAAAAAACGATGTTTTCAATAAATAAAATTATTGAATAAAGAATATTTCATTCGCATATGATTACTTGGAGAGAAGGGTGGGTCTGACACAATGGTAGAGTCTCTCCATTATATTCTGGAGGTCCACGGTTAGAATCAGTTTCATTGCAAAAAAAAAAAAAAAGGGGAAGGCTACCTAGGTATTCCCTTCTGCAGAGTTTACAATGTGAGAGTTTTGATACTGTGTATGTTCCTATAAAACTACTCTGAGACTTTTATGCTTTGCAAAGAAGAATTTGCACCTAAGTTACAAACAACAACAATCAGAATCTTAATCCTAATAATTGAGGTCGGTTTTGGAATAGACGTATATGTATGCAGTCTTTCCCTTGCATTTTTACAAAGATGCTGTTTCCACGAATTTGCACCTAAGTTCTTTGAAAAAAAAATATTATTGAATTTTGGAGAAAATAAATAACACATTTTAAGTAAACATTGCATTTGAGAAATCAATTTTTTACGGTCATTAATTATAAGAAAAAAATATTATATATCAAATTCAAATTAATTAAAATAAAAATCATAAATAGAATCTAATCAAATCCATCCCATAATACTTTAAGCTCCACCCTCCTACATCTTGCTAATATGGCTCCCAAGGGTCTCCCTTCTTAGGACTCAGTTCATCTTGAGGAAGTTGATGGACTAGCTGAGAAAACCATCTCCTTTTGATTGCTCTTGTAGTAATGAATCTATTAAATCAAAATCAAGAGATGTGCTTAGCTGATGATACTGATTAGGTTGGCTATCATCGCAACTCCAAAATTGCTGGTCAATAATTTGACTACAATAATTTTCCTAATTAAAAAAAAAATGAAAGTCTAATTGAAATTTAAGGCATACAATGCGTTTTGATATAACAATAATAGAATAGTTTAATTACTATATTTATCTAACCTTTAAAATAGTTTGGCTGCTTTCCATTCTAACATGCAAAATAGAAGTGTCCTTTTTTTTTTTGAATTTAAATCTTAATCAGCTTAAATTATCATATGTTAAACCTCCTGGCAGAATCCATTCGTGAGGAGAATTGTTGACTTAAAAAAAATTGAAACGAATTCTTAGAATTCAAGATTTACTTGTTGTACAATTATAGTGTGTGTATATATATAGTATAAAGAGATATAATCAAATGAGATCAAATCGAAAAAGGGATGATGGAAGTGAAAAGACACTATCGTTTGAACTGTCTTTAAGGGCCCGTAGTAATATATATTAGATATACTAAAAGATAAAGTAAAAGATCAAAATATCATAATGGTAAAATCCTAATTATTTTAAACTTTTGACTTTTTTTATAACTTGAAACTACAATTTATCATGTAAAAAAAAAAAAAAAAAGGAGAGAACAACCTAACAAGAAAGATATTGCAGTAGTAGAATTAAAAAGAAAAAAAATGATGAAACCTAATGCTTATACAAGAATTTTGTATCAACAAAAGAAACAGAAAGTTGGGGAAAAAACAAGGAAAGTAATGATTTGAGGATAAGACGAGAAACCTATTAGAATTTGTGGGCTGAACTGATAGAAGTTGGCTTCAATGATTTTGTTGGGCGTACTATTGACCTTCCTCTGCAAGTAAAAAATAAGCTGTCATTGGTTGGATAGAATCTCCAACCCGGTGAAAGATTTAAGTTTTCTCCACTAAAAGTATAACATATGTTCTCTCTCTCTTCCCCTCTCAGAACAAAAGTTTATCTGTATATGTCTATTTGTAATGATGAATTATGATTATATTTGGTAACTTCGATTTTGACTAACGTCCGATTTTTATCATGGTAATACTAATTTAGGAAATAAGCTCCTCATTGGTTAAATTGAATCTCCACGCCGATGGAAGATTTGTCTTCTTCAAAAAAGACATAAGACATGTTCTCTCTCTCTCTCCCACCAAAAACAAAAATTTGTTCGTGTATGTCTACATATAATGATGGATTATGATTATATTTGATAACTTCTATTGCGACTAACGTTGGATTTTCATTATGGCAATGCTTATTTAAGATGGTTGGACAGAATCTCTACCTTGGTGGAAGATTTAAGTCTTCTTCACTAAATACATAAGGCATGTTCTTTCTCTCTCTCTCTAATCTAAAAACAAAAAGTTGTCCGTGTATGTATATATGTAATGATGGATTATGATTATATTTGGTAACTTCTATTTCGACTAACGTTCGGTTTTCATCATGGCAATGCTCTTCAAGGACATAAGCTCTTCATTGGTTGGCCAGAATCTCCAGCCCGTAGAAGATTTAAGTTTTCTCCACTAAAGACATGAGACATGTTCTCTCTCTCTCCAAGAAAAAAAATTTATCCATGTATGTCTATATGTAACGATGGATTATTGTTATATTTGGTAACTTCTATTTCGACTAACGACCAGTTTTCAGCGTTACAATGCTGATCTAAGAAATAAACTCTTCATTTATTAGACAGAATCTCCACCCGGGTGGAAGATTTATGTTTTCTCCACTAAAATCATAAGACATGTTCTCTCTCTCTCTCTCCCCAAGAACAAAAATTTGTCCGTGTATGTCTATATGGATTAGGGTTATATTTGGTAACTTTTATTTCGACTAACATTCGATTTTCATCATGGCAATACTCATCTAGAAAATAAGCACTTTATTGGTTAGACAGAGTCTCCACCTCGGTGAAAGATTTAAGTCTTCCCTACAAAAGACATGCTCTCTCTCTCTCTCTCTCCAAGAACAAAAATTTGTTCATGTATGTCAATATGTAATAATAGATTATGGTTATATTTGGTGACTTCTATTTCGACTAACGTTGTTCTTTTTTCTTCATGGCAATACTCATCTAGGAAATAAACTCTTCATTGGTTGGATAGAATATCCACTCTAGTGGAAGATTTAAGTCTTCTCCATTAAAGACATAAGACATGTCCTCTCTCTCTCTCTCTCTCTCCAAGAACTAAAATTTATCCGTGTATGTTTATATGTAATGATGGATTATGGTTATATTTGGTAACTTCTATTTCGATTAACGTTCAATTTTCATTATGGCAATACTCATCTAGAAAATAAGCTCTTCATTGATTAGACAAAATCTCAAATCTCCAACCTGGTGGAAGATTTATGTCTTCTCCACTAAAGACGTATACATTTTTTTTTCTTATATATAGTGAGACTCAATGCCGAGTCTATTACAAGAGGATGGGGAGTGATGCCATTTGAGTTAAAACTCATTGGCGACGTACATATTCTCTCTCTCTCTCTCTCTCTCTAAGAACAAAAATTTTTCTGTGTACATCTATATGTAATGATAGATTATGGTTATATTTGATAACTTCTATATCGACTAGTGTCCGGTTTTTAACATGGCAATGCTTATCTAGGAAATAAACTCTTTATTGGTCGGACATAATCTCTATCCCTTTGAAAGATTTAAGCTTCTCCACTAAAGACATAAGACACGTTCTATTTATATATATATATATATATATATCTTACTCTCTCTCTCTCCAAGAACAAAAAATTTATCTGTGTATATCTATATGTAATAATAGATTATGGTTATATTTGGTAACTTTTATTTCGACTAATGTCCAATTTTTATCATGGCAATGCTTATCTAAGAAATAAGTTTTTCACTAGTTAGACAGAATCTCCACCCCGGTGGAAAATTTAAGTCTTCTACACTAAAGACATAAGTCATGTTCTCGCTCTCTCTCTCTCTCTCTCTCTCTCTCTCTCTCCAAGAACAAAAATTTGTCCGTGTATGTCTATATATATTGATGGATTATGGTTATTTTTGGTAACTTCTATTTCGGCTAATGTTCAATTTTCATCACGACAATACTTATATAGGAAATAATCTCTTCATTGGATGGACAGAATTACCGCCCTAGTGGAAAATTTAAGTCTTCTCCACTCAAGACATAAGACATGTTCTCTCTCTCTCTCTCTAAGAACAAAAATTTGTCCGTATAAAACTATATGTAATGTTGGATTATGGTTATATTTGGTAGTTCTATTTCGACTAATGTTCGGTTTTCATAATGGCAATGCTAATCTAGGAAATAAATTCTTCATTGGTTGGACAAAATCTCCGCCCTGGTGGAAGATTTAAGTTTTCTCTACTATAGACATAAGATATGATTTCCCTCTTTCTCTCTCTAATAACAAAAATTTATTGATGTATGTCTATAAGTAATGGTAGATGATGGTTATATTTGATCACTACTATTTTGACTATCTGATTTTTATCATGGCAATGTTTATCTAGAAAATAAGCTCTTCATCGATTGAATAAAATCTCCACCCCAATGGATGATTTAAGTCTTTTCCACTAAATACATAAGACATGTTCTCCCTCTCTTCCCAGGAATGAAAATCTATAATTCTGAGGATGTTATTGTCAGAACAAAACCACGCGTTAATTAACTTAATTTAATATATGAAATAAAGACTACAAGAAAAATGCCTGGTAACTTTCTTTTTGTTTATTTAATTATTTTTGGGTGCACTTTACAATGAAAACCTATGAATTAACGAAAAATCTAAAAAATAAGAATTAGTATCAAATTAAAAATAAGTATCATCGTACAAAATCCTTTTTTATTTTAAATTTTCTTTTATTAAATCATAAAAAATTGAGTTAAATGTTACAATTTGTTTTGGAGCATCGGCTCTTTTCAAGTTTGGCTCACGATACACTAGATCAACCATTCACATCGTTTCGATACATAGAGATCATAGCCATCTTACAAGCTTGAAGGCGCCGGAAAAAAAAAAAAAAAAGAAAAAAGAAAGGATTCTTAAGGTAATTACAAATGTCAGATGAATTTTTCCTAATACTTCTAGCTAAACTCATCTGATTTAATTGGATAAAGTTGAGTCAGAAAATAAAATTGCAATTGTTGATTTGGTTTAAATAAGGTTTTTATTATTTTTTTTTTACAAGAAAATACAATCAAACAGAATCGAATCAGAGAAAGGATGATAGAAGTGAGAAAAGTCGAACGGAAGGGAGTGATTTGGTTTAAATAAGGTTTTTACTATTTTTTTATATAAAAAAATATAATCAAATAGAATCGAATCAGAGAAAAGATGATAAAAATAAAAAGGTTCAAACAAAAAAGAGGACAGAAGAGAAAAGACTCGAGGCATGACAAATTGAAACTAATAAGGTCTGAACTCGAACCGGGTAGTCAATTGGGTTTTGAGTGATAGACCACAGCATTTAGCTGTTATAAAAATGAGTCATGATTGAGCCTTGTCCAGTTCAATGACGAGTTCAGGAATATTCATACATCTCTCTTTTTTATTCTTTTTTATATTTATTATCGATATTTAATATTATATTTTAATTAATTTAATTTAAATATTTATAAAATTTTTAGTTAGAGATCCCTACGGTGTCTTTTCCATGCACCATGGAAATAAAGAAGAGACATGTAAATCAGAGCCAAACATGATTTGGACGGGACGGGAGGAACCTCTTTTTAATGTAATGAACCGCATTTCATCCAAATTGGAGAGGATTGGTCGTATTAGGTGAAACAAAACCCTGGAACAGTCAACAAAGCAACTTGTCACCTCAGGATTGGTCATCCAAAACCCAATCGGACAATCAACTCGGTGCTTTAAAGTAGGTAATAAGAATGAGCGGTACCAATATGGATCGACTGAACTGGATATGCAGTTGAATATTTTTAAGTATGATCGAGATTTGACTATCACTGAGAGTATCAGACTCTCATATATATGAAGCGTTTCTCATTAGGAGACTCGTCCTTCAAAAGAAGTCACTATAGTGATCGGTCTGGATTAATAGAGGTAAAGTCTCGGATACTCGACGGTGTCCAAGGTAAAAAAAAAAAAAAAGAGAATGAGTGGGGGAGGGAGGGGACCAGATGCACACCTTCTTGTCCAAATCCTATTGATCGAATCAAATGGAAAACATAAATATAATCATGGTATATGGTAATGTATACGCACACATCGTTTACTCATCAACGGCAAAATGTTCAGGGACTGTAACCATGTCAGTTGAGTGGCAGTTCTAGCTAAAGCATGATACGCAAGCTTTGTAGAAGAGCAAGTGGAGTAAGGAACAATTTGCTTTTTACGAGAGAAAGTAAATTGCATAGCCTGTGCAAACACAACCCAACGTATCTGGGTCTGAGAAGGCAGAAGTGAAAGGTTGAGAAGACTGCTGAAAAAAGAGACCGTGGTTGGAAGTGGCACTAGAATAACGAAGAATGTGTTTAACAGCCACCCATCATTCGGAGTGGTTGTGATTTTCTCGACAAAGTTTGGGATTTGAATTATCGAATTTAAGCCCGTGAACCATCAGCATAAGTAGTACGAGTCAACATTAGCCATGTTTCATGAGCAGTAGCTGCTCCAACAGGGAGGATAACACTCTTGACTAAGAGATTAGATGATCCAACTCAATACAAGCTGATCTTTTATTCTTGTTTATAACGATTGGTATACTCAGGGTTTGAGGTAAGTGCGATTGGAAAGATTCATAGGAGGGGGACTAAGGGTTCCATCAACATGATTAACAAGGTCATACTCTCTTTACAGGGACAATAGCTGTGTTTGCCAAAGAAGACGGTTGAGCTCAGTTTAATGGGTAGTTGATGAGCTATGTTTGGCAGAGCGGACTTCATTTGAATTTGAGGAAGCCATAAGAGGAATTCTCGTGGGAGAAATAATGGCTTCGATACCATGTTGTCAAATAGGCTTGAGTGAGAATTGTTTGCCTGAATTTCATTGATCAAGTAAAAAAGAATACTAATGATGTTTGTTGACATCTATGATTTATAATACAAATAAATTCAATTTTTCTTTTTTAATTTGAATTGATCAAATTATATATCTCAACTTGTGTTTTAATACAAGATAGGATATAATTATCAATGATCAATCAATGCATAGAGTTTGATTTCTTCAAAAGGTATTGCGATGTTAGTGAATAATATTATTAATACTTGCCAAGAAATTTACCTTAATGATCAAATATAATCCTTATCATTAGTAAAAGTTTAGCTTTCAAGATTTTCTCATTCTCCATTGTCGAACAAAATAAAAGTTAATCTTGCGAGCCATTCATGCCACTCTCAATTTTTATAAATTTAGTCATTTTTAATCCAAGAGATATATATATTTTTTAACTTGTATATTTATCAAGCATAAAACATAATGTTATCCATAAATCTTGACCTAAAAAACAATTACTAATCACAAAGCTTGGAAGATGGTCTGGTGGATGTCATTTAGGCTAGCAAAAATTGGGTGAAGTATGTTTTTGAAAACTTTTGTTGTGCTCAAAAGTAGCTTAGGGGTTCCATGGTGAAACATATATAAATACATTCCACATAAATTTGGTCATGGGTTTTCAAGTGTCCATGGTGAAACATAATTTAGCTGAAAATTTTCAAGTGGGACCATCCTATTCATGGGTCCCCTCCACCCACATATTACCAACACTATATGATATTCTAAATCGTAAGGGATTGTATTTTTGGGGGGGGGGGGGGGCTATTATATAATTGAATAGAGCAAGTGAAGAACCCATTTGGTGCTCCAAGAAAACTTCTTTTCTTTTGTTAGGGGTCCAATTATCAATGATTCTTGTAATGGATTTTAAAAATAGGAATCCCTTGGGCTTTAGGATTGATGATTTGAATCCTTGCGCGTGCATGTCATTAGCATGATGTTAGATAGAGGACTTTTTTTTGATAAAAATGTTAGATAGAGGACTACATGTGCACGACAAAATCTTATTCTTTTCTCTTTTTTCTTCTCAGGTGTGATGGAAAAATGAAACAATATTTATGCATCTGGTCTTACACGTCTGCTTTGCAAGTTCATCTGTAAAGAGCCTTTCTAATACTCTCATCAAACATGCAAAAAGAAAAAATGTTGAACAGAAGGCATTATCCTCAAGCAAAGGACATGCCTTATCTCCAGCTCATGCAGTTCGGTGGTAAAAAGCATTATTATTTTGTCAAAGAGACCGACTCACCAACAGACAATTGGTCAGTATGAATAATGTTAGATCTCTTAACCAAAATTTAAATTCGAATCTTGAGAATGAAAAGAATTATATTGTGAGAACTCCTTCTAAAAAGGACTTAACAACAGTTCAGATCGAATTAGTCAGACTATGAATTCGATTACCAATTGGTTCAGTGAGGGGGAAAAAAAAGTTGACCGACTCAAACAAATTAAACTCAAATTGGGTATGATTGGTGAAGGGTGATGATAAAGAAAAGCCAAGTTATCTTCTGTGCTCTTGCTTTGAAGTTTCAGCATTTTCTCTTCTCCCTTTTCCCGGACAACTCAATACTGTGAAATGTTGGATTTGACCTTACTTTCTATAGTATTTATAAAACATTATTTCGAATAATGTTTGTGTTGCTGTTGCTGTTTTGGTTCATGTTTGGTTTGCTTCTTAATCACCTCTTAAGTTGTTCAAAAGCACTCGCATTAGGTACGACATTTACTTTGTTTAAATTGACAAACAGTTAATTCATATCCTTTTGCTCGTCTCTGTGTGAGTAGTAAGACCAATAAAAGGTCAACATTCGATTATGTCTTAAAAATAAATAAGTTTTAATTTAAAAATTAAAAAATATAAGAGCTATAAACTTCACAGATTTCTTTTCATCAAAAATGATGTCTGAATGAGCAATATTAATGATTTTACCGGCATCGATATATTCAAAAATTATAAACTTACTCATTATAAATTCTTATTTAGTATCAATTGACTAAAACAATCTTCCACTTCAGGCAAACAAAATTATTCTTTTCTACTTTTTTTTTTTCAATTTTACTTTTTCATTCCTTTGTGTCAAAAGGCAAACCCCATATTTGATTATGAAGTCTGATTACACAACTTTAAAGGCCTATTTAACAATAATCTGTCATAGCTATCATTAAAATGAACCTTGGTCTACCCATTTTCAGCACATAAAAAAGAGAGAAACTAGAAAAAATGATCTGTTTATGGATAAATTATCTAGCTGGACATATATATATGGTCGTCACCCGTAATAAAAAAATATAAAAACAATATTTAAAACCCACTCTTTCTGACTTGAATATCAGAATTTTCTTCGTCGAAACACTCTTCGGCGTTGTAAGTTTTGAATCATCTTTGGTTCCAGAACTCTTACATAGCCAAACGGGACAAATATCTATGAAAAAAACACTCCTCTATCAGTCCCATTTATGAGCGACATGGGAATCTATAATTGAAATTGGACTTTCAAATTGTGAGATTTATGAGCGACATGGGAATCTATAATTGAAATTGGACTTTCAAATTGTGAGGTTAAATCATTTTTATCTGGATATATATATATTTTGTATAAGTGGATTACTTGCGAATAATCGGTATCCGAATTTCACTCGACTAATTCGGTTAGGGTTCATTAAGGGGTTGATTATTTCAAATCTTATTTCTCCATTCTCATGATCTAAACCCGAAACTTATAATTAACAAAGTGCAGTGCTCTACCGCTATACTCGGGATTTGGTATTTGGAGTTAAACAATAGGGTCCAATGAACAGTGGACCACCCATTTGAATGATCAAGGCCATAATCTCTCTCTCCCCCCTTCTAGATCAGTGATATTCAGGTTTGTCGTCTATGTACAAAATTTCAAGTGAACGATATAAATAAGAAATCAAATTTTTTCATCCATTAAATACAAGAAAAAACATCATTAATTACAAGAAAACACATCATATATCAAATTCAAATTAATTAAAATAAGAATAATGAATAGAATCAAACAATAAACATATCAAAACACAATAAATTTCCTAACAAGAAAAAGAAAGAAACCTTGTTGAAATTAACCTATTCCCCAATATTTTAAGCTCAACCCTCCTACATTTTTCTAATATGACTCCGGCCTTCCTTCTTAGGACTTAAATTCATCTTGAGAATAGTTTGAATCATCAAAATTAACTACTGAACTAAGAAAGACATCTACTTCTAATAGGAACCCTGTACCGAATCTATAAAATTAGAGTTACAAGATGTGCTTGGTTGGTGATACCAGTTAGGTAGGCCATCTGTGCAGCTCCAAAATTGCCCATCAATAGTTTGAGTAGGCTGGTCATGAACATGAGATTGATGATCACTATAGTTGCTTTGAAATAACTCATCAATGCTCTGACTAGATTGATCATCATAGAAGCTACGAAGTAACTCATCAATAGTTTGACTAGAGCCGTTATCCTCTTCAATAGTTTGATTCGCCGAGTCGATCATCATGTTGTCATTATATTGTTGCACTTCTTGTGTTGTAGAATCACCAAAAGTGTAAAATGTGCGAGGCTGATGATCATTATAACTCTCAAATTGGCCATGAATAGTTTGATTTGCGGAGTTGATGATTGATTCACCATTGCAATGCACTACGATCATCATGTTGTCATTATATTGTTGCACTTCTTGTGTTGTAGAATCACCAAAAGTGTAAAATGCGAGGCTGATGATCATTGTAACTCTCAAATTGGCCATGAATAGTTTGATTTGCGGAGTTGATGATTGATTCACCATTGCAATGCCCTACGATCATCATGTTGTCATTATATTGTTGCACTTCTTGTGTTGTAGAATCACCAAAAGTGTAAAATGTGCGAGGCTGATGATCATTGTAACTCTCAAATTGGCCATGAATAGTTTGATTTGCGGAGTTGATGATTGATTCACCATTGCAATGCCCTACAATCATCATGTTGTCATTATATTGTTGCACTTCTTGTGTTGTAGAATCACCAAAAGTGTAAAATGTCTGGTGATGATCATTGTAACTCTCAAATTGGCCATGAATAGTTTGATTTGCGGAGTTGATGATTGATTCACCATTGCAATGCACTACTTGTGTGAAAGCACTGGCAACACCATAAGAAATACTCTTCTGATTATGAAAACTCTGTCCATCAATAGTTTGATTTGTTGGGTTGATAACTATATTGCCATGGCATTGCATTGCTTGTGTGACAGCATTAGCAACACCATAAGAAGCATTCTGTTGATCTTGAAAATTCTGTCCATCAATTGTTTGATTTGGCTCGTGGATTACCATGTTGTCATCCTCAACTCCTTCTCCTTCACCTTCCTCATTCTCATTTTGCCCAGTTTTGTGATAGATTTTATACAAAACGTACTGGTCCAACTGCAATCAAAACAATTGGTTAGTATTTTTAGCGTGCATTATGATAACAAAAATATTAAATCAGAGTAAAAACAAAAAATATTGATGATAAAAATATATGTACCAGCATTGGATTGGAACTAGCAAAGGGTCTAGGAGAGATTTGCGGAACTCTGAATTCATGCATAATCCAATTGGTCTTTACTCCCCCCGGAGATCTGCCAACATAATATACCAAAGATTGCTTAAATCCGATCTTTCTAGCGCCTTCCATGATGGGTCTCTCAGTTCCTGTAGCCTTCCAATATCCATCTCCTCCAGCTGCACGGTTTGGTCGATCTCCTTTCGGATACTTTCTGTATCTTGGTGAGAAAACGTACCATTCTTTTTTGCATACACGTTTGTATTTCTCTGTACGAAAAATTTTAATTCAAGTATTTGTGCTAAAGGCTATAAAAGACGACTTTCAAACATGCTAATCATTTTCCTTGGTTAAAATTTTAAGGCATAAAAGGTTAAATTTGTTATGATATAAAATAGTTTACTATAATGTAATAAATCTTGGAAAACGAAATTATTATGATTCGAATATTATTATCATAATGTGCAAAAATTTGTTATGATATATTTCAATAAGCAAAATTATTAAAATTGGAAAACGAAAGTAAATAAAGTAAAATTATTATGATATATTTCGTGTTAGCCATTCATGAAAAGTTAGGACAGAAAACAAAACATAAGAAAAAGAACAACCCAACAAGAAATAAAACAAAATTGATGAAACCAAATGTCTAGCAAGAATTTTGTATCAACGAAAAGAAACAAAAAGAAGAAACAGATTTTTGAGAATCAATTGAGAGAAACCTGTTAGGACTTGTGGACCCAACTCATACACGTTGGCTTCAATGATCTCGTTGGGAGGCAAAGGCTGGCCATTGATCTTCCTCTGCAAATAAAAAATAAGCTCTGCATTGGTAGGACAAAACCTGTACCCTGGTGGAAGATTCAAGTTTTCTCCACTGAACACATAATCATTCCCAGAACACATGTTTGGCTTGCGCTCTCTCTCTCTCTCTCTCTCTCGAAGATGACAACAGAAAGTTATCTATGCATGGGTAGATATAGTGATGGATTATGGTCCACTTCGACTAAGTTTAGGTTTCATCATGGCAATGCTTCACTTCACTAGGAAGTCTAGTCCAAATCAAACATGTTGTTTTGCAAGAAACTAATTTTCCGGACTCCGAAGTTTGTTAGAACTTTGTTTTTTTTTATGTTTCTATTTTTTAATTTAATGCTTTCTGTCATTATCTGAAATGAGAGAATTTATAAAATGCTTTCTGTCATGAAAAAAAAATATATATTATGACATTTCCAACAATCAAATTTGAAAAAAAAAAAATTACTCAAAGCTCATAAAAAGAAATCACTCATGAAAAGAAATCATAAAATGGAAAAAATAAACTGTGAAATGATCTAAATATTTAGAATCAATTAACTTTCTTTGATAGCTAATCAATAAAAAGACTAATATAAAAAATAAAACATGCTGAACAATAGCAACAAACAAGAGAAATACTCGTACTTGAGACCTTATTCGAGGAATATGAGCTTGTAGCCACGGGATCAACTAGCGTTGGTACCCTGAGTGGCTTTATTATTATCTAATAATGGAAATTAATCTTCAATCCCTAATATTTATCTTGAGTGGCTATAGTTGGGTTCTCTTTTTTTTCTTTTGATATTAGGAGATATAATCAAGTGGGATCGAACTCTTACTGTTTGAGCGTTCAATGACGGAGGGACTCTGGTCGGGTTCTTTGAAACCCAGTCCTTTTTTTATGTTTTATTTTTTCAGGTCCAACATTTTTGGGTCAACTTAGGCCTAATCATTGTTGTCCATAAAGTTAACAATATGGTCCAGTGAGTAGTGGACCTCCACTAGACTGGACATGGCCATGATGAGCCCAGTACCTCAAGAGCCCACTCTCAAGCCCAAACTGGATGTTGCCTCGTCTCTCTCTAGTCTGTACAATTGAGAAACATCATATTGGCCCCTCAAGAAACCTGAACTTTGTGGATTTGTCTTTAACTTACAACCATTTTATCTCATTTTAATTATAATACTTTATAATCAAAGTAAAAAATATAAAATAATTATTTTTCGGTAACAAAGAGATTAAAAGTATTACCGTATCAATAATTCATCTATTCAATTTTAATTAAATTTACACTCAATTTTTTTAAAAAACGACGTTTTCAGTAAATAATATTATTGAATAAGGAATATTTCATTCGCATATGATTACTCAGAGAGAAGGATGAGTCTGACACAATGGTAGAGTCTCTCCATTACATTCTGGAGATCCACGGTTTGAATCAGTTTCATTGCAAAAAAAAAAAAAAAAAACAAGGGGAAGGCTACCGAGGTATTCTCTTTTGCAGAGCCTACAATGTAGGAGTTTTGACACTGGGTACGCCCCTATAAAACTACTTTGAGACTTTTAGGCTTTGCAGAGAAGAATTTGTACCTAAGTTACAAACAACAACAATCAGAATCTTAATCCTAATAATTGAGGTCGGTTTTGGAGTAGATGTATATATACACAGTCTTTTCCTTGCATTTTTACAAAGAGACTGTTTCCACAAATTTGCACCTAAGTTCTTTGAAAAAAAATATTATTGAATTTTGGAGAAAATAAATAACACATTTTAAGTAAACATTGCATTTGAGAAATCAATTTTTTACGGTCATTAATTATAAGAAAAAAATATTTTATATCAAATTTAAATTAATTAAAATAAAAATCATAAATAGAATCTAATCAAATCCATCCCATAATACTTTAAGCTCCACCCTCCTACATCTTGCTAATATGGCTCCCAAGGGTCTCCCTTCTTAGGACTCAGTTCATCTTGAGGAAGTTGATCGACTAGCTGAGAAAACCATCTCCTTTTGATTGCTCTTGTAGTAATGAATCTATTAAATCAAAATCAAGAGATGTGCTTAGCTGATGATACTGATTAGGTTGGCTATCATCGCAACTCCAAAATTGCTGGTCAATAATTTGACTACAATAATTTTCCTATTTAAAAAAAAAAAATGAAAGTCTAATTGAAATTTAAGGCATACAATGCGTTTTGACATAACAATAATAGAATAGTTTAATTACTATATTTATCTACTCTTTAAAATAGTTTGGCTGCTTTCCATTCTAACATGCAAAATAGAAGTGTCTTTTTTTTTTTAATTTAAATCTTAATCAGCTTAAATTATCATATGTTAAACCTCCTGGCAGAATCCATTCGTGAGGAGAATTGTTGACTTAAAAAAAATTGAAACGAATTCTTAGAATTCAAGATTTACTTGTAGTACAATTATAGTGCGTGTGTATATATATAGTATAAAGAGATATAATCAAATGAGATTAAATCGAAAAAGGGAGGATGAAAGTGGGAAGACTCTATCGTTTGAACTGTCTTTAAGGGCCTATAGTAATATATATTAGATATACTAAAAGATAAAGTAAAAGATCAAAATATCATAATGGTAAAATCCTAATTATTTTAAACTTTTGACTTTTTTTATAACTTGAAACTACAATTTATCATGTAAAAAAAGAAAGAGAGAACAACCTAATAAGAAAGATATTGCAGTAGCATAATTAAAAAGAAAAAAAAATGATGAAACCTAATGCTTATACAAGAATTTTGTATCAACAAAAGAAACAGAAAGTTGGGGAAAAAACAAGGAAAGTAATGATTTGAGGATAAGACGAGAAACCTATTAGAATTTGTGGGCTGAACTGATAGAAGTTGGCTTCAATGATTTTGTTGGGTGGCAAAGGTGTACTATTGACCTTCCTTTGCAAGTAAAAAATAAGCTGTCATTGGTTGGACAGCATCTCCAACCTGGTGAAAGATTTAAGTTTTCTCCACTAAAAACATAATACATATTCTCTTTCTCTTTTCCCCCTCAGAACAAAAATTTGTCTGTATATGTCTATTTGTAATGGATTATGTTTATATTTGGTAACTTCGATTTTGACTTACGTTCGACTTTTATCATGGTAATACTAATTTTGGAAATAAGCTCCTCATTGGTTAAATTGAATCTCCACGCCGATGGAAGATTTGTCTTCTCCAATAAAGACATAAGACACGTTCTCTCTCTCTCTCCCACCAAAAACAAAAATTTATTCGTGTATGTCTATATATAATGATAGATTATGATTATATTTGATAACTTCTATTGCGACTAATGTCGGATTTTTATTATGACAATGCTTATTTAGGATGGTTGGACAGAATCTCTACCTCGGTGGAAGATTTAAGTCTTCTCCATTAAAGACATAAGGCATGTTCTCTCTCTCTCTCTAATCTAAAAACAAAAAGTTGTTCGTGTATGTCTATATGTAATGATGGATTATGATTATATTTGGTAACTTCTATTTCAACTAACGTTTGGTTTTCATCATGGCAATGCTCTCCAAGGACATAAGCTCTTCATTGGTTGGCCAGAATCTCCAGCCCGTAGAAGATTTAAGTTTTCTTCACTAAAGACATGAGACATGTTCTCTTTCTCTCTCCAAGAACAAAAATTTATCCATGTATGTCTATTTGTAATGATGGATTATTGTTATATTTGGTAACTTCTATTTCGACTAACGACCCGTTTTCAGCATTACAATGCTGATCTAAGAAATAAACTCTTCATTTATTAGACAGAATCTCCACCCGGGTGGAAGATTTAAGTTTTCTCCACTAAAATCATAAGACATGTTCTCTCTTTCTCTCTCTCTCCCCAAGAAAAAAAATTTGTCCGTGTATGTCTATATGTAATGATGGATTAGGGTTATATTTGATAACTTTTATTTCGACTAACATTCGATTTTCATCATGGCAATACTCATCTAGGAAATAAGCACTTTATTGGTTAGACAGAGTCTCCACCTCGGTGAAAGATTTAAGTCTTCCCTACTAAAGACATGCTCTCTCTCTCTCTCTCTCTCTCTCTCTCTCTCTCTCTCTCCAAGAACAAAAATTTGTTATGTATGTCAATATGTAATAATAGATTATGGTTATATTTGGTGACTTCTATTTCGACTAACGTTCTTTTTTCTTCATGGCAATGCTCATCTACGAAATAAACTCTTCATTGGTTGGATAGAATATCCACTCCAATGGAAGATTTAAGTCTTCTCCATTAAAGATATAAGACATGTTCTCTCTCTCTCTCTCTCTCCAAGAACTAAAATTTATCCGTGTATGTTTATATGTAATGATAGATTATGGTTATATTTGGTAACTTCTATTTCGATTAACGTTCAATTTTCATTATGGCAATACTCATCTAGAAAATAAACTCTTCATTGGTTAGACAAAATCTCCAACCTGGTGGAAGATTTATGTCTTCTCCACTAAAGACGTATACATTTTTTTTTTTTATATAGTGAGACTCAAACCCGAGTCTATTACAAGAGGAGGGGGAGTGATGCCATTTGAGCTAAAACTCATTGGCGACGTACACATTCTCTCTCTCTCTCTCTCCAAAAACAAAAATTTTTCTGTGTATGTCTATATGTAATGATGGATTATGGTTATATTTGATAACTTCTATATCGATTAGTGTCCGGTTTTTAACATGGCAATGCTTATCTAGGAAATAAACTCTTCATTGGTCGGACATAATCTCTATCTCTTTGGAAGATTTAAGCTTCTCCACTAAAGACATATACATTTTTTTTTTATATAGTGAGACTCAAACCCGAGTCTATTACAAGAGGAGGGGGAGTGATGCCATTTGAGCTAAAGCTCATTGGCGACGTACACATTCTCTCTCTCTCTCTCTCTCCAAGAACAAAAATTTTTTTGTGTATGTCTATATGTAATGATGGATTATGGTTATATTTGATAACTTCTATATCGACTAGTGTCCGGTTTTTAACATGGCAATGCTTATCTAGGAAATAAACTCTTCATTGGTCGGACATAATCTCTATCTCTTTGGAAGATTTAAGCTTCTCCACTAAAGACATAAGACACATTCTATATATATACACACACACACACACATATATATATATATCTTATTCTCTCTCTCTCCAAGAACAAAAAATTTATCTGTGTATATCTATATGTAATAATAGATTATGGTTATATTTGATAACTTTTATTTCGACTAATGTCTAGTTTTTATCATGACAATGCTTATCTAAGAAATAAGTTTTTCACTAGTTAGACAGAATCTCCACCTTGGTGGAAAATTTAAGTCTTCTACACTAAAGACATAAGTCATGTTCTCGCTCTCTCGCTCTCTCTCTCCAAGAACAAAAATTTGTCCGTGTATGTCTATATATATTGATGGATTATGGTTATTTTTGGTAACTTCTATTTCAGCTAATGTTCAATTTTCATCACGACAAAACTTATATAGGAAATAATCTCTTCATTGGATCGATAGAATTACCACCCTAGTGGAAAATTTAAGTCTTCTCTACTCAAGACATAAGACATGTTCTCTCTCTCTCTCTAAGAACAAAAATTTGTCCATATAAAACTATATGTAATGTTGGATTATGGTTATATTTGGTAGTTCTATTTTGACTAATGTTCGGTTTTCATAATGGCAATGCTAATCTAGGAAATAAACTCTTTATTGGTTGGACAAAATCTCCACCCTGGTGGAAGATTTAAGTTTTCTCTACTATAGACATAAGATATGATTTCTCTCTCTCTCTCTCTCTAATAACAAAAATTTATCGATGTATGTCTATATGTAATGGTAGATGATGGTTATATTTGGTCACTGCTATTTTGACTAACATCCGATTTTTATCATGGCAATGCTTATCTAGAAAATAAGCTCTTCATCGATTGAATAAAATCTCCACCCCAATGGATGATTTAAGTCTTCTCCACTAAATACATAAGACATGTTCTCTCTCTCTCTCTCTTCCCAAGAATGAAAATTTGTCCGTGTATGTCTATATGTAATATTGAATTATGGTTATATTTGATAAACTTTATTTTGACTAACGTCTAGTTTTCATCATGATAATGCTCATTTAGGAAATATGCTCTTCATTGGTTGAATAGAATCTCCATCCCAGTGGAAGATTTAAGTCTTCTCCATTAAAAACATAAGACATGTTCTCTCTCTCTCCAAGAACAAAAATTTATCCGTGTATGTCTATATGTAATGATGGATTATGATTATATTTGTTAACTTTTATTTCGACTAACGTCTGATTTTTATCGTGGCAATACTCATCTAGGAAATAAGTTATTTATTGGTTGAATAGAATCTCTATCCTCGTGAAAGATTTAAGTCTTCTTCATTAAAGACATAAGACATGTTCTCTCTCTCTCTCTCTCTCTCTCTCTCCCCCCTCCCTCACTCCCTCCCTCCCCCCAAGAACAAAAATTTATCCGCCTATATCTATATATAATAATGGATTATGATTATATTTGCTAATTTCTATTTCAACTAATGTCCGATTTTCATTATGGCAATACTCATCTAGAAATTAAGCTCTTCATTGGTTGGATAGAATCTCCACCCTAACAGAAGATTTAAGTCTTCTCCACTAAAGACATTAGGCATGTTCTCTCTCTCTCTCTGAGAACAAAAAATTTTCTATGTATGTCTATATGTAATGATGGATTATGGTTATATTTGGTAACTTTTATTTTAACTAATGCCCGATTTTCATCATGACAATACTCATCTAGAAAATGAGCACTTCAAATGGTTGGATAGAATCTCCACCCCGGTGAAAGATTTAAGTCTTTTCCACTAAAGACATAAGACAAGTTTTCCCTCTCTTTCTCTCTCTCTCTCTCTAAGAACAAAAATTTGTCTATGCATGTCTATATGTAATGATGTATTATGGTTATATTTGGTAATTTTTATTTCGACTAATGACCAATTTTCATCATGGCATTACTCACATAGAAAATAAGCTCTTCATTAGTTGGATGGAATCTCCACCCCCGTGGAAGATTTAAGTTTTCTCCACTAAAGATATAAAACATGTTCTCTCTCTCTTTCTCTCTCTCTCTATGTGTCCTAAAACAAAAACTTATCCATGTATGTCTATATGTAATGATGGATTATGGTTGTATTTGGTAACTTCTATTTCGACTAATATCCGGATATCATCATGGCGATGTTCATCTAAGAAATAAGCTCTTCATTGTTTGGACAAAATCTCCATCCTGGTGGAAAATTTAAGTTTTCATCGTTAAAGACATAAGATATATTCTCTCTCTCTCTTTCTCCCCAAGAACAAAAATTTGTCTGTGTATGTTTATATGTAATGACAGTTATGATTATATTTGATAACTTATATTTTCGACTAACGTTTAGTTTTCATCATGGTAATGCTCATGTAGGAAATAAACTCTTCATTGGTTGGACAGAATCTCCACATCGGTGGAAGATTTAAGTCCTCTCCACTAAAGAGATAAAACATGTTCTCTCTCTCTCTCTCTCTCTCTCTAAGAACAAAATTTTGTTTGTATATGTCTATATGTAATGATGGATTATGGTTATTTTTTGTAACTTCTATTTCAACTATTGTCCAGTTTTCATCATGGCAATGCTCATTTAGGAATTCTAATCCAAATCAAACATGAAGTTTCTAATTTCAAACACCCAATTTTGTTCAATTTTGTTGTTGTCAATTGAGGAATCATCTGAAATTTTTATGTGTCAAAATTAACAAATAGAATGGAAAAAAAAAAAAAAGAAAAAGAAAAGGTCAAGGTGTGTTTAGTTGTGAAAAACAAATGTATTTTTCAAAATATATTTTCTAAAAAAATGAAACTATATTCAAATACTCTAGTTTTTAATTTTTGAAAATGAAAATTGGAAAATATGGTTTTCCAATTTTATAAAGAAAAATAGAAAACAGTTCAAGAGTATTTTTTATTGTTTTTCATTATAAATAAATCCATGTTTTCTAAAATTTTTTTAATTCTTAGAGAATATTAGAGATAAAAAAATATGTATCTTTTGAACATATTTTCTAAATTTTCTACTCTTTTCTTTAGAGATAGAAAATATAAAAAAATTAGAAATAAAAAATTAAAAAACGCTTTCTATAACTAAATGCGCCCTCAGATTTTTATCTAACAACTTCCATTAAGGATAATTTTGCAAACATCGGACCTGTCTCACCCTTTTAAGGAATAGTTTCTAAGAAGCCGCTTTTTCTAGTGTTGGTTGTCGGATTCTTCCAAATCAAAACTGAAATGGAGAAAAAAAAAAATGGGAGCTGATTTTCACTAATAGAATTTACTTCCATTTATGATACATCAAATGCTTTCAAAATTGCTCAATCTATTGGTAGCTCAAGTGTCTATGGGTAACAATAAAATCCAATGCTTTCTAAATCGTCCAATCTATTGATGACTCAAACAAATGTCTATGCACAATGGGATAGCCATGTTGGTTGGGTTTCCTCTTATCTTATCCATTCAAGATTAGTTTCTTAATTTCTTATAGTATATATTTTATTTTATAGTTGAAATTTAAATTTTTTATAATATACTAATATTATATTTAGAAGTGGGTAGATTTTATTTCACATATGGCCCTATTTAATTAATTATTGACTTGTGTTGAGATTATTTAAAAATATGGATTAGATAATAAAAACTTTCCTTATTTATCGTAAAAAAAAAAATTAATTTCCTTATTTAATGGTATATATTGATTGTATCACATGTGATCATTCAATAAAAATTATCATTGTCACCAATCTCGCATGGAAGCATTGATTCAACCAAAGATAATATCCATTTTATAGTCCTTTTTCTCATTAGATTGAGTAATACAAACATGGTCTTAAGTTCAACAGAGAAAATGTTGGAGAACTTGAAAGTTCGCTTTGCTTTTGTGAACACCTTTTCCATTCCCATCTACCAAACTCCCACAAAAAAAAAAAACAGCAACATCTTCAATTCCATCCTCACACTATGCACCAAAACTTCTACGGTACAAACGTTTCCCATTTTTAAAACATTTACCATCTCTAAAATGTTTCAATAAGATAAATGAATTAATATTTATATAAAAATCTTCATATTTTTATATTCAAAAAATTATTTATTTATGTAATTATAATTTTTATTTTTTAGTTTATTTATATCATGATTAATAATTAATAATTATTTAATGATGCATTGTAATGATGAACTAGGCTGTATTATGGACTCATTCCATGAAACTTAAGGTTGTATTAAAGATGTCTTCAATACTTGACCAAAAATAGGATCCAATGTAACCTCACAAAACCCCCAGCACCCCCCCCCCCCCGGAACAAAAAAAAAACTTAATGTGTTTATCGGTTATAAACTATGAAATATTATTTAATAAGTCTAATACTTTGCTTCAAAATTTAATATTTTTTTCGAACAGTGAAAATATCTTAATAATATTTATTTTAATTTAGTAAATTTACTTTGATTTTTTAGAATTTTTTAAAAATATCTTACGAGGTTTGTGAGTATAAATCTCCATCCAATAGTTTAACTTTTTTTTAAATGTAATTATGTAATTATATGTATCCATGTTTATTTATGTAATTATATTTACGCATTTCCATAAACCTATAATGTCACGTCTCAGTTAGTTGTCTTTTGTAATGTACTGCTATTTTCTCTTCCCAATTTAATCAATCCGTTTGAAACATAACCCTTAATTTGGTTTAATTCTGAACCCAAACCCCAAAACTAATTTTGATTTGATTTTGAAATTAAAACCGTCGAGCCATTGGTTCAGATCTCATAGCATCAAAGAACTATAAAATCAAAGCCATCAAAGAATTATAAAAATATTATAATTAAAAGAAAAAACTATGAAAAAAAATCGTAAAAATTGAAACAAAAAACATTATGCTCTTTTTGCGATTTGATTCCAAATTATGAACATGTCTACTTGGTTCAAATTCATATTGTTGATATTAATGAGATATGTTATGCTTCCGTTTCTAGCATTTGAATCCGGTGATGCCCAGGGAAGTGCATGAAATTTCCCTCACAGCAAGGGACACCACAATGAACATAGCAAAAGAATTAAAAGAATAATAATAATAATAAAAAAAACCTTAATGTTAAATATGGAGATGGATGCAGATGCATATACAATTCTTGAATGCATTTATATGTGGATAAACACAAGGCCAATGCTATTCTTCATAATGCTCATCAATTTGGAACATTTCATGACTATAACAGGCAAATATTGAACAAAATCACATGTTATGTATCATTATGATGATTTTTATGATGACCAGAGGCATATAAAATTTCCTATCAATATACATAAGGATAAACTAAGAGAGCAAATCCTCAAGTATTACCAAAAGCAAAACCATAACCAAGCTACAACTTAAAATCCCTGGAATAAAATGGTTGAAACAGTGAAGAATGGGGGTAGACAAAACTTCAAAACATAAAACCAAATATTGAGCCTTTACACCAAGCAAGTTTCATTCGCTCCATGAATAGAGAAGAAAAAACAAAGTTGATCTTTGCAGGATAACATCATGGATCATGCAATATGTATGAAGTCTATGACAAAGGTCAAGAGGGATGGGGGGAACCTGGAATCAAGCCACAAAATGCATGCTGGGCAACAAACTTCAGACTACAAAAAATAAAATACCAGAGGTACAAAATGCATGCCGAGACCAAAAGCCGGACAGTGTGATAGGCATGAATTACAATTCTGTAACCACGCCAGAGACTCATTTGCCCATATAAGATCCGCAAAAAGAAGTAACTCAAGGAGAAGCTATGCTCTGACCCATACCAATCATGTCTAGACACGTGGCATGCTGGACAAGATTAGCCGGATTGTCACTGTGAGACAGAAATGATGTTGGGTGCCACCTCAAATCCTGAGAAGTTGCATTTGCAAATTATTAAGGTTAATCTAATGTACTACTTAAAATATTTATTCACTTGTTTTAAAGCAAAAATGGTGACTGGTATATTATCTTCGATTACAATCAACAAGCAACAAAGAAACCACACCGAAATTCAGCATTAGACAGCTGCTAAAAGTCGCAACACAAGTTTTTCTTAGACACCCAACACAAAAAGGCCAAAGCTTCAACTTTATTTCCTTCATATAATGTTAAATGTATGCATCTTTCAACTCATTCAGACTTGATTAAGGAAGAAGATTGCAATAAGCTGGCCTATATATAAAAGGTTGAGCCTCATTTTAAACAACAAATGCTGCACTTGAAACTTGCAATCGTTTATCATGAAAAACTTGAAGTAATCAGCCTAAAGGGGACCACAAATTTCGTGAATGGGGTTTGGAAAAATATAGATAGAAATGAACCTCCAAATTTATCATTAAGATGTGTGCAAATGAATATAAATAATCCTCTAAGAAAGGGGATTTCCTTTTCCTCAAAAGCAACAGAAGCAACTAATGACCAAAACAAGCTAAAATGAAGTACCAATAACATAAATTCATTGAGTTAAACAAACAACTTTATTTATATAACCAATAGCCAAACCAGTTAGAATTGTGCTAATCAGTTATCTTAGAGCATTCTCACCACCACGGAGGGTTTTATTTTTTTTGGGAAGTCTTTGCCATGTCAGGAATTTTTTACTTGCCTCCATTTCTCTGTTCTTAACTACAGATTTATTTTTTCTTTTTAGCTAGAAAAAGAATTGTACTATACAAAAACACTAAAGAGGAGAACCCTCAGAAGTGAGTTAAAAAGGAGCAAACCATAAACAAGTAGATGACCACCCTCCAACTCCAATCCCCATTTAACTCAACTAAAGTTTTTATAAACACCTCAGAAGTGGGCCCACAGAGAAACATAAAAAGAACCTTTTTCCAAATGACATAAGGCCAAATACTCCTATTTCTAAAAGTTCTAGGATTCCACTCCGTCGCAGAATATCCATAAAAACACATCTCTGAAGTGAACAAGCATCTTTCTACCCTCCAAAACTTTTAAATTTTGACAGAAACATTTCAAGGAGGCTTCTAGTCTTTGCAAATGATAAAAAATTTAACAATCTCCTATAATCAACATAATCCACCTCTTCTATTTCCAAAAATGGTAAGATTTCATAAACTTAGTTTTTAAAGCCACATTTTATCCAATCCAATGTCCACGACCATGCAGGCAACAGCCTAACAGAAGGAACATCACATGTCATGGTTGGCAATATGTAAACACAAACATTAATAAATTTATGAATTCATCACCAGCATATGTGCAAAGGTATATGCAGAATCCTCTTAGAAAGGGGCTTTTCTCACTTAATAGCAACCAAAGCAATTAACAACCACAAGTGAAATGCAGTAGCACTTTTTTTTTTTGGGGGGGGGGGGGGGGCGGGAGAACACCCAAGTATCTTACACATACCCAAACCATCTAGCATTCTCAAGAAGATCCCTATTACCTATCCCTTTAATCCACATACTTTTGATTCCCACTCCTGGTATTTCAACTCCAAAGTCGCACTGTCTTTCCGCATTAGTAACTTAATATTAGTACTTATACTGATGATCTTTCTTTTTTCTTTATTTTGCTACAAATAAAGAAACACAGAAAAAAAAAAAATGAGAGAGATATGTAAAAACTGAATGAGAGGGAAAAGAAAACAAGAATGCATCCCTCCCCAAAAAAAAAAGGCTGAGATATAACAAGAACAATCACACAAAAAACACACTTAAGGTTCGAAGCCGCTATCTCCACGTAACAATTATCACAACCTACAAAAAAAAATTCCTAATGCAGGAAACTTCAAAAAAATAAGAATATATAGATAGATAGATAATAGAAAGCAGATGTTGCTTGGTATCCCACATCAACTCAACTGGAAAATTCAATAATCACAAGTTCATTTCGGCAACCTTTTTTTTTGGTTACAAAGAAGGGTATTGCCCTAGGGGTTGGGGGGATGAGGGTTTGAGCTCCAGACCTCATGTCAAGAAAAGAACTCTTGGTACCACTAGAGCCAAAGGCCCTTAGTGCAGATTTCAAGTCTGTCTCCTTTACCACTTGTAAATATCAACCTTGTTTATTTCAACAACCCGTTCCTAGTAAGTTGGCAGAAGTCCTGCTCCAGTTTACTTTTTTCATATGCTTTACCTACTTACTGCATCATAGACATATTCTAAGCACCTACATGCCTATTGGCGGACCATTTAAATTGGGAATGGAATACTTCAAAACCTCATACAACTGTAGATGATGCCTCAGAATTTGTCAAAACCTCAATATTTACTTAAGAAACATTATCAATCACTTGGGAATAAGGTTAAGTTGAGCTGAACGAACATGGATGTCTTCTACTCCCTGTACCTTGCATTGACACTTTCGTAACAAGACTACTCTATTAACAATTCGAAAACATAAAACTTATAAATTTAATACCAGTATAATAGTTAATGGTTCTTCGCCAAAGCCTTATAGTGAATCTTAGATTAGACTAAAACACCATTTACAACAATGGATCACATCGACCCAACCTATACATAACAGGGTGCAAACAAGAGAAGAATAAGGACAAACAAAAAGGTGCATTTGATTTCATGAACCATTGTTAAAAAAACGCCCAAATCAAAAGGGCTACATGTCAAGATTACACCAACACCATCATACATTTCCATAACACAAACCTTTTATTTTACGATGAAAAACAACCAAAAAAGGTACTGTTCGGGCCCAAATAATAGCAACATACTCCACATTTCATTATCTCATTTACACCAATCTGATGTCATCCAATCTCATATACTACTCCATATCCTAGCAAGTTGTAGTGCTGTAAGCATCTACCTCCACACCACAAAAGTTGATGCTTCATGAACAATTTACTTCTACAAAAAATCAGAATGCTAGGGCTTGCAGCTTCCCTAACTTTCCATTGTTGCTGTCGTTCAACTTCAACAAAGTATAATAAACGTGAACTAATCTTTGGCCTTCATATCAATTAAGCTTCTTCCTCTCGAGATTACTAAGATAATAGGTCATCCATTTGAAGTTTAGATTTTATTACTTAATCATGATAACCCGCAATGGAACCAAAGCTCCCAAGCTGAACAGGAAGAAGAAGAGTGATGTCAGAAATGTCATTCACTTCGGCTTCATTTGGGAATAACATTTTCTTACAAGTTTATGGACCAAAAGGTACTTTCACACCAACATATTCTCTGTTACACAACTTGAAAGTACTGTTTATAATCCTGTTGGCATTAAAAAAAAAAAAAAAAAAAAAAAAAAACCCATTCCTTTAGATCCTAAAAGTTTTCCATATCAGAGCCCATACAGCTCGTGGGTGCACAATCAAAGCAGAAAGCACAAGCCAACTCTAAAACTGATCATGTGACTATAATAATTGTTTTCTTTGTTCTTTCCATCTGGATAATATTAATCTTCTTATTCCAAAGCCTGGAGATTTAAACTGCATCCTATATTCTTCCCCAGACATCTTTGGTTCCTCTTCCCATTGCATCTCCTCTTTATACACATAAATGCAAGCATATAAGCAAACGTACTCCATTCGAACTTAGAAGGCAAAGTTTGCCTTGATGATTGATTCATACATAAACCAATGATGTCCATTTATATTTCCCTCTTGAAGTTCATCCAAGTATTTCCAGCCATGTTCCACCGACACTTTTATAGAGTACTCATGTTCATGTCTAACAAGTTGTGCAACACAAAACTAGTTCTACACCAAGAATATATGCAATGTCTCATCCATGTCCATAGTTTTTTTTATATCCTCTTTCCAAAGAGACACTGCTCCAACACTTAGAAGTCACATGATGGACAGAATCATTAATCCTACCAGGCAATTCTGTCATAGAAAAAGTAAGAACATAAAAGCAACCACAAAATTCAAAATAATAAAGCCCCTCCCCCCCCCCCCCAAAAGGAGCCAAACTCGTTAAAAAAAAAAAAAAAAAAAAAAAAAAAAAAACTATAGTTCTAACCTTCAATCAAAGTCCAGCTCTGTACATGAAGAAAGAATATTATTTAAGCTTTATTATCAAAAAAGGCACAAAGAGCCTAATCCATATCATGAAAACAGGGTGGATGTGGTGCGGTATTGGTGATTTACTTCAAACTTCAATGAAGAAAATATGGATAAATTATGAGTTGCGGAGTTTTTGGAGTGCTTTTACCTTGTGTATTGGGAGTTCCGCAAGGGATCTGTGATGTTTTGCCCATGCAAATTGATTTGGAAGCTTTTGGATCCATTTTTAAGTTGCTTATACTTCATTAAAGCTTAGACCTAATATGCTGGATGCATAAATTTGAAGAAAACAAAATCAAAATTTTCACATTTATTATATATAGTCCTAGTGCAGCATCCAATAAATCTAGAGTTCGTTAAACTATTTATAAGTCCTTTAGAATACATGTTGAATTCTTATTAGCATATCTGACATGATTATTTCGCAATAAGAAATAGTTGTCATTGCATTACTGGAAACACAGAAAGTAGAAATATATATATAATGTATGACCCAATCATATATATCCCCAATTTGTTTCACAAAATGATGTCATCTACTTCGCACGAATCATTTCTATTCATCAGAGGTATGCCGGTGATGAGAAAACCCTTTTCATTTCTCACACAGAAGGACAACATAATACAACGCAAGTAATTAGACTAGGAAAATTGTGGTAGCGCATAAAAGTAAAGAATAGAGCAAGTTTAGACAACTTATTACCTAAACTATAGTAACACTGTAGGTATTGCACAGCTGAAGCAATGCAGCTTGATTTGTAGCATCAAGATATTCACTGATTATCTGGGGGAACCTCCCAGGAGTGAGGGCTGCAAGCTTTGCCAATGAAGTCACCAAAAACTCCTTTGGGTCTTTGATATCCTTGAGAGGATCTTCCTCTTTCTTTCCAGCATTGTAAAGACGGACAAATGTAGCAGTATAACCAGCATTCTCCCCAATATCTGGAACATCAGGCTCCTCCTCAACTCTATCCTGCTCTGGCCGTGAAAGAAGTGTAACAATGCTGTCTAGCATTTTGCCCCAATTTTCAACAGCTACAGCATCTAAGAGGGTTGGAGACTCACATAGCCATCTGGTAGCAGCAACTGCAGTCAACTTGGTCTCAATTGATCCAGTGATCAGCTTAAGATTGGGTATCCAAAATTGCTTCAAAATTACAAGAAAAATGTTTGCCTGAACAGCATTCATTGAACCTACAAGGTTTGTTATGCCATGCTTGACTAACAGGAGAGACATAAAGATTAGAAGCGACTTCAAAAATTTCACAGTTCTGTTTTTCTCGAGTCTCGTAAATAGAACAGTCCATATCTGACTCATATATTGGGCAAGAACACCAAATTCAAGATTCTCAATAACAGTATTGAGCACATAGAACCCCTGTTCATCTGTACTAGGGGATGAGATGAGCTTGTTGAATATCCCAAGCACCTGGCTAAGTCTTCCTCCTTGGTTCAGCTCATGTGGGGCCTTCTGAAGGAAAGCCTGAAGTAGACGCACAAGAGCCGGGACATTTGCAGTCTTTTTCCATGACTCAGGCAACAGAAGCAGCTCAAAAATCTGCATGTAGCTTGGGGGAATGGGTGGTCTATTCAACTCCACAAGCTGAGCCAAAAGCTGGAATGTATAAGGGAAAAACTCACTAACATCATTCGCTAGGATTGTCTGAAGACTAGGGAAAAGGCTTGACTCAAAAGCTGATATGAGAGAAGCATCCTTCTCACAGGCCCGTCTAACAAGCACAGCAACTGATTCAAACAGATAATGATTGAAGGTAGGATTTTTTGGGTTTTTGACAACTTCATTAAGAATTGAAGTCAACCCAGCAATGCAAGGTCCAGCGACCTCCCGGGAAATATCTGCAACCCCAAGAACCCGCATAATACACTTCATTACATATGGATTTTCTTCAGACTCAGGAAACCTCAAAGCATTGAAAAGGTTGTTCATCAGTACAAGAAAAAATGGACTGATATCAGATGCATTATATCGTGCCGTTCCGCCTTCCTCCTTAACAATCAAGAGCTTTTCAATGCAACCGGCAGCATATGAGTGAACTACATTTGACTCAGCAGCAAGATATCTAACCACATCAGGCAGTAATGCAACCGCAATTTGCTTTTGTATCTGACTCCTGAACATCGTGAAAAACTTAAGAGCCCCTGCCTTAAGAATTGGGTAACCATTAACATCCTGACTCTGCAACTCCGGAACAATGACCGATCCAAAAAAGCTCTGAACATCAACAAGATCAGTTGACACAGAAGTACCACAAGCCTTCTTAGTCGCAAGAGAAACAACCAAATAAATAGCACAGTCCTTATGCTTCCAATTGGCAGCCGGGTTTGCCGCAAATGATACCAACATATTTTGAATCTGTCCTGAAACCATCTGCATCACCTGATCCTTGTAATTACTAGCGATTCCCTTAAGAAGCTCACACGCAATCCTTCTCCGTGTATCAAGATCACTACCTTCCATATCCCTCCGAATAAACTCAACATAATTCATCTCAAAAAGCTCCTCATCCTCATCCCTCAACTGCACATTGGGAATCACAATGCTCTCACAAATCTGCTTCAAAATCTCGGGATTGGAAAACAACGCATGATGAACACTAGTACTAACAGTGGTCAAAAACTTAATTGCCGTAACTGTCAGCCGCTCACGGCTGGATGATTTTGATACCTCAATAAGCAAGCTCCATACAGCCTTTGCAAAACCCTCTAAATACCCCTGAAACTCCTCTTCATTCTTCTCCATATAAAGACTTATATTCTCACAAACTGCAGCCCTCAAATCATCAACCAATGCAAGTCCCTCGGGACTACTCAACTCAAGAGTCGGATAATTTACGGTCAAATACTTGATAAACTCACCCATCCACTCCTTCATATGATCCTCAAAAAACTCAGGAAGCTCCTGAAAATTCAGAGAATAGAAAATCCTACAACACAGTCTCTGTGATTCAATAAGCGGCTTAAGAGTTCCAGCATCAGCACCAGAACTCGCCGCAGTATCAATCAACTTCGCTGTGCGAAGAAAAATCTCCAACAGCGGCGCAGCAAAGTTATCCAAACAGTACTTCAAATCAAGCAGCAGATCATTAGTCTTAAACTGATACCTAAACTTCTTAAAAATTGAATTTGCAGTACTAAGAATACCATTCACAGAAGCATAATCCGAACCTTCGCTCGCTCTCTTGAGACTGGAAATCAATTCAGGAAGCAGCTCAGGCCACAGTTTCGGAAAATCGTGTTTCGAGATCAAAGCTAGGGCCTCACTCAACTGGGTTTGGATTTTAGGGTTTGAGGAAAGCATGAGGGGGACAATTAGGGCTTTGATTTGGGCCTTTTCGGGGTAGGAAATCGAGGTTACAGCTGGGGAATTCGGCTCGGAGGGCGATGTTGGGGCCCAGTGGGTGCGGAGGTGGTTCTTGAAGTTGACGGCCGCGGCTTGCCGGATTTGTTCGTCGACGGACGGCTCCGAAATAAGGCGGAGGACGACAAGGGCATAGTTGGGGGCATCAGCGGCCTCGGCGAGGCTGGATTCGGCTCGGCGTCGGGGTTCGGGGAGAGGAGAGAGCGTGTTGAGGAAACATTGGGAGAGATTTTGTAGGGTTTCCAAGTTCCACTCCATTGATTATGTTCTAGGGTTTTACAGTCCTGACCACCCTAGAGTTATAAAATGGAAACAATGTGAATATAAGAGACAGAGAGAGAGAGTACCTGGAGATTGAAGTTGGGGAGGTAGGGAGGGAGGGAGAGAGAGAGTGACAGAGTGACAAAATCTGAAATCGAACCGAAGAGAGGGAAAAAAGGGGAAAGGGAATTTGGGAGAGTGAAATTTAGAGGAATTGGAGAGGACTATAGATGGTAATTGTTGTCTAGTAATCGAATTGTGGTCTATAATCTCCGGTGCATATGCTAGGGCACATAGAAAAGGAAATCATTTTATTTTATTATTATTTTTTTTTCATCTATCAATATCCATATTTCACTGATTAATCTGATTCGAATACTATAAAATCCTTTAGGGATTGATTCTTCCAAATCATTTTTTTCATTTTCAAAATTCGAATTTGGGATTACTAGTTAAGAAAATAAAATGTCCAATCACTCAATCCAAATAAATTTGATAAGAAATCATTTTATTTATTTATTTTTTGGACGCCAAAAATTATATTATCATCTTTTTTCTTCCGTGATCTCTTCGAAATGAAATTATAGGTTTCAAACATATATATATATATATATATGAGTTTACTAGAGCCTCTAATATTTAAAAAAAAAAAAAACCCACTTTTGAAGGTCCTATTACTATTGGTGATGTAGAATTTCATTGTTATAAAAATAAATAAATAAATAAATTTAATGTTCTGGCAATTGTAATTTTAAAAATAATTTTTTGGATCAAGTAAAAAATTATTATATCAATAAATAATTAATATATATTATTTTTAATTTATTAAGAAATTAAAAATATTTTCTAGTTAAATTTTATGAAGCTTTAAAACTATTTCCCTAGATTCTGAAATTTTAACACCCAAAAAAAAAAAAAAGAAAATTAAGAAAATTTTTATTATATTGAGCAATAAAAATTCTTCCAAGGTAAATAATTAATGAATAGTTATTTTTACTTTTTGATGAAAAATAATAAAGAAACGATTAATTAAAAAATTGCTTGCATAAATTTTTAAATATTTTTCAAGATTAAAATTAATAAACTTATACTTTTATTTTTAAAATTTGATGAGATGCTGATCTACATCTTTTTTTTTTTGCGTGAAAATTTTAATTTTTATGATGTGAAATATTTACATAATTTTCTTAATATGATCAAATTAATAGAGATACCAAAATGATAGAAAAATGGTCAATTAAGTGGAAGATAATACGAGTTTAGGGCATAATTTAATACCAATCTCTAGGTGGTTTAATGATTAGATATTCATATCACTTGAATAATATCTCATATTCGAATCGTATATAGGAAGAAAATAGACGTCAAGAAAATTTTATATCTGAAGGGTATAAGCTAATTCGAATCAAATTTAATAAAATTTACTATGATTACAAATAATGATGATTTATTTAAAAAAAAAAAAAAGAGCACTTTTTTTAAGTTAAGACCATATTTTAGGAGACAAAAAGAGACTTGAGGCCTAAATTTACGTACTTTTACTTTTCGCTAGATCTCTATCAAAGAGTGTATTTGTAATTGCTTTTATTAATAATAATTCTCCTTAGAATTTTTAATGAAAACAAATGGTATATTAGAATGCAAAGGTAATTAAAATTCTATGGCTTATATAATTTACTTCAATAGACTCTATTACGTCAATTGTACTTAAACTTTAGACAATTACAATATTAAAATACTAGAATAATAAAGTTGATTTTCCAATATCAAAAAAGAATATTAGTTTGGAACTAATAATAACGTATTCCATATTAATAGCTTAGTCCGTCCAGATCTAATCTCACTCGTTCATCTTGTTTATAATATGGCATTAATTAGTGTTATGAGTTTTTTTTTTTTTTTTTAAATAATAATGTCAATGAAATATTAATTTTCAATTTGTTTACTTGATCGGTTCTTTTATAGTATCACAAAAACGAAAATTAGGGCATATTGTTTGCCCACATATGTTAATTTTTGTATTAAATAGATCATCTCCAATCATATTTGTAACTTAGAATTTTGTTCTGCGCTTACATTCAAAACTCCTTGTGTTCATCACGCCTTCTTTATTGGGTACTTCATGCTATCATATTCCTAAAATTTTTTCGTGCCATTCGGTCTACGGTTAAGATTAACAATTGGACCGAATCGAACCGAACTCGACTCCAACTCTAAATTTATTTTTTAGATAATTCAAATGTAAACACCAATGAGCTCGGTCTATTCCAGACTCGGCCGTTTAAAAATCATTCATTGCTTCTTGAACAGGTCATTCATTTGTGTCTCAAGTCCATCATCTCTCTCTCTCTCTCTCTCTCTCTCTCTCATTCTAATGGGAACACTTGCCAAGGTCACAATCCCCATCATGAGATCCGCCACACACAGCCAAAGTAGCTTTGCAGGAATTTTAATAATGGCCGTCCAACGAATCCAAAGAGACTCGCACAGATGATTCAGCTGGAACCACCCAAGACTCGAACGATTCTAGAGCCTCTCTCCTACTTTGACCTCTCCAATCCTTCTTATTCTCTCCGATTGTTTGCTCTCTCTCCTCTCTCCCACTCCCAAACCCTGATTTATGTCGGCACTGATTCTAGAAACCTAATTTTGCTCTCCCTAAACCCTGATTTCACTCCCAAGTCTGATCCCTCCCCTTCCCCCAATAGTTCTTTCGGTTTCACCGATGTTGATGCTTTGTTGAAAAATGTTTTTTGCTCTGAGGCATATGTTTGTTGGTAATTCACCAATTGAAGCAAATCAATTTTTGACTCAAATTGATAAGGTTTTAATGCTTTCCAATGGGTTTTTGATTTTGTTGGACTTGTTATTGTTGAATTCCGTGAAGAAATTGAGTTCGTTGAAGTGGATTGCTGTTGTTTCCAGGAGAAATCAAAGCAGTGATGAATTGTAGAGAGATGGAAAAGGGGATGAATGCTTCTTAAACGGGCCGAGACGTCTGAAATGGGCCTGACGCCCTCTTAATTTTTTGGGACAGACTTCAAGCCTTAATTTTCCGAACTTTCACGGGTCGGATTTAGGTTTGAATCCATAAAATTTTAAACAGATCGAACCTAAATTTTGTAAGACTCAGCTCATAAAACTCAATTGCCAAACCTATCTATAGTATGAATTAACAATTGGGCCAGGACAGTCTAAGCTTGGCCTGTCTTAAATAGCCGACCTTGACTCATTCCGGGTTCGGGCCAAGTTCGGGTTCTTTTTTAAGCTCATTTCAATTACGAATCAAGACTAGACACTACTAAGTTTGACCCATTATAGACTCAATCCGTTTAAAATTAAATATTTGTTTTTTTTTGTTTTACAAATTCCCTCTTTCACTCTTTCTCTCTCACCTCTCATCTCCAAACCCTTCTCTCTCTCACTCCTCTCATGTCCAAACACGAAGCCCTCTTTCCTCTCTCCCTCACTCTCTCTCGCTCACCCCTCTCTCATCTCTCTCTCACTCCTCTCTCTCTCTCTCACAGCGAGGAAGAACTTGGTGGATCTCAACATCAACAACCTCTCTCTCTCTCTCAAAACTTTCTTTTGTGCTAGAGCTCAGATCTCTCTCTCTCTCAGATTTCTTACTCTAGAGTCTCGACCCTACCCCCTCTTCGACCTCTCTCTCTCCTCGCGCTCTCTCTTTCTCTTCCTTGATTTATCGCCTTTGGTATAGTTTCTGATCATCGTGTTCCTTAATCTTTAGGGTTTACTTCTCAATTGTTGTTTCTATTAGCGAGGTTTGATTTGGGGTTTGATTTGAGGCTTAATTTCTTGTTCCATTACTACTCCATTACTAAATTTCTCTTGTTTGCTATTGCTCGATTGCTTTGATTTCTGGTTTTGGATCATCAATCTCCATCTCCATTCTCTCTCTCACTCTTACTCTTGCTCACACTCAAGAGCTCTTTTCTTGCTCACGCTCATGCTCGATTGCTACTTGATTTGTGAGAGCTCCTCTCTCTCTCTCTCTCTCTCTAGAATTTTTAATCAAACTTAAGCCTGACCCGAAATAACCCTAAGGTCCTTTTCATTTTTTAGGCTGAGCTTGAGTCTCAATTTTCTGAACCTTCTCGACCCATGAAATTTTGAACGGGTCGAGCCCAACCTTTGTAAGGCTCGGCTCATAAAGCCTGATTGTCATGCCTATACATACATGACAATAATAATAATAATAATAATAATAATAATAAAACATTAAATCCTATACTAAACCGTTATAAAAAAGAATTTGTTATATACAAAAATGATCTTAGTGCAGGGAGCACAGCTCAAAGTTCAATTAATTAAGAAAAAATCTGAATTTATATCTTTTTTATAATGTTTTAAAATGCATAATAAATAACTATTATTTAGCGATATTATCTGTATTCGAATATATGATAGCTTGGGAAAATTAAGAGAATAACGGGGAGGATAACAAATTCCCTTGGTTTCAAAAGGGAAGGAAAAATGGAAAGAGTGGGAAACGAGGAGATGAAGGAAAATATATAAAATGACTTTTTATCCATCATATAATATTTTTTAACAAATTTTATTTGTTTTAAAAAATATAATATCTTAAAAAGTATATTTCCTGGGTTTAGGTATTAGAAAAATTTTTGGTCTATGATACATATTTTTGGATCATAAAGAAACTAATTAAGATTTTTAGAAAATGACTTCCGAAAGAGATTTTAGAAGTCAATTTCTCAACATTGATCATTAATATGATATTATTAGATATTTCACACAAACAATAAAATAAAATACTATTTAGAAAGATGATTTTTTTTTCTTTTTATAATGAGACGTAATTAAGTAATTAAATAAGATCAAATAAAAAATAAAAATAAAAATAAAAAATCTCTATAGTTTCACCTATCTTGAGGAACCGGAGAAACCTTTCGAAGATGTTCATCCGTGAGCAGCCACCCATCCCGACCCAATGTCTAGGTTCTGCAGTTGGGCTTGAAATAGACCGAATATTAGAATGGGTCATTACCTTGTTTGTTTGTTTGTTTTTTTTTTTTCTTTTTTTTATTATATAAGATTTTAATCTCAAATTATATGATCATTAAATTATTTTTTTAAAGGCAAAATATTACTTTTAAGATAATTGGTGAGATAGCCCAAAATGTGATCCAATATTCGAATTATATGATTAATTTGGTTTGAACACCGTAGATCTCATTTAGAGATTGACTCTCAATGTCTACTTCTTCATTCTCAAAACTCAAAATTATAACATTGGTTAAGGGAATTTAATATCCGAACATTACACCCACAAGACGTTAGTGATCCAATATCCATGCTATCGTAGTTGGGCTCGTCTAACGATAACGCGTGGATCTAATGACAGAATATTAAATTCCCTTAACTAAAATTTTGAGTTTGACTCTTGGAATGAAAAAGCATAGGGTGGAAAGGTTAGTTCCTAAATTTGGATTTCACAACTATTCAAACTGGATTAGATGAGTTTTTGATACCGGATGTCAAGATTAAAAAAATTATATATATTTAGGCCTCTCTGTGGTCAGATTAAATTTTCTTTTCTGGATCATGAGAAGAAACAAGGAAATTTTTTACAAAGATCACATGGATAGGGTACAAAACAAAGATCTATCCTCCCAACAAGGAGGAGAAGCTACTGCTACTTTCCTCGCAGCATGATCAGTACTCCACCAAAGTAATGGTTATTTCCAATTTCTATGACTATGCTGCCATTGTAATAAAGCATAACTCACCAAAGAATTAGCTTACGTACATGCTCATGCTGTGCTGTTATGGAGAAGCCAAGCCCTATTTTTCTCGCCTCCTGAAAGTAATCTGATCATCAGTCTTATGTAGTAAACAACATTGTATCTATACCTAAACAAACTTATAATATTAAAAAGTAAATTTCTGAATTAAAATTTCGACACTTTCTATAATTTTATGACCCTAACTATATTTTTTCCTATACTCCAATCCAAAGTGCTCTGCATTGACTTCAAAGCATAGAACATTGATAAACATACTCTACCTTGTATACAACTATTTCTTTTCTTTCATTAAATTACATTTTCGTTTATGTAACTCAACAAAAAAACTTTGAATTTCACAGTCTCATAACATTTCCTCTTTTCATGTAATTCAATCGGGTGATACTGAATGGCGTAAAAAGAATCGAACAAGATGATGCATAAATGATATTATTGGAGGTATATTATGACTCCACAGATACTGACTCCTTGTAGATTTGAACAGTTACCGTCAGAAGGGATGTAATACCTGCAAAACCACCGGAGGGTGCTCTTGCGGGGAGATTCCGACGTTCAAGTCAGAAAAAACGATTTTCGAATGAAAAAAAAATAGACCGAGAGCTCAAGAGAGTGGTTTCCTGTGATTAGAGTGTCCAATGTATATGACCAAAAGAGTATACCTGGTTTAGAGAGTTTTGAGATATCTTATACCTGCGAGAGCCGTACGCCGTTGGAGTGCTTCAACTCTACTTTCCTTATCGATTCGATTCGGAATTTTTTGGGATTCGATATTCTAAATTGATTGTGATTCTCATCATTTGAAAAATTTTCGTTTTCTGGAGGGATCATTTCCTTAATTGAAAGATCTTAAAGATACTGCTCTCAAATAGGAAATAAGAGTCATTAAGATACTTAGACATTCCTTTAGGATTGTTAGAGTTGTTGGCTATTGATCAGCCGCTAGACCGATGAAAGATATTTCGGGCTCATTCGTTCGATGGATCAGCGATGAGATACCTGATGCATGAGCACCCGATCGGGACGGTTACTTTTACTTGATAAATTACATTCGGTTAGCAGGGTGACTGAGACCCTATCGTTCGGGAGATCTGGGTGACTGAGGCCCTTTATTCGCAAGGTCTGGGTGATGGAGTCCCTTTGGTGAATAGTCCTAATACTTGAACATCGATCGGTAGTTGTCCTTCATGGGCTTTTCAAAAACTGACATTTCTGGCTGGGCTTTGGACTATATCTCATCATTTACCTCCGACTCATGACCTTATTGATAAAGAAGCGCCATGAGTAGAGATCTACTAGAGTGAGGCATGCTCAATACGTTACAGATGCATAGGGCTGCTAGGTTCGTCCTGATCCTTTCCACCTTCTTGCCACGAACGCGGGTGTGTCTCATCGGAAGTGACCCCTTCATGGGGAATTGAAGACAATTTATTTCTTTATTTATGACAGGCCATTTTCGATGATCCGTTTCACTTACCCTGAGTTAATTAGGGTCTACTTCTCTATTGCTATAAATAGTTATGACAGTTTTTTGTTTTCTTTCGTAAAGAATTGATGATTTTTCTCCTCTTTGGGGTTTTGTTGAGAGTGGCTCATTTTCAAGAGCTGTCTTGTGAGGCGTTTTGGTATGCGAAACTCTATGGCTCGAGTAATTCTGCTGGAATGAGATCTCATTAAGGAAGGGGACTACTAGAATGAGATTTCATTATGTCAGCCATTATTCGGTTGACAGTTATTCTGTTGGCATAGTGAGATTATCCATCACCAACGGGAGTGCATCTTGTATCGTCTTGGATGATCCGTCCCGATTCGTCTCCATCATCCAAATGCAGTGGGGATGTCTCTCGCACCATTTTTGGATTGGTAGGTCAGGTTCAGGTTGTTTGGGGGTGGCAGAGCCCAAGCTTGCATTCTTCTATCCCTAGCACTACATTTATGTTTGTACTCTCCAGTATAGCGACTGTGGTTTTGGTGTCTTCGAGTGACCTTGTTATGTACTTCTAGCTATAGTTGGTCTGACATAGAAACTTATGTACATACTCATGTAACCGAATGCATCTTCTGCACAAGCATAAATAAAAGGTTATGCTTTATTTCTTAAATTTTATCTTTGTACTCTTTTGTTCTCTTGTCGGGCTATGCGCTTTCTTCAACTCTCGTCATAGTAGATCTGCTTCTACTTTCAGGCTCCATACTGAGATGTTGAGTAATACCAGCCTTTCGAGCCACTAGACGTTCAGTAGTTAGGTTAAGGGATCGCGCTCATTCGTTAGAGAAACTCTGTCTCTTATACGCTCGACTAATAAGGACTGGGCAACTTTGGCCCGTTATGCGAGAAGAAGACTTTTTAGATATAGGGGTCGTGTTCACCCGTTCGAGGAATTCCTTCCCTTATTGACGACACGTATGATCGATAGGAGCTGAGTGACTTAGATCCTCCGAGTGATAGGAAATCTTTAGATAAAGGGGTCGCATCCACCCATTCGGGGAGTTCCATCCTTTATTAACGACGCGTACGAACGATAGGAGTTGGGTGACTTAGACCCTCTGAGCGATAGGAAATTTTTAGATAGAGGGGTCGCGTCTACCCGTTCGGCGAGTTCTATCCCTTATTGATAACGCGTACGAACGATAGGAGCTGGGCGACTTAGGCCTTTCGAATGATAGGAAATCTTTTAGATAGAGGGTCCGCGTCCACCCGTTCAGGGAGTTCTATCCCTTATTGACGACGCATACGAACGATAAGAGTTGGACGATTTAGGTCATCCGAGTGATAGTAAATCTTTTAGATAGAGGGGCCGCATCCACCCGTTCGGGGAGTTGCATCCTTTATTGACAATGCGTACAAATGATAGGAGGTGGATGACTTAGACCCTCCAAACGATAGGAAATCTTTAGATAGAGGGGCCGCGTCCACCCGTTTGGGGAGTTCCATTCCTTATTGACCATGCATATTAATGATAGGAGCTGGACTACTTAGACCCTCCAAACGATAGGAAATCTTTAGATAGAGGGGCCACGTCTACCCGTTCGGGAAGTTCTATCCCTTATTGACGACGTGTACGAACGATAGGAGCTGGGCGACTTAGACCCTCCGAGCGATAGAAAAAATTGCTTGATTCTCTCTGGGCTGGTTTCTCTGACTGTTAGACAATTCTGAAGTTTACTGATAGTATATGCGTAGGTTTTCTAAGTTCCAGGTGCTAGGCACTACCGATCCATCTAGATTGTCGAGGTGATATGTTCCCGGTCGGACCATGGAACGTACTCGATATAGACCTTCCTAGTTAGGAGCGAGATTGCCCCCGGGTTGGGGCTGACTAGTAGCTTCCACCTTCCTTAGTATCAGCTCGCTAGGTCTGAACGTTCGGTTCCTGACCCTACGATTGTGATATTGTGTCATTTGTTGCTAGTAGGCCGCTATTCGCGCTGATGCGGATTCTCATAGCTCTGGAAGCAAGTCTAGTCTTTCACGCAGGATACGTTCATTTTGCCCAGCGTCGTATTGAGTTATCCGAAGTGAGTGAATACCTATCTTCATGGGTATGACTGCCTCGCTTCCATAAGTTAAGCTAAACGGTATTTCTCCTGTTACTCTTCGGGGTGTAGTGCGATACGACCAGAGGATACCGTAAAACTTTTTAGCCCACTGTCCCTTGGCATCATCTAGCATCGTCTTTAATCCTTGTAGGATCGTTCGGTTGGTTATTTCTGCCAGTTTGTTGGTTTGTGGGTGAGCGACCGATGACAATCGATGTTAAATTCCGAATTTCTCACAGAACTCCCGGAAATACTTGTTGTCGAATTGCTTTCATTATCCGTGATAAGGACATGCGGTATGCCGAATCAGGCGATAATATGAGCCCACACGAATGACTGAGCCCACACGAATGACTGAGCATTGACTGCTGTGATTTGTGCTAAAGGCTCAACTTCCACCCACTTGGTGAATTAGTCAATTGCTACTATAAGGAATTTTCGCTGCCCTGTGGTTGGGGAAAACGGTCCGAGAATACCCATACCCCGTTGGGTAAATGGCCAGGGACTACATATAGGGTTGAGCTCAGCAGAAGGTAGTCAAGATACTGAGGAGAAGCGTTGACACTTGTCGTATCGTTTCACATAGTTATCAGAATCGATCTTCATGGTTGGCCAGTAGTACCCCTGATGAAGGGCTTTATAAACTAGATTTCGAGCACTCAGGTGATTGCCACAGATTTCTTCGTGAATCTCTCGAAGGACATAATCCCCCTCTTCGAGAGTTAGGCACCGCAGATATGGATGCGTAAATGACTTTCGGTAAAGAATCCCATCTATTATAGCATAGTGTGCCGCCTTTCGCTTTAGTTTTATTGCTTCCCTTAGGGATTCTGGTAGGCGGTCATGTCTTAGATATTCTTCTATAGGTCTTTCCAACTAGGAGACCGATCGATAGAGAGAGCTTCTTTGGGCTCGTTGATGCTGGGATACGACAGGCTTTCGATGTATACTGTTCAGCTAGAAGCAACTGAATCAGAACTAGCCAACTTCGATAGAGTGTCAGCCCGTGCATTCTCCGACCAAGGGATCTGCTGAATGTCAACCTTGCCTAATCGTTCCATCATCTCGCATATTTTACTAAGATATTTAGCCATGATTTGGTCTTTGGTTTCATAGACCCCTTCGATTTGTTTCATTACCAACTGACTATCCGTGAACATCCTGATATTCCGTACCCCCATATTAATGGCGATCTGAAGGCCTGTGAATAAGGTTTCATACTCTTCTTGGTTGTTGGTTGTCTGAAAATCAAACCGGAGGGCGTATTCTACCTTAAAATAGTTCAGTCCTACTAGTATAAACCAGGCACCACTTCCTGAGGAATTCGATGATATGGTCATGTCCACTCGTTCGAGAAGTTCCATCCCATTTTGATGACACGTTCGATCAGTAAGACCATGGCGTCTAAGGCCAGTTGTACGATGGGAAACTTTAAATCTTAGGGCTATGTCCACCCGTTCGGAAAGTTCCATCCCATTTTGATGACACGTTCGATCGGTATGACCAGGGCATCTAAGACCCAATGTACAATGGGAAATTTTAGATATTAGGGGTATGTCTACCCATTCGGGGAGTTTCATCCCATTTTGATGACACGTCCAATCGGTAAGAGCATGGCATCTAAAATCTGACATACGATGGGAAACTTTCAATATTAGAGCCGTGTTCACCCGTTTGGGGAGTTCCATTCCATTTTGATGATACTTTCGATCGGTAAGACCAAGGCGTCTAAGGTCGACGTACGATGGGAAACTTTAGATGTTAGGGTCATGTCCACCCATTCAGCGAGTTCCATCCCATTTTGATGACACGTTCGATCGGTAAGAGCATGGTGTCTAAAGCCTGACATACGATGAGAAACTTTAGATGTTAGGATCGTGTCCACCCGTTTGGGGAGTTCCTTCTCATTTTGATGACATGTTCGATCGGTAAGGTCAGGGCGTTTAAGCCTCGACATACAATGAGAAATTTTATATAGGAGATGATTCCTCTGTAAGCCACTGAGGATCTCATGTCGCAAACCACCATAGGAATAATTACTAAATAACGAGAGAGCACCGAAATCTTTTTCAAGAAAAGAGCACGGGAAACTCCAGATTATATGCCAGACAAATGTTAGTGGGAACATAGGACTCGTGCTAGTTGTTTTCGCTACGGATTTAGAGGATCACCTCTCCTGATTCGTTGTGCGACGGTCTGGGATCCGGTCGGTTAGGCGGCTCATTTTCCTACGGTGCATTATGTTCGTCGGGGGAAGGTAAATTCCTTCCTTCCATACTGATGAATCTCTGTAGTTTACCGCTGCAAACCAGAAACTCCAACTCGTCCCTGAGCCTCTTGCACTCATCGGTCATGTGACCGTATTCTCGATGGAAGTGACAGTATTTGGACTTATCTTTCTTGGAATCTTTCTCCGTCGGATGAGGGGGCCACCTGACGTACGATTTGTTTTTGATTTGATATAAAACCCGGTTTGAAGTCTCATTTAGTGGAGTGTAGACATTAAACCTTCGTGAGGGCGAAGCCCCTGGCTTACTTCTCTTTGGAGAAGGCTGGCAAGGCGATCAGCTATGTTCCTTTCTACTAGGATGGTTTCTTCGTCGATCGAATGCCTCTTCTTCTTCTGCTGTAATGTACTTCTCGGTTCGGTAGTAAAATTCTTGAATGGTTGCAGGGGGTTTCTTCGTAATGGAGACCTTCATGTCAGAGGAGCGCAAATCTATTAAGAGAGAAGTCAATGCGATGGAATGATCCAAAGCAGGGACTTATAACATCTCTGTCTTAAATCTCTCCAGGAAATCTCTCAGAGACTTGTCTTCCTATTGTCGCAACGATAACAAGGAAGTGGACTTTCGTTCGGCTCCTCGGCTGATTATAAAATGAGTCTCAAAATGTTATCAAAGTTGGGTGAAACTCTTGATACTGAATGACAGGAGAGAGTTAAATCATATTAGGGCATTGCTCTTGAGAGTAGTGGGGAAGTACTTGTACATCGCTGCATCTGACAGGTCTCTGGAGACCATAACCATTATGAAGTGGGTATCGTGGTTGCAGGGGTCAGTTGTTCCATCATATCGCTCCATGGGTTGTAGAAGGACGTCTCTTGCTATTGGTTCTAAGGAAATCTTTGAATCGAAAGACGATTCTCCCGAAGGGTGGAGGGGATCTTCATCTTTCTTCGCACCTGCCCTTTTAAACTCGGTGGCTACAAATTGTTCGATTTGCTTCTTCAGATCCTCAGGATCGTGTCGAGAGGTCACCGATGGCTCATAATTCGCAGGAAGTACTCGCCTCGGTGGTCGCTCATATCTGGAGTCCGCTGCGGCTGAGTGGCCATCCGACTCAAGGGTTTGGTTGAGCCCTTCCAGTTGTTTGCTCATTTTTTGGAGTTTTGACTCTAGTCTTTCTATCTGGAGCTAGCTCGCATGTTTTGGTGCTGGGGTCACGCCCGACAATTCTTGAGCCGCAGGTTGTAAGACTTACTCCGAATGGGATGGTTTAGGGAGAAAACATATGATCATGAATTGAGTGATCGAGTGCCGGAGGGATGACAAATTCGGCGGGTATAGGGGTGCGCCCTTCTACAGTAGGGGCGGCCCTTGAGGATACTATGGTTCTTGGAGGCATTGTTATCAGACTCGCAGAAGTTGCTCTAGTCTATTCTCACAGACGGCATCAATTTATTGGAGGTGAGTTACGGTTCCACAGATATCGGCACCTTATTGACTCGAATGGTTGCCGTCGATGGGATGTGAAACCTACAAAAACCGCTGAAGGGTGCTTCGATGGGAAAGCTCCGACGCTCAAGTCAGAAAGTGTGATTTTTAAATGTAAAAGAAACAGACTGAGAGCTCAAAAAGTGAGAGGCTCCCCGTGATTAGAGTGCCCAATGTGAAAGACTAAGAGAGCATACCTAGTTTGGATGGTTTTTAGATATCTTATGCCTACGAGAGTCATTTGCCGTTAGGATGTTTCAACTCTATTTTACTTATCGAAACAATCCGAAAATCTTGAGAGTTCAATATTTCGAATTGATCGTGATTTTCATCGTATGAGAACTTTCGTTTCCTGAGAGATTCGTTTTTTAACTGAAAGATTCTAAAAATATCGTTCTTAAGTACGAAATCAAAACTGTTAAGGTGCTTTGACTTTCCTTTAGAATTGTTAGAGTCGATGGCTATCGGTCGGTTGTTTGGCCAATAAAGGGTCTTCAGGGTTCATTCGTTCGATGGATCAATGATTAAGTACCTGATTGAAAAAGTTACTTCCGCTTGATAAATGTCGTTCGGTAGGCGGGATGACTGAGATCCCATCATTCGGGAGATTTGTGCGACTAAAGTCCTTCGATAGATGGTCGTAGTCGCTTGTGCTTGTTCATCGACCGATAACTTCTCTTTGTGGGCTTCCTGTGTGGGTCCTTATTAGCGCTGACCCTTTCGAATTGGGTTTAAGACTACGTCCCGTCAGAAATGTAGTAATCTTTGTGATGCAAATGGGTTAGACAGTGGATTACATCCAATTCTTGGCAGCAAGTTTGCCAAAGGAGGAGAATTGACTGTTGCATGACGCATAGCAATCAAGACTAAAATAGGTTTTGTTGGAGAACCCCATCTAGTTCTAAAACCTCCTAACCCGCATTGGTTCATATGAATGGCCTTGTTACAAGACATTCAAGTTCTATATCATGCAAATGCCCAAGAATCCCTTCATTTTCTTCACCCATTTTGTTGGCTGTCCCAGGAGAAATTTTCGCTGTTTAGCTTCTTTAGGCACAGGGAACTCTTTTTAGTTAGGACCCATATTAATCAGCTGCTTGAATGTGTTTCCTGTTTTGCAGTGCGGGTGGTGGGACTTTGTTAATTTTCAACTTTACTTAATTTAATGCTCTTTTTGATATTTGTTATCCCGATTGTAATGAGGAACCAGTTTTTTCCTGTCTTGAAATAGAGCTCTCCCAATTCATAATATGTTGAGATTTTCTGAAAAGCTCTGATATTGTAGTTTTAGTTGTATAGATTTCTAGAGGTGGCGATATCTTTCTTCGCTTGTCTGCCTTAAATGAATTTGCCTAAATTCCATTGAGGCCATACGGTAGAAACGCTTTAGCTAGTGTCCAAGTAAAACATGCCGGTTCCTCTCTAGATGATCTGTGTTCCACGTATGATAAAGAGTTCATGAAGGTGTAATGTGCTTATGCTTTGCTAAACAGGAGCTGAAGCTCCAGTATAGAGCTTTGGTCTTTGGGACTCGACTTCGATAAAAATAGTTCTTTACCATATTTCTATTTTAGGTTTTCTTGTGGATTGATACAATCTATTTCTAGGATCTAAATGAGTAACTGCATCAAATGGAGTTTGTTCTTACAGAAGATCAATATCCATCTTTGTTAATGTCATATAACTGAGTCAGACAAGTCCTTTGGGTTGCAGAACTTGGAATAGTGTAAAATTTTTGTGATTTAGTCATATTTTTGCATGTGTGTTACGGGCTATCTCCATAGACGAGGCATGGATAGTATTAGGCCCTTGCTCTTATGGGTGAGGTTCTTTGAAGAGCTAGTTTAAACCTGGAATTCGATTTTGTTGCAAGGATCATTTCCTTCTTGGAAGAAGCGTGATTGTCTTTATAGAAAGGATAATTAGATAATTAATTTGGTCAAGATCTCAAGCAATTCAGCTTATTTGGGTACCTAAATAATCAAGGATATTAAACAAGATATTTTCAAATGTATCATATAAAAGATTTGAACTTGATTGGTAAATCCTCACCACTCATTTCTACGCGCTAACAACTTTTTCCGACATTTTCATATCTAAACGTCGCTAAAAAGTCTTTTTGTTGATATTTTTTTATGAAAACGTCACGGAAATTGCAAAAAAAATTGTCGGAAAAGACTACATTTTTGTAGTGGGTGTTTATATGATAGACATTTAGAAGAAATAAGGGATGCCAATTACCAAACCACCCTAAATTTGAGAACTAAATAATTGTGCAGGCTTCTATATGGCAACTAACACTAATGCCTAATGTTCCCTTAGATTATACACGCAACTCTAATCAATAATTTTTATTGTTAGGTATGTGACATAACGTTTATGATCCATGTACTCAGAAGAGACAATATATATTTTTTTTATTATTTATTTTTGAAGATTTTGCAATTTGGGTATCGCCTTTTATAGTTCTTGGGGTGTATATTTTGAAATGCAGCCAGTTTTAATTTATAATGTCAATCTAAATTTGGTTAATAGTTGGGCCGTGACCAAAAATTTTTCAAGGGACCCCATAACTTGAACAATGAATGGCCACAAAGGAAATGCATTCTTAAGAGCTTGTAAGGGACAGACACCCTTGGAGTGAGAGGAGAATTCTTATGGCTCTAAACTTTCCTCGAATAGAAGCGGATGATAAAAATCAACTTCAGCGAGTCCACAAATGTCTGCGGATGATAAAAATCAACTTAGCAAATCCACAAATGTTTTGCATCTCCGTATTAGATTTTTTAATTAAATCATGGATTCAAAATTTAGAAATGAAAAAACTACGTTGGAAGAGCTCCCGATAATGCTTAAACTGAATTAATCAGAATATAGTTCTAAATACCGATCGATTATAAAATAAATAAATAAATAATAATTCACAAATGTCAGCAAGAGGAGAAAGCTTATGTGATTTGGAACCCTTGACTGAATTATTTAACGAATGGTCACGTGATTTAAGTTGGCAAACAATGAAATTTGGTAAATGGTATTTATAGTTATATTTTCAATTTTAATTTGTTGAGGCACGATTTAGATTTTATCTTACAAGGCAAACCAGTTTGGGGGAAGAAGGTTGGGGGGGGGGGGTTTATTTGAAAGTCTAAAGGCCGAGTTTGTGGCAGAGGGTCGGGGAATACTGCTCTTTGTGCCCTTTCTAGGCGGCCGGACTTGCAGAGAGCCAATGCCTAAAACTATTAGAGTCATGAAAATCTAAATATAGCCCTTCCTTCTTCTTTAAGCTTTGTAAATTCTTTTGTATCTATTGCATCTTATATTGAGTGTTGCCCTGTTGGACCACTGACATTTAGCTCCTCAGTATTCACCCAAAAAGTAATAGGCAATATTATCATTCAAATCAAAATATTTTACGATTAACAGAGACCGAAATTTTATAACAATTTACGAAATTGCTTTATTAGTTTCAAATTGTATTTCTATTCACAATTATGTTTTCCATTTAATTATGAGTTTCGTAGTATTTCTATTTATCAAGATTCAGTATTAAGTTCCCTTTCGTAATAGAAACAAATGAAACAATAAAAGTATTCAAAATGAAATACCATGAAATATATATTTTGTAGATGATATAGTATTGGTCGATTAAGAAATGATTGAGAAAACCTATGCAACAAATTTTAATTTTATATTATTTAATTTTATTTATTTATTATTTTTTCTCTCCCGTATTAATTTATTAAACAGTGGACTCTAATATTTAAGACAAAGCTCAATTTGTTGTTGATATGGTTTATGATACAGTGTCATAATTTTGGTAGTCTAGGTTTTTGGGTTGCTAACCGTGCCAAAATCTCGTGTACATACCATAGGTTAGGCGAACTCATGTTCTGAAAACACATACAACAATTTTCATAAATTGAATAAATTAGAAATTTTATCCTTCTATGTAAAATATAATATATATATATATATATATATATATATATTTCAAGTGATTTTTAAAGTGACAACGTGCACTTGGGCCCGTTTCATGTCATAGGGACATCTTCCACACAATTATTTCCCCGACGTTTTAGGTATATGGTCATATGGTCATGGTTTAATTCCAAAGGGGGCACCGAAATGGGAAACAGTCCAAAACAAATTACAATTACCAAACAAAGACAATAAATGATTCTCTCACGTTACACTCCACACCACATCCATATATGTCTTGTTATTGTTCTTATTGGAATAGCTGAATGATAAAAAATTATTGTTTAAGATATTTTTATCGAAATTTCATATTTAAATTTTTATAAACTCGTGTATTTCTATAATTTTAACAATTTTTATATAATCAAATATATATATATATTTTGTTATTTTCATTTTTCTTCCTCAACCAATCTTACACCCGCTAAAGAAATCATGATTTTTCCCATTCATATCAAACTAACCAAACTTTCATATCTCCTTTTAGAGGAAGGCACAATTTTTTTTTTTTGTTATATTGGGATTTGAATCTGAAATTATCGAATTTGACTTTTCTTTTGTAATAAAAATTAGATTCTCTCTTAATAATATTAACCGATTCACTTGATAAAACTTTTTGAAATTGTATTAAAAGATTTAAAATCAAATATAAATTAATATTATGGTTGCAAGATTTATAAATCAAGGGAAAATTGCTCCTTTTTCGTGATTCAATCACTTTTAAATAAAAAAAAAAAAGAATGATTTATAATCCTGGACAATGAAAGCTCAAAAAATATATAATTGACCGAGAAGAAGTAGTAGCCCATTCCTAACATAATGCATTATGGACTTCTTGCAATAAGGCATACTTTGTTGTATGTGCGGGTGGCATTTGAATTGACGGTTTGATTTTTTTGGCATCACAAAGGCACTTATGTAATACATCTTGATTGTGAGCGCATGCCAACGCATGCACAAATACATGAACTTGTTAGGGATATCCAAGAAAATACGATGTTGTGTTCTCAAAAATCACATAAATTTGTATACCTACTAAAGGTTCGAATACTAGATTTCGAAAAAGATATCTAAGCAAGAACTCTTTATGACTTGGATGTCCTTACAAAAATAGAAACTTTATAAGTTGACAAGTAAAATTTCTGACTTCTATTTATTGGAGAGAGAAGAACATGAAATATAGGTTTTCAATTTAAAGTTCGCTTAAATTTAAAAATTAGGCTAAATAAGATTTTAAGAAGTTACTTAAAAAAATAGCTTTTGTTTAATGAAGAAAAGAGGGGAAAAAAAAAAGGAGAAGCTACTTAGAGGGGCCTTTGCTTGACTTTTTTTTTTTTTTTAATGAAAATACTAAGCCGATAAATTTGTCTCTAATTATTTCAATTATTATAGCTTCATCACATATATAAATCTAAAAAATATTTAAATATTTATGAATATTTTACAATTATTTATGAAACAATTTAATTTAAGAATTATTTATGAAACTTTAATGTAAACTGTCCTTTATTATAATTTCATTAAATATCATATTTATTTAATTTTTTTCCAAGTAATCTATTTACATAATAGAGTTTTTTAAATAAAATTGTCGAATAATTTATCATTTTAATTTTAAAACTCTTATTTTTGACATTAACTTATAAACAAAAAGTAAGAACTTTTAATAGAAAAATGGGTCAAACAGAAGATATAAAATTAGTTGGCTTTGAAAAAAAAAGTTGCCATAAATTTTTGCTCTTTTTAATCGATATATTTACCGACGCAATTTGGAGAAAAGTCATTTAAAATTTTGTAATTATGAAAAAGAAAAATTTTAAATATAAAATTTTCTTTTCTTTTTGTGTAAAAGTTTCATCAATATTCTTTCCATAGGAAAAGGGAAACCTGATTAAATGATGAATACGCCTCGTTCGCTTTAAGCCCCCCCCCCCCCCAAAAAAAAAAGGAAAAGAAAAGAAATTAAAACGAAGTTTTGATTATGTTTCAAGTCCTCCCCGTTGTTGACCAACAGTGATTTAGCAAGTGTCAGCTGCTAGACAATTGCTTGGTCATTCAGTTTGGTTACTCTCTCTTTTCCATGGTTGTGGACCAGGTAGAGCACGTTCTTGTTCATTAAAAGATTGGGTCATTATGATGATTCCAGAATTTTCAACCTCAGAGTTCTTCTAAATTTTTACATCTTCTCTCCCCACTTTTAATGGGGGTGAGGTATACAAGTGGGGGTTAGGGTTGTGAAAGCAACAGAAACTAGACTTCCATGTCAAGCAATGCATGAAGAGAGAGAGAGAGAGAGAGAGAGAGAGAGAGAGAGAGAGAGAGAGAGAGAGGATTGAAATGTAATGTTTTGTGTACTTACACTCGAGCGTCGAGATCAGACTATATATCCACCTTAATGACATACCTTAGCTTTTCTTAAATGTTTCTATTTTCTCTGGCCCTGTTATTATGATTATTTTTTTTGGATTTGATCGGACACATTGTGCGCTTTTGCTGCCTTTTTTCAATGAAGTGGGACTACTCCCTCATGTATTCTACATAGTTCCTTAACTTATATTTTTTTTTTATTTTACTTATAACATTTATAATTTAAATTATTTTCTATAAAAATTATAAATTTCCCAAATAAAAGTCAATTTTTATAACAAAATTAAAATTAAAATTATTTTTCATTGAAAATTCCAAGAATTCTCAAAGGGAAACTAAATTTCAACCTTTTTTTTTTCCCCCAAAATGGGAGTCATGGTTACTGCTCTATTCTATTAGTTATTCCACATAGAACCAGCCTTTTTTTTTTTTTGCTTCGACAGCAAGTTTTTACTTTCATTTTTCTTTTTCTTAATAGTATTAATCTCTCTCTCTCTCTCTTTTTTTTTTTTTTTTTTTTTTAAATACAAGAATGCAAATGATTGCAAAATGAGATCACTGTATAGAAAAAACGAAAAAATGAAAACCCATAAGGGTCATGTTGTGCAACTTTTGATAAGATCAAATAAAACAATTATAGTTATAGAATAAAAAACCTGTCCCAATATTTATGAACAAAAAATGTCATGCATGGTTCTTCAAATTCACAGCATATATATATATATATATATGCATGTTTTATTCCCTAGTAAGTGTAGTTTGAAGTAGGGCTGTTATGCGAATCAAACTGAATTCGAGCCACTCCTGAGCCAGTTTAATTCGACTTAATTTTGACTAAATTCGTTATATAATTGAGTTGAGTTCGAATAATAGAATTTTAAACTTGAAAACTTGTTGAGTAGCTCGATAATATATATTAATATATATTTTATATATTTATATATTATTATAATAAAAAATTAAATTAAATATAATATTATATATATATATATATATATATACACACAAATTACTTGTCATCGAATACTACTAAAAAAGTAGGGTTCAAGTTTGAGTCGAGGAATACTTGGGTTTGGGTCCACTCGAGTACACCCTAGTTTGAAGTGGAAAAAAGCTAATTGAAATGATTACACTTTAGCATTTTTGTTTTTCCATACCAGCTTCTCATTTGTGAACCAGTGTTTTGGAAGTTTGGAAGACGTATAGCATGTGCATATTTTTAATATAAAAATATAAACAATTAAAATCTTGGTATTTGAATAAAGGAAATGAGAATCAAGAATCTAAAATTGTTAAGATTAGGGGAATGGAAAAAGAGATTTGGAAATGAAATATCAAAATAAAAGTTTTGCAAAATTCAAATAAAAATATGAATTTTGTGAAAGAAACCATGATCTTTGATTCATATTCCAATTCAGAATCTGATATCCATCAAAACCTTAAGAACCAAAATAATTTTTGAATTTAGATATCATATTTTCTCTTGAATAGTAAAATGGAAGCAACTACACTCTGCAAAAACCACATAGAAATTTTTTAAAAAAAAAAGAAAAAAAAAACTTTCATTTATTTATTCATCATTCCATCTATAATTTTCTTTTTTTTTTTTCCTTTTTTTTGGTAATAAAAAAAATATATTAGACAATCTACTTACACTGACAAACGAAACCGGACGATATGAAATAGACGAATCAGATACGTGTGCCGATATGTAGCGGATTAGAACTCTCCGCCGGATCAACCCACATGGCATCACACAGGATCGTCCACGCCATCCCACCGCAAGAGCTCCATGGCATATTGTAATTCCCTCCTCCTTCCAGCAGTTCCGGCAACTCAATCTCCGCCCAGAAATCATCCTCCTCCGCACCTACGACTTCTTTATGCCCGGCATTCGCCGCGGCCTCAGCCGCCTTCGCCGCGGCCTCCTGAATGTCCCTAGCCGTGCACGTGGACGGCCGAGGTAGCATCTCGACCTCGTCAGGAAAATTCAGCTGAGCCTTATGCCCCTTGAGACAATATGCTGCCACGTCATACGCTTTAGCCGCCATTTCTGGTGTAGGAAAAGAGCCGAGCCAGATTCGGGACTTCTTTTTAGGCTCTCTGATTTCTGACACCCATTTTCCCCAGCGCCGCTTACGGACGCCACGGTAGACAGGGTGGCGGGTGGCGCCACTGCCGTGAGAGGCGGAGGAGACAGCGGTTGTGGTGAGGTCGTCTTCGGATGAAGAAGAAGTGGATGGTGGTGGGCGAGGGAGGGGTTCCATATCGGAAGGGTGAGAGAGAGGAGCAATTGTATGTTTAGACTCTCGGCATTTATACTGCTTGCTGGTTAATGTTAAATGTGTGTATTATCTCTGTTCAGACTCCTGTCTGTACTTGGATGTTGGCTAGTGGTGTTTGTCGAGTTGCATTTTGACGAAATTGCCCTAGGTTTATGCTATTGGACAAGGTTATTTCCGTCCTATTATTTTTGTTGCACGCGCTGCTAGTGCGTGTAGAAGAACTAGCCCCTTTTCTTCTTCTTCTTCTTTTATTTTTTACAATATTAAAAATAATTTGAAATAAACAAAAATAGATTATTATTGAAACACATAAGATTCTTTTGTTTCAAGAAAAAATGATTGTTTATTCGGATAAATTCAATACATAATATTTCATTTACCCAATTGGGTTTAACATAACTTTGTATACTTATAATAGAAAAAATCAAATGTTGGGCAAGTCGGTTTTTAATTCTACTGTATAACTGTTTAAAGTTATATTAATCGAATTTTTAAATATCGATAATCAAGAAAAAAAAGAAGAAACATAAGAACTAAATTATCATATTATATTTGACAAGTTTTGAATATAAAGAAAATATCAATTTTAAAATTAAATTCTCGTTTCACAATTTTCTTTTAATCTATAACTTAATCAGATACCACATTGATCATTTTTTTCAACTTAAATAAAAAAAGAGCTTAATTGATATACATTTTAAGTGGGTGTGCCTTATTTTGTATAAAAAATAATAAGCTTCTATATGCTAAAGTTGAAAGCAACCTCACATTTTCCATTATTGAACAACAATTACAATATGGCTACTTGGGGGGGAGGGGATTTCATAACAAAATGTGAAGATTCTATATGTTGAAAGTTGAACGCAACCTCACATTTTCCTTCATAGATCAAGAATTTCAGTGACTTCTTTTTTTTTTTGGTGTGCAAAAAGAAAAGACACACATAACATGACTTTCTATCCTAAAACATCATAAATTCGACCGATATTATCACAGATTTTACACAACAGAACTCAAAAAATTACTCATTCATGTCAAAATTCTTGTTATATTATATGTTAGATATGGTGACTCAATCACGCAGCGGAAATATATAATAAAATTCTCGAAATCATAAAAAAATTAGGATTCTTGACATAACTCAGTGAGCAATACACAAAATTTCGGGAATCATGAATTTTGTCTTGTTCTTTCTCAAAATTGGGGTAATAATCACAAAAATTGAACTATCACCATAATTTCATGATATTGTAACTCTAAACTTGATGATTGGATTGTCGTAAAAATTTCCTACTTGAAATTTTTATTAACCCTCTCAATCAAGTATTTTTCTCTAAAAAATACAATAATACAAATATTCTTTCTATGGGATAAAAACCCTAGATGTATAGAATTGTTCTTTTCTCTAGAACAATATTGGCTTTCCTTATCTTTTTAATTCTCTCGAAAGAAGGGAATTAATCACAATTTCACTCGAAAGAAAATTAATCAAAAGTGGGGGTTAATTATGGGGTAATGGGAGCTATCCTATTATCCCATTTAAATCCCATTATCCCATTTAAAATTCAAAAAAAAAAATTACATAAGGTAAAATGCCTTTACGTGGACATTTACCTACATTTTCCATTTATACACGAGAGTATTTTACGATCATCACAAAACCACAATTCACGTGATCTCACCACATCACCCTACTAGACTTTCATATAAAATTGGATATTGTGTGACTAGCGAGTATACCTGCAAACAAAAAAGACTTCTCGATACATTTATTAGGATGATCGAGTAGTCACCGTTAGTATCAAAAAGAAAGTTTGTTGTACCCCAAATTCAAAACTAATTACATTCATCGAGTTACTTTCCTTATCGAAAGTAATCCCTAGAAATCGCTTAACTATGTATTTACTATTATACTCAAATCACTACATGGATGAACATAAAAGATCGATTTGTGAATACAACACAATGATACAATATCAACTAGTCTTCTTTTTCCCAAATTCGAATCTATCAGTCTCAACTCAGTTGTTTTCCTAAATCTACCCCTTAAATCTCAATTTATCTTCCGAATCATAGGTAAACAGACTAAAATAGCAAATACTGAATCAAAATCTCAATAAACAGTCGAAAGTAATAAAGGTATAAGAGATCTCACCCAATAGATCTCGGGTCTCACACAGTGGGGCTCGAGAATAAATGTCAAATTATCGTCTCAAATAAACAACTCCCATTATCCCTAGTCAACTTATCATACGTAGTATGAAACGCATGCTATAATGTTATTCTCATATCTCTCAAATGGTATATGTCAGATTTTTTTAACACTGTTCAGGTATGAGACTTAGTTTACACATAAGATTTTACCCAGAGATCTCAGGGAGAGTACCTCAGAGACAATATCACAAATTACAGATGATATCTGAGATTTCATACCTGGTTACTTACAGACAACATGGATGTGGATATGTTCACATCAGTCATATCGCATATGACTTTATTCTGAACACATATCAGGGTGACTTATGTTCTAGTAGGGCTACTCTCAAAATCTCTTATAGTTAGAAACCGTTTCATTTTCGCTCACTCAGAGTTGGAGGTGGTCACTTGTATGAGAAAGTCGACCTCTCATGCTTGACATATCTATTATCACATCACAAAACATATATATGATAATAAAAGTAAGTGCATTAAATGAAATATAGCACAAGTGTGAGTAAATAATGCACAATAATCATATATAAAGAAAATTGATAAGCATCAATGTCGTCAATATAGTATAAGATGCGAAATGTCAATAAATACCCAAATTCAATGACTCTATATACCCAAAAAAGGAGTCTCTAGTAATAAGTTTGGTGAAAAAATCAGCCACCATACTGTGTGTAGAAATGTATTTGATGGTTATTTCACCATTCTCGATGATGTCTCTCACAAAATGATATCTATTGTCTATGTGTTTATTCCTACTATGATATTTAAGGTCTCAAGTATAAGTGATAGTGGCTTGATTATCACAGTGGATAATCACTGACCTCCCATTATCTGCTACAATCCTTAAATCATCCAATAATTTTCGGAGCCAAACACTCTCCTGAACTATAATTGAGCAAGCCATGAATTCAGCCTCCATCGTAGATAGAACTATACAGGTTTGCTTTTTACTGCTCCAAGAGATAGCCTCGTCATTGAGTAAGAAAGTAAAACCTGATATCGATTTGCGCTTATCCAGATTGCTCCCCAATCGGCATCTGAATAACTCACCAGTCGCAAATCGTCTCCTCCGTAACACAAGGAGAAGTTTGCAATTCCTTTAATATATCAAAAAATCATTTTCATTGCTCGTCAGTGACCTCTTCCAAGATTTGACTGATATCTACTCACCTCACCGACTGCATAGCAAATGTCCAATCATGTATATAACATTGCGTACATTAAGCTTCCCACTACACTGGAGTAAGGTACTTTACTTATTTCCCTCGCTTCATCCTGAGTTTTAAGACACATTTCCAAACTCAAACTGTCACTTTTGGCAATCGGAGTATTTATGGGATTACAATCACTCGTCCCAAAACATTCGAGAATTTTCTTAATGTAGGTCTCTTGTGAAAGAGTCAATATCCTTCTCGAGCGATCCCTCTAGATTTTAACTTCGAGAATGAACTCAGTTTCACCAATGTCTTTTATGTCGAAACTAGATGACAACCATATTTTAATGGTTATTAAATACTCAATGTTGTTCTCAACTAATATTATGTTATCCACATACAATGACAGGATCACAAAAGAGTTATCAGAATGTATAAGATATACACAATGATCCTCATCGATCATCGTAAAACCATAAGATATCACCTCCTCATGAAATTTTAGGTTTCACCGCCTGGATAACTGTTTTAAGCTGTATATCGACTTCTGAAATCGACAGACCTAATTCTCCTGACCTACTAAAGCAAACCCAGGGGTTGTTCCATATAGATCTCCTCATCCGAATTTCCATTAAAGAAAGCGATTTTTACGTCCATTTGGTATAACTCTAAATCCATACTCGCGATAATCATCAAAAGTAAACGGATCGATGTAAACTTGACTATAGGGGAGAAGGTCTCTTCATAGTCAATGCCCTTTATCTGCATGTAACCTTTGGCTACCAGATGGGCCTTGTACCTTTCTATCGATCCGTCGACTTTTCTTTTGATTTTGAGAACCCACTTGTTCTCAATAACCTTTCCAACCTCAAGTAAGTCAACTAGGTCTCAAACCCTGTTGACTTTCGTTGATTCCATTTCTTATTTTATGGCCTTTAACTATTAGTCTTTCGTTGAACCCTCAAGAGTCTCCTGGAATGTCCTCGGCTCCTCATCGTCCTCAGGGTTTATAATGAGGATCTCATCCTCAATCGGGACACGACGACAAGGTATATGTCCCCGGCCACTCCTACGAGGAGGGAGAGCCTCCTTACCTTCAGATGGACTACTTCCACTAGAACAAAGATCTGTAACAGGCTCTTGAGTACTACCATTGGACCCAACTGAGTCACTACGTTCATCAATCTCATAGAAGGTGTAATCTCGATCGATTTCTCCTCTCTTAGGAAAATCATTCTCGAGGAACGTGACATTACGAGACTCAATCTTAGTGACGATGTCATCCATATGTTCTCCTAAGAACACTTGTCACTTGGAGTGTTCATAGTATTTTATAAAGATACACTTCTTTTCTCACGAATCTAACTTGCCGTACTGATGTAAGGAATCATGAACATACGCGGTAAAACCTCATGGCCTCAAATGGCTAAGGTCAGACTGTCTCCCTATCCAATGCTTGTATGGGGTGCTGACTATGGATTTCATTAGGACACGGTTAAGAATGTAGGCGGCAATCAATAAAACATCCCCACAATAGGAGATAGGCAAATTGGCCTATGTTATTATCGATCCCATTATCTCCAACAGAGTCTTATTCATTCTCTCAACTACTCCGTTATGCTAAGAAATAACAGGAATAGTCAATTATCTCGTAATATCTCTCTCGAAATAGAGTTCTTTAAACTACTTAGATAAATACTCGTGCCTCCGATCGGTTCTAAGAATTTTTATCCTCAATTCTAACTGATTCTCAACCTTGCCAATAAACCTTCTGAAACATTCTAGTGTCTCAAATTTGTGCGAGATCAGATAGACGTATCTGAAATGCGTGTAGTCATTTATAAACGTAATGAAATACGTAGCTCTGTTTTAAACTCTCACATTCATGGGTTCGTAAATATCGGAATGAACCAACTACAATGGAGTTCCAACTCTCATTGTCTTTCCAAATGGTTTTCTCGTAGCTTTGCCCGCAAAGCAAAACTCATACAAGGGTAACTGGACTCTGGTTAGCGGGCCCAACAAGCTACTCGCAGCTAACCGGACCATCCTCTTTTACTCTATGTGGCCAAATCTACTATACCATACTATTACATCATCAACTACACTAGGCAATAGGAGAAGAAGGAAAATTATCACAAAGCGGAATCAAATCTAGTATATAGAGTCTCTCATAGATTAAACCGGAGCAAATCAAAATACTATTATTATAAATAAAAACTTTAGAGTTTCCCAACAAAACAGAATATCCTAACTGGTCAAGACATCGAATAGATAGGAGATTCTGTCGAATCTCAAGAGCATACAATATATCATGCAGATGCAAGACTTATTTACTTCGCAGTATCAGTTTGCACGTACCAATCCCCTCACTTCCACAAATGCTTCATTCCCTACATACAGCCTCCTCGCATGGGGAATCAAATGGTGGAACTCAACGTACGCGCTCCTGTTATGAGTTATAAGGTTCGTGACTCCTAAGTCTACAATCCATAAAGGAGAAGAGTTAGTGAGTATTACACTAGATGACACATAACTCAAACCATATAAAGAAGAAATATGTACTTTTCGCTCGTCACACCCACGTGCGAAATGCCTATGTTTGTCATATATATAGCATTGGACCTTATTCTTATCGAACTCATTCTTCTTACGTTTCTGCCCTTTGTCATTGATCTTGATAGATAGTTTTTTCTTGTCTTGACCCTTGGCCTTCTTCTTATATTTGTGCCACTTACGCTTAATACCTCGGGAGCCCTTACTCGACTCCGCGATGTTAGCATGACCTGAAGTAGACCTAGCCACCTCCTGGTACTCCTCCCTGAGCTCACAATGCCTACTCACATCCATAAAAGTACGAATACTCTCAATGTATGTGAGATAGATCTTAACAACATTTCAGGAGTTAGGCAAAAACTGAATCATACCCGGTACCTGAAACTCATCCGACATAGGCTCCCTCATACTGTTCAGAGAGATAATCATACTCGACATATGCATTAGATACTGTTTTATAGTATGATCGGGCCTTTTCTTGTACGAAATAAATTTGTAGGTCATCATCCTCAACTTAAGAGCTAACCGGGAGCCGTAATGCTTTTTCAGAACAAGCCAAACCGACATAGTAGTAGGATACTACTCAAACACCGGCATCAACTTATCGTGCATGCTGCTAAGAAGGATCACTCTAACTTGGTCATCCTATTTTTTCCAAGCACGATATGCCTCCTGATCCCATCTCGCCTGTAGCGTGTTACCCTCCCCAGGGTCCGCCATCTTGTACTTAAGAACCTCCCCAAGTTCTTGTTCCTCGAACACAAACTGAACCTTTCGGTGTCAAATATCATAATTGTCACCGTTCAACTTGTCTCCGTTTACAAGATCTAAAATGACAGTCTTTATAGCAATCATATCTTTGTCACATAGAAAGAAGAGGCGTTAATGACAAATGATACTTAATATCACAATTTTGTGTATCCTACGAATCAACAAGACCCAAATAACTGGAGTACAGACTCCAAGATGAGCGTATGAGTCAACGAACACCATACACCACAATCCGAGTTTGCATTTCACCATTCGGACTAGAATTCGACATACAAAAACCCACATTTGGTCACATTAAATAGCATAGGACCCTCAAAAAAATAAAATTTTTTATCCCAGCAAGGTTTGACGCGCCGTCTATGGGTCCACGCGTCGCCAAGCGTTGGCGGCGCATCCCCATGCTCCTCCACAGGGCGAAGGAGAGGTGACAGCACGTGACAGACACGCGACACGTCTATCACGCACCAAAGGGCCACGGACCCGGGGCGGAACCCGGATCGGACACGGATCTAGGTCGGACTCTCGGTCGGTTTGGATTCGGGTTGAGGCGCGGGTAGGGTTTTGGATCCAGGTCAGAACCGACCTGGACTGGACCCCGGGAGCTCACGCACCTCAGCACACGTGAGCTCCACGTGCCTTTACCCCTGCATGTCACGCACATGCCGTGCGTGTGACGTGCACATGCCTTGGACCCAAGTCGGGTCTTTTTCGCCCGACAGGTCTTGCAATTGGATCTTTTGACCAGGCTACCGGAAATCACCTTTTTTGGCCCTGTTTTCATCGGATTTTTGTCGAAAACTTTAATTCATCATATTCCAATTATGCTTAACTCAATTTTTGGAATAATTGCATCCTAAACTTGGCAAATTTAGAGTCCAAAATTCCGGCCCATCGCGATCAATTTTGAAACTCAACTTTCCGATAATAATAACACATAATATATATAACAAAACATAGATCATGAAAGCAAAAACTCATATAAATCATTTTCATGCAATGATTTGCCCTAAATTTTGATAAATTTGGGGTTTTCTTGCCTCGATCACTATTCATGGTTAAGAATTTCAACCGAAATTTTCATAACCTAAACTATTCAGAAAATTGCGAAAAAATTATTTTCGTGATCTACGTGACATGGGTAACAACATGATATAATTGGATTCATGAAATTCATCCATAATCCGAACCCCAAATTTTATACCCTATATTTTTATACTTGAAATAATTTCAAAATTTTATTTTTAACATAAATCTAACATTACTCGGATACCAATATTAGAATATGGTAACTCAATTACGTAGTGAAAGTATAAAATAAAATTCTCAGAATCATAAAAAATTAGGGTTCTTTGCATATCTCAGTGAGCAATACACAAAACTTCGGGAATCACGAACTTTGTCTCGTTCTTTCTCGTAGTCAGGGTGATAATCACAAAGATCGAATTATCACTACAATTCCACGACGTCACAACTCTAAGTCCGGTGATTGAATCGTCGTAAAAATTTCCTACTCAAAATTTTTATTAACCCTCTCAATCAAGTATTTTTCTCTCAAAAATGCAATAATACAAATATTCTCTTTATAGGATGAAAAACCCTAGATATATAGAATTGTTCTTTTCTCCAGAACAATGTTGATCTTTCCTTATCTTCTTAATTTTCTCCAAGCAAGGGAATTAATCATAATTTCACTCAAAAGGAAATTAACCAAAAATGGGGAGTTAATAATGGGATAATGGGAGTTATCCCATTATCCCATTTAAAATTCATAAAAAAAAAAAAAAAAAAAATTATCTAAGGTAAAATGTCCCTACGTGGACATTTACCAACGGTCGATATACCTTACACTTTGTTCCTCATAAAATTTAAATACTATTTCATTTATTTCATACGTAAAATACAATTACATTTTCAAAATCTTTAAATTTGAATCACTATCTTTTTTGTTTAATATTTTGATACGAAAGTTGTTTGAAAACTATCACAAATGAAGCAAATTCAATTTTTATAATTCAAATGTCTTTAATTATAACGTAATTCTTGCAAAATGATTAACTAAAATACAGAAAATCTTCAATTTTTCAATACAGGAATGATATGTTTTTTTCTTTCGCATTTATTTTTTTATACCTTTTCCAAAGGCTATCATTTTTAATTCAAATGGAGAGGAATGTTGAGAGTTAGTTTTTTATAGAGAAATATTGCTCCCTCTCTCTTTTATATTTTTGAATTGAAATGAATCGGGTAAAGTGAAGCCCTCATAGTACACATTATCTGAGTTCCCTTATGTGTAAATATGTTTAGTTTGAATTATATTTTGAAAGTCAGTCTGTAACTCTCAAATATCTAATGCAATTGGATATATTTACACAAAATACAAGTTTTAATTGGTAAAATCATTTACCATAATTTAGAAATTACAAATTAAGATGACTCGTTTTCAAATTCACCCCGGTTTGGATCTCATCTCTCATAGCCATGCCTTTTGCTGTCAAAATAGAACATTACCCCATTTTTGACCTAAAATTTTTTCGTCCAAGTGGAATATACTTGCCATTAACTAGTATTCGGATTTAATTTGATTAATCCGGTCGAATACTATGTGATCTATTAAAGGATTAATTATCTTAATGTCTGTCTTTTCATTTTTAAAATTTGAATTCGAAATCTTAATTAAAAGGATATTACATTTTATTACTGCATCCATGTTATTAGTTCCTTGTTATTAGTTCCTTCTTTAGAAGAATTAGAATACATTAGAACAAAATTTCATTTATACCCAACTAAGTAGAGGCAGTGGCGGAGCTACAGATACACGAGGATGGGCAATTACCCCATTTAATTAAAATAATTATATTAATTTTTACGTACCAAATAAATATTATTTTTATTTAATTTAAAATATTATTTCTATTAAAATTATCAATTTAATAAAATTATCATTTAGTTCTCCTTTTATCCTCGAATCCTCGATCCCACTTGGCAGAGCAGATCCCGCTTTCACCACAACCCTCTTCTGGTCATTGCAATCAAGCACTATAGATTCAATAATCATAGCATTTGTCTTCCTTTGAAAAGTAGGTTTTTCAATAAAATATGATTTTTAAAGAAAAAGAAAACAGAAAATTTGTCTTTCTTTGGCAAAATCCTTCAACATGAGTTAGCCTGAGGCGAACCATTAGTGCCCCCCGCGAATCAGAAGCGCGTGGCAAATTACAAATTATCGTAGATTGAAGCATGGGTGCTCCCCACGGAGCGCGCGCACACACACACACACACACACACAAGAAATGGTGGTGAGATAACAAAAATACCCTTGGACGATGAGTCGACCTCGAAGGTCCAGGTCCTTACCCAAAAAGGCTTTCATGGTGGTGGTGCCAAGGTTCACATGTGGTGGGGTAACCACGTGATTTGGGTGAGCGCTTTTGTTTTCTTTGTATTGCTATAACCCTTTTTGGTGAGAGATCTTTTACACCTTTTGTCCCAAATCTACCTACACAAAGGTCTCTTCTCCTCCTTGTAGAGCTTAATTTGTTTTAAAGATCTCTCGCCCCCCCCCCCCCACCTGCATCAAGCTTCCACTAATATTGTGAAACAATAAATATAATTAATATCAAAGTTTTATGCAGAGAGATGCCACACATTACTTTTGTTACCATTACCAATTACCATCTTTTTATATAGAAAAATGAGGTTAGAGAAATTTTTTTACTGTGTATTAATTTTGGCTTTTACCATCTTTTATGGAGGGAGGAAAGGGCTTAATAGCAAAAAAAAAAAAAAAAAAAAAAAAAAAAAAAAAAAAAAAAAAAAACACACACAAGCCTCAAAAGAGCATAGTTCAATCAACAGACAATTGATTAATCAAATCTTGATGAAAAATAGTATATTGGAAGAGTCGTCCCTTAAATAAGAATTTCACATATACTTAAATCGGATTAATAAAAATATAACTCTGAAAATATCGACATTCTGATTAAAAATATTAGTAAAATTATACAAAAATATTCATCCAAAACTAAAACTAAAACCAAAACCAAAACCCAATACCATAAAATAAGAATATAACAGCCAAATGGAACTAGAAGAAGGAAAATAACACCCAAATGGAACTCTGAAGAAGAGATAAAGATCAGCGGCCAACTATCCAACCACACCCACTGAATCGGTCTGAAGAAGAGATAAAGATCAGCGGCCAACTATCCAACCACACCCACTGAATCGGCACTAGCTTTACAATTACACTAACGAGTGTGATTTTCGATTTATGATTCAACTCGGACGTTTTGAATCAATTTCATTTAGGGTTTTGTGAGATATATTCTAACTTGTATTTGTATGTTTTTTGATTAGATATAGATTTGGTTTCAATTGATATAATGTTACCTAAAAACAAATTATGATTGGCTAGTTTAATAATCTCTCCCTTCCCATTCCCAATTAGAGAAGGGGGGTTGGAGTCGATGGGAATTCTTCACAATTTTTATTGATTTCAAAATAAATACCCTTTAATATGCAAACTTTCCATTGAGATAAACAAGGTTGAAGAGGCTCTTGTGTGGATATTCAAGTGATAAAGAATTGTTGTTCAATTCTGTGAACGTGTGTAATTTTAAGATTTTTGCAATCTTTATATAATAGGAAAAAAAATTAAAAAGAAATTTCCTATTATATATTTTGAAGAAACAAATTAGGTTTGTCATAGCAAAAATATTGCATTGTATTTTATTTACCACATAAAACATAATTGCAATTAGGGATGTATTTGAATCAAATTGATTCCGGATATCTTTATTCTTGAACTCGAATTCGATAAGTAGTAACTAAAACTTGAGTAAATTATATAATGAAATTAGTTAAACTTAACTCAAAAATTTAATTATTATATAATATATTAATATATTTATTTTATTTAATTTTTTATATTATAATCATATATAATATATATTAAAATATATTATCAAATTATTTAATAAATTTTTAAATTTAAAATTTATTATTCAAATTCAATCCAATTGAATCTGATTGCATGACAACCCTAATCGTAATCATTATTTTATTTATTGCATTTTTCTCCAAATATTAAAAAAAATAAAAAGAAAAGAAAATTCCAATGGCCTGTTTTGTGTCCATTCCATCATGCATGGCTATACTCTTGGATTTGGAAGTCTTCTCTTCTGCATTGTATAATTATGATACGCCACCTCTCTGGCGCTCTAACACTAAGTGTCAGTGTACGATAAGCATTGACAAAAGTAGATGCAACGTGTTCTGACCAAGAGAAAAAGGAGGATGACACATTGGTGACCCATGTCTTCCACATCTTGTCATCCTACTTTCCATCCAAACTAATTATTACCCAAATAATTATTTTTAAAAATAAAATAGGAAATATTTTTTTTTTCATTTTTAGTATGATTATAATTTCTAGTGTTACCGAAGATTCCATCACTTTGAGATGTTTGATTTGTATTATAAGCGAAGACAAAGCTGTTACTATTACAAAGGGGAGCCAAATTTCCATCATAAGTGAAAGATTTGTATCAATGAATCTTCATTTTGATTTTATTTTGCTATTCAAAATATCTGTACAAATATTTATGGAGTTTTTGCCCCTTTTCAACCCGCCAAAAACCACAAATTCAATACACCAACACATCTAGCAACAATATCATACTTTGATGCATTATATGTATGAATTATGGCCCTTAGTCAGCTAATGAGTCTCACTCAAGTGACACTTCCTCTCTTTTCTTATAATAATTTAGATTTGAGTCTCAGTATATAAAAAAAAAATTATAAAAAAAAAAAAATTTGCCCTTAGTCGAAGTTCTTCTTGTATTGACTAACTTCAGGGTTGGATTACAGTTTTATAACATAGTATTCTTTTGGATTGTTAATCAATATAATTTTCACATGAAAAAGAGAGGTTAGTGTCTGCTGCATGGCATGAAAATGATACATGAGCTTTTACACAAATGGCATTTTCTACTATAACTATAATTAGTGTTTTTAGATTTGTGAAACTTAGATTACATAATGGATAGCGCTTTCAGTATCATTATTAAAATAATTGAAGTCATTATCAGAATTCAAATCTGTTTCTTTAAAAGAAAATGATTAGTACTGTAACCATCAAACTGTTCCTATTCGTGTATATGATAATTTTTTTTAATCGGTATCTGAATATCTAATTAATCCGATATTATGAATCATATTTTTTAAGAATTGACTCTTTCAATACCTGTTTTTTATTTTTAAGATTCAATTTAAGATTTTTAATTAAAAGAGTATAAGGATTTGTTATTAGATTTACAGAACGTTGGTTTATATATGTTTAATTTATAAAACGTGAAAAAGATTTATAAAAATAAAAATGAAAAATAAAAAGAAAAGAAAAAAAAATGTGCCTCTCATGCTTTTATTTTGATTTATATTTTTCTGGGCCCTTTTCGACTTTGGGTGATAGTTAAAGAAGAGCATTGAATTCATTCAGCAACCAAAAATCCAAAATCAATATTCGGATTCCCAAGTTGTCATGTCACATGGAAAATATTTGAACGGCGTGCAGCACCCCCTTTTGAAGAAATGGTCTTCCTTTTTCCTCATTTTTTCATTTTTAATTTTTGAGAATGAAGAAAATATGGAAGCCTGGGCCTGTGGATGCTTTTGATTCAATCAATTGTTGTTATCTACGTCCTCAAAGCGTCATGTGACCATCACCCACTTTGTATAAGGATGAGTTAAATATTTACCTCTTCGCTTTTTACAATTATTAGATCTCTTGGTATTCACCCATGAAACCATAGGGTAGTGAACCTAATAAGATATGATATTATATCTTTTAATTAAATTCTTATATTTGAGTTTTAGAAATAAAAAAGATTATTTTGAGAGAGTAACCCTCAGAATGAATCATTATAAATCCTAAATCAAATTAATCGAAATATGATTTCGGATACCAATAACATAAAAAAGTATTTACCCATAAATTTATTATATATATTTGAAAAATTACTCTGACTAGATAATTATATTCCTCAAATTTTATTTATAATCTCAAAATGCAAACACTAAACTTAAAATTAATTTTTATTTAAAAAAAGTGCATCGCTTATGAAATAAGTTAAGAGTTATTTTCTTGCATTTTACATTATTCCAAATACATATATATAAAGAAAAAAAGAGCGAATGGGCAACCTCCTTCGAAATATTTAAAAAAAAAAACGGAGAGAGAGAATTTAATTGTAATAATTATAAATATTGTTTTATCTCCTATAAAATCATCATTTTACTTTAAAATTATATTTTAAATACATGTGTTTTGTTTCGTAATATAAATTCTTAATTGCCTTGCAAATAGGAAAAAAAAAATTTAAAATCAAGTTATATTTTTTATTTGATTTATCTATTAGCATAGCATAAACGTCATGCTAATGTCACCTCTCTCTCTCTCTCTCTCTCTCCCTCCCTCCCATCAAGGGATAACCCCACAAAAGGATGCACAAACTGTTGAGAGCAAACAAAGGAAATTTATGAAGGGTTGTCGCCATGTCAAATAATTGAAAGGGCTGACAGAGCCCAGAGGTCACTGGAGAATATATGCACCAGAGCTCCTATGACATTACATAAGAAGCAGATGCTACACTTGGTCTTAGCCAAAAAGCCGGGAAAGGTGTCATAACACCGTCATTTGGATTCTACACTTCCAAAAATTTGATATAAATAATTTTAATTAAGTAAAATATACTATTTATCATAATTAAAATATTTTCATTTTCTAGAAGTTGATATAATATTTTTCATTACAAATAAAAAATTTGCGTCATTTCATAAAATAGATTGCCATACCTAATAAAAATAAAATACATCAAACTCATTTTGTGTAACATCTTGGAATTTTTGTCATTGTGAAATTAAGTGTGCAAAAGTTTAGTATTCAAACAAAAATGTATTTTGGTGAACAAAATACTCAAAAGTAAAAGTTTAGAGAAAATGGTTTCTTTATTTTTTAAATTATTTACTTAATCACTCAAATTTAAAATTAAAATTTTATTAGTAGAACATATTCACCTCTTTTTTTTAATATATATACATATCAGAGACTCAAAATTGAGACCTTTAAAAGAAGAGGATGATATCGTTTGAGTTATAATTCATTGATTTTGCCTCTAGTTGTTGCATATGTATCAAGTGTTATAAGTAAAAAAATTATGTTTTATTTGATTTTCAATTGAAGGACATTCTTGTTATTATTATTATTTTTTTTCCATTTCCATATATTTTGATGATGTATTTGTATGCCCAAATTAATTCACACATACATGTAGGGGCCAAATAAGGTTCTTGGTTCTTTGATACTCAAATGGTTGTCTTGATTTTCCAACATTTTCAAAGATTAGAATTTTAAAACTTTGGATTAATTCTCAGTAAAAAAGGTATATAAGCTTATGTTTGACTTCAAGATATTTTACAAATACAAACTAAAAATTTCATAATGGAATTTATGGATTCCTATTCTTAAAACAATGTAAAAATTCGAACTTCTAATTTTATTCGCACAATAAATTAATTTAGGACAATGCAATATATAACTGGTCAAATTTTATCATTTTGTCACACTTAATTATCATATTTGTTTCGATTTAATATTTATAAAAAGCAGATGTAATAAAGCGATACGTTGCATTAAGCTATTATCTATTTATTTTAATTGAAACCATAGCATTTTACTTGGGGTTTAGCAAATTTTATTCATAATGAAAAATTGTATTTAACTAAAGAGGGTAGATATTTTCTCAATTGAATTCTGAACTCGGACAATATAAGCTATGAAATAATTCGTTTTTTTTTTAAATAGTTAAAACTTATTTTACTCATCTTACATTTTCTTAATTTTTACTCTTTAATTTTTTATAAGGTAAATTTAAATTATTATTGTGGTATGCATTTAAATTAATTGATTGTCTTTTTTTTCTTTAAATAACTGAAAATTATTTCTTATAAAGCCATGGTTTATTTGATTTGTATCAATTTTTTATAATATATATTTGAATTAATTATTTCTAAAAAGTATTGATATTATATTTATAAATTCATATTTCAACGTATAGCAATAATATAAAAAAAAACATATTAAAAAATAAAACAAATTTAATTAATATAAAATTGTGATACTTTGTCTTTTTATTTTATTTTTTTGGTTAAAATGAAATTCAAACCCTAAATCATAGTATTGGGAGGGGGTTTATCCACCAAGATGTCCCCTTTGAGATTGCTTTGTCATTTTATACATGAACGATAACTGATATCAACTAGATAACCAAATGTTAGTATCAATTGATAATGACTATCACTCACTAACTATTAGCCATTAACTATCGCTTATCAACTGAGTTGAATTTCCTCAACTGAACTAAACAGACCCTAAACAAACATTGAATTTGTATTGTAATTTGTGAATTTTCCAAAACAAAATTGCAGCATCATATGGTACAAATGAGGTTTACATTTTTTTTTGGATACTATAACAACCGATATTCCGAATTATATTTTGATTAATCTGGTTTGATCTTTGCAGCGACTCCATTTAGAGGGTTATCCTCCCAATGTAATCAGTTCCATACCCCAATCGCTAGTTAAACTCAAAATTTTGATTAAAAAATTTAACGTCACATCCCACTGGGTCAATTCACTGTTGATCAAATGAGATTTACATGTTACATAAGATTTAACTGCAGTCATACTAATAAGACTATTAACGACTTCTGTCAATTGTTGGATATGTGGCCCAATATCAATGGCGCAAAAAGTAGAGAGAGAGAGAGAGAGGTCCAATGCACAGACACGCCTTATAGGCCGAGAAGGGTGATGGGTGTGAAAGTTGGGCAGTCATGAATCCTCAGGCCCAGTTAGTCAAGGAGGGACACCCAGTACCCCAAACTGGGGCAGCTCATTCTACGTGGTACTTTTCTGAAATCGGAAATTCCAATCCAAATATTGAACATCGTAGCCCATCAATGTTAACCCATTAAAGCAAGGCTGTACTCGTGATGTAAGTTATAGTAACTGAGTGTTAATTTTGGTTTAATTTATGGTTGGGGGAAAGGGAAAGGGCTTTCAGAATCTTATTCTACAATCGGATTCCAAGGGAGCTCCTAACCTGATTCGCCATTCTTATATCAGGGACCTGATATCTCGGGATGGGATGGTCTTACTAGAGCATTGTTTACAAAGAGGGAAATCAATGTGATGATTTTATGGCAAAACACAGGTCTCATCAACAAGAACCCATCTCTATTTGGCATGAACCTATGAAAAATCTGTCGTAGCTGGCAGTATGAGTATTGTGCTCTCTACAGTGGCAGTTTGTCTTTTCTATTGTACCACCAACCTCCCCCCCCCCCCCCAAAAAAAAAAAGTTGGGTGAGTATTAATATTTACAAGCAACTGGGCCTTTGCCAATGTGATGTAGGTCTCTCTTTCTCTCTGTTTTTTTTTTGGTACAACACCAACCGATATCCAGAGTTATATTCCGATTAACCCAGTTCAAACACTTGTCAGGTCCATTTTTAAAGAGTAACTCTTTCAATATAGTTTTTTTCATTCCCAAGTTTCGAAGATTTGGTTAAGGGTCCGTTGGTAAAACTATGACTGCCATGTTTCAAACTCCAGATCTGAATGCACTTCCAAATAGCCCTCACCACTAGGCCACAGCACGTTGCTGTGAACTCCCTTAATCAAGATTTTGAATTCGAATCTTGAGAATGAAAAAATAAATACTGAGAAAGCTGTCCTTAAATTGGATCCCACATCTATTCGAATGGGATTAATCGGGTTTTTGGATACCCGTGATTAAGTAAAAAAAAAAGGCAATTGGGCCCATGAATCGTGATCTGTTTGTAGCAAAGCTTGGGCCTTGTCTAACTTTAACTGTTGGGCCACATCGATGCTGGTCTTGATTACTTCGCTCGAACATCGCGAAACCCCATATGCTCTTACCACTCCCTCCGAAGTCCAAACCCTGTTAGTCCACCAATATAACAATCATGGAATTTTCCTTCTTGGTTGTAAAACGAAGATGGAGGGGGACCATTTTAAAAGTCATATATTCTTCAACTCTATTGAAAGGTGAAATAGCCTTTCTCTTGAAAATAATTATAATAATTAAAAAAAAAATTATAATAATGTTCTAACTCACAAGTCTTACTTTTGGTGTGAACCTCAAATTTCACGAGTTTTTGAAATTAAATTTCCCCATTTAAATATTCATTGTACACAGTCATGCATGCATGCATGCACTTTTGGGGAATTCATTGAATTTGTTTTGTCTTGAAATGACTTCTCCCACCATACCATAAACGTGCAAATCCACGCCGCTCCATTATTGTATGACCCAGATTACCAACACAATCAACATAAAATTATGTCAACATAATCCAGCATTTTCTACTTTACAAGATCACTAGGAGATTTTCTAGAGACTCGAACATGGTGGAAAAGCAATGACAATTCTTCTTCTGACTCGGGTATATTCAGTGTATGATTTTGATGCTCTTAAAGTATGGGTACATAAAATCATTGCAAAAATCGTAGGATTGATGGTACTATGAACACCATTAATGTCCAAACAACCAAGCAAAATAAAGCCATGGAATGGATACAAACACTTGATTGAAATCATGCAAAAGGGTATGAACCCATTTATGATATGGATTTGACTTTTTTGAAAAACTTTGATTTTTGAGACAAAATTGAAACCTTGTTCGGACATAAATACATAAATTCAGCACAAGTGTTCCAAGAATTTGGTACTTGTATTCTTGTTTAAAGCAAACAAAGTCCTTTTTTTTATGTCTCTACAAAAAACAAAAAGGGAAAAGGGAACCAACCAAATATATGAAACAAAATATATGAAGCAATTTTACAACCAATCCGAAGCAAGAGAACAATTCGTATTTAAGGTTTTCATGAAATAAAACAAGGTTGAATTTAGAGAAAAAAACAATGGAGGTTTTATTGAAGTTAAAAGGATGGAACAAACACTAGGGTTTTAGTATTGAAGGCAATAAAACGATGTTGCACATCTAGATCATACCATAAATTTTGATTTAAGTATTTGGTTTCGTGGGATGAAACTGAGAAGAAACAAATGAATTTTGTGTTATTGTGTCGAATGATAATTCCGAGATGCCACAAATACACAATATTACAAAATAGATATATAGAAAAGCTACGAAAACCTAATACATGTTGGTTTAGTGGGTAAGTCATTCGATTTCATTTAAGAAGTCTCGAGTTTGAGTCTCAGATGGAGTAAATGTGCTGGGGAGAGCTTTACCCCCTCAAGGGATTTCAGCGATTCGACCCAGATTAATCGAAACGAAATTTTAGAAACCGGGTAGTGGATCAAGTTCAAGAGACCAAAAAAAAAAAAAAAGCTACGAAAAGCTATTGATTACGAGGAGGAACTTCAAGAAGTTTAAAGAAATATGCTACTTGTAATTAATCGCTAGAGTGTAAAAATCATACTTTTTTTTTCCTGATAGGTATCAGAACTTTTTAGAATTCAAATCCTTTTTTTTTTGTTTTTTGTGGAGTTCTTGAAGAGTCCGTTCAAATCTGTTTTAAGGAAAAATGATATATAACTATACGAAGTCTCCATTTTAACCTTTAGTTTTTAAAGCAAGAATCAGATTATTTTTAAAAAAAATAATAATAAAAGAATGTTATTTGGGTAATACCATGTCACAATGTGAAATTTGTTTCTTTATGTTGACCAAGAGTATAAGCGTTGTAGATATTCAAATGTTTGATATAGATATCTTCATGGCATACCTATTTTACTTCTGTGATTTAGATAGTCGATCTAATAAAATAAAATATCAAAATCTTTAACCAAATCTTATATACGAAACTTAAAAATAAAAAATACTATATTGAGACAGTCATTCTTAAATAGGATCCCGTAAATATTTGAATTAAATTAATCAGAATATAATTATACAGATATCGATAATCTGATTTAAAAAAATCCCTAATATATTCTCCGGCCCAGGAAGGCAAATGAAATATCCAATGTTTGTTTCTCAAGGATGCCCTTGCACACAAGTATTTTGGAGCCCTTCAAGTTCAATAACTTCAAGGTTGTTTATTTGGATAGAATTTACGAATTTAATTTGGGCATTTCGACACAAACACCAAGTGTAAGCCACAATACATAATGATGGAGGTTGTGGACATTACCATTAATTAATAGGTGAATTGTACCCGTGATGGTGTCATAAATTGTGACATGTCATGATGATTTTGCACAGGATCAATCATCATAATAGAGGGGAAAATTTTGGTTTCGAAAATGTCTATTCAGATTTTAATTTCAATTTTAAGCTATTTCGATTTTGATTCTGAAATTAAAATTATAAAAAATAAATATTAAATATTAAAAAAAAGAAGAGTTTGAGTTTAATTTTTATATATTTTCAAAAATTGGGCTACTTATATATCTTCGAGTGCGTAGAAAAATTAAAAGTTATATAATTTACTTTTCCTTTTTAACTCTTTACTAGATATGGTTACGTTTCTAAAAATCATTAATTCATCGTTCTTGATTTAAAAGAAACGAAATTGAAATTTTAAATATGATTTTGATTACTGTTTTTAAATCATAAACTGATTAATGATTTTTCGAGCTATTCGTCATAATTCGATTTATTTTTGCTCCACAATTCGATTTAAACCATGACACTGATGAGTAAAGAATAATAATTAAATTCAAATATTTGTTATAAATGAAATATTCAAGTTATTAGAATAACATGTAAATAAAAACTCTTAATGTTGATCATGTTTTAATTTTATTCGTGAGAATAGCAAAATCTCTTTAGATTTATAATTTTAATATAAAACCTTTTATTAAAAGTTTGACCTAATAAATTGAACTCCCAAAATTACTACTGAAATGCCTATAAAATTTGTTAAAAAAATCCAATTCTTTATTTTTAAAATTAAAAAATTCAACATCAAATCTATAGATATCAAACAAACTTATGTATTTAAGAATATGAAAGACGAAAAAGTTAATATACCCAATATTAGGAAGAACTTGGAAGAGTTTGGTCATCCAAGGGCCTATTAGAATAATATGTGCTTTTTTTTTAGTATAAAGAGATGTAAACAAACTGGATTAAATCGAGAAAGAGAAGATAGAAGTGGGAAGTCTCTACCGCTAAAGCTGTCTCAGAGAAACCTATTAGAATAATGTGTGTGTGTGTGTAACTTCTTCATGGGTCCACGCGAATTTCTTGTGGTTTGTATGTTTGGGATCTTTTAAAAAAAAAAAAGGAAAAAAATTGAATAGACCTTAATAAAAATAACAAGTGGATGGCCCCCATTTTGTCTTTGTACGTAGATTGATAATATTAACTGAATAAAGTAATTGGATGATTACTTGCTAAACATAAATCGTTCACAAAGTAAGAATTGATTTAGGAGTTAAGAATAATAACTTAATGTTGCATGATTTTTTATTATTATTATTGTTGGCATCAATTATTGTTAAAAGAACCAAAAGATATTTTTGGATCAAAGGGACTCCAGAATCAAAAAGAAGGACGTCTGTTCTTGGACACACTTGACCTAGGAGAGCAACAATTAATGTCACACGTTCAACTCGTGAAGCATCTTAACTTGATTTGGTGGGTAGCCCAGGGTAATAGGCATATATTTGAAGGGTTTTTTTTTTCCGATCAATATTTAAATTATTTAATTAATTTAATTTAAATATTATAGAGTCTATTTTAAAAATTATTTCTTCTGATTTCAAAATTTTGATTAAAAAAATTTAATATCTTCGACGTTAGACTCACACGACGTTGACATATTTGAAGGGATTGCTGTTAGATTAAGAGTTGGGAAATGGCGGGGGAACCCAATTTATTTCAAAGAAAAAAAAAAAAAACCCCACAAAAGTTGGTGGATGCTGAAAGCACGATGCCCTTGTGCTTTGGGGTCAAAACCCTAAAAATAAATATCCGAGTCTTCTACCCTTACGGGGGGGCGTAGTCACATGTTCTTTGTTTTCCTGGGTTTGGCTCCTTTTCATGTGCATGAGCGTGGTAGAAAACATGATTGGACAAAAAGGTACGAGATTCCATCTGAATTTGTGGATAACAACAAAATGGAAATGGATCACTGCATGATGATGTCCAGAAATTTTATTTCACTCAAAAAGGTTTTTCTTTTTCTTTTTTTTTTTCCTAATCGAGAGGGAGAGATAATATATAAAGAAATTAAGAAAATGCTCTATATTTTAACAGTGTCTTGATTATTGTTTTTGTCATGCATTTGACAAAAATGCTCTATATTTAAATTCAAGGAATTGAAGTTTATTAAACATATTCTCTCAGTCCATTCCTAAAGTGATAATATATTAAAAAAATTAAGAAATTGCTTCATGATTGTTTCTTTCTTTAAAAAAAAAAAAAACACTCATTTGGGTTTTATGATGAATAATAAAGAGTATTTATTGAAATACAATTATATTAAAAAAAAAGTACATTTGAAATGTTATATTTGGGAAGAGGCTAAAATGACATTAAGGCAGGTTAGATTATGGGTTAAAAATGTTATATTAATTAAGAAGCATCTTAACACACAGCACAAAAAGATTTATCATTTTTTTTAAGTATATCTCGAATTTCAAATTTCTAAGAGAAAAGAAATAGTATTATTTAAATTATAATTCATTCACATGAATATTTGCTAGCATTAATTATGGGTTCATTTGAGTAAACTGCACCAATGGTTTGTTGGCGTGGTGAGAAGAACACCTCATCTTTTTAATTAAACGGTCGGGTTTGAATCTTTTTGGATATAGAGAAAACAACATTGAAAGAACTCCCTCAATAATGAATTCGACAATAAATTAATTCGGATTAATCGGAACGAAACCCCATATATAAGGTGGTGACCAAACCATGGTTAAAAAAAAAAAATTGAGTAAACTGCAACAATCATTAAGAGATTTCCAAACAAATATAAAGACATATTTAGACTCCAATGAGAGGGTCTAAGAAAGATGTGGTCATAAGTTTTTTAATTCACGAGACTCTTGTCTTCAAGAATTAATAATTGTAAGTTTAATCTTTCACATGAAAAGAGTCCTACAGAACAGACCATTTATTAAATATATGTATTTGTGAAATGAGCATTATATCAATTTCAACATTTAAGGCTCAATGAATGGACAACCCTAAATATAATCAGATTGAACCCACGCAAGTGAGGGCAAATGTCGACACTTCCCCCACAATTAGAAGAGGCCTCATCAATTAAAATTATGCTTGTGGTGAAAAGACTTGCCACTCTTGCTAATTTGACAATGTGCTCCAACCCCAAAATTCCCCAAACCCTATACCCTTTCACTTTAATGTACTTTTTCCGTTCATGGGAAGTTTGCTATAATCGGTAATCTTCCTACGAGTTATACATCAAACATATCAGTTTTATACGTAAGAGATATTTGTTTGTATTTTTGGATACTTAATTATTAGTCTGATCTTCGAATTATAAACTCTCTATAGAATTAGGTACAAATAGTTGTAACATCCATTTTTAGTCCCTTTTTCTACTCTCTTGTTTAAAAAACCCCTTTTATACATTTTTCTCTGTAAAAATTATTATGAAAAATTTAGTAATACAAAAATATTTTTTTAATTCAAACAAAACATAGAGTAGAAGATTTTATGAGTAAATTACATGTCCGGTTCCTAAAGTTTATCTTATTTTCACAAATTACTCTATACAGTTAGGAATACTATTTTGTGGTTCTCAAACTTAAAAAAATATAACGAATTAGTCATTCCGTCAATGACGACGATAACCTAATCGTTAACTGATGACGTGGCATGACATGACAACCAACGTGGCTATACGGATACTAATGTGTCAGTACCAGATCAGCTAATTTAACATATCGCCCATGTTGACGTGGCATTGTCATGCTGACATTTCGCTGACGTGGCTCTGCCACGTCAACATGATGGGAGCATTATCGTCAATTCGCATGACAGTGAGCCACTAGGGGTTCTTTTATCATTCGTATTCTCGAAAGGAGGAATGTTTCGATTTCTTTAGTCTATCAAAAAGAGAGTCTATGGAAGGGAAAGAGAGAGAGAGAGAGAAAGAAAGAGAAAGCTTGAGAGAGAGAGAGAGATTGTTGTGTCGAAAGAAAACAAATTATTTCATTGAAGGAGATATCGGTCAATTTTGTGGTTCCGAATGTGTGGTTTCAATCACCAGACAATGAAACCAAAGAAAGTCGTTTAAGGTATGCAATCTAACGTTTGGATCTGTTTCATGTTACTATTTATTTCTAGTTTTACGTTTTTTAGAAATGGGTCCTACGAATGGATCTGAAGGTTGTTTAAACCGTTGGTTTGAAATTAGGGATTTAAATCAATGTTTAAGAAATTAATTGATTGGAATTTAGTAATTTGGGGTTTAATTTTAAATTAGGGTTACCGAATTTGGTTTGAAAATTAGGGTTTGAATTCAAGGTTTCAATTTCAAATTTAGGGCTTCAATTTTAGGGGTTCTAATTTAGGGTCATGGGTCATACGAATGGGTCCGAATGTCGTTTAAACCGTTAGTTTGAAATTATGGTTTCAATTTAGGGTTTCGATTTAGTGTTTCAATTTAGGGTTTCGATTTAGGGTTCCAAATTTAGGATTTCTAATTTAGGATTTCAATTGGGATTTTAATTTACTTCTTTTCTTTTACCAATTGTATTGTTCATGTTTCAATTATGTTGATGAAAAATTAAAAACAGAGCAAGAAGTTCATTTCTACATAGAGCACAGGATAGATGAGGCTAATTTTGTTGATGAAAGTGTTCTTAGAGAGGAGGTAGAAGCCATGCAGGGTAGCCAATCTGAGAGGTGTGATTTTAAGGATTAGTTTTTGATTCTGATTCTGAAGACAGTGGCTTAGGTTTTAAATTTGAAACTAGTGATTGTGATGATGAAGGGGCTGACCTTTTTTGTAGTGATAGGGACCCCACTGCTGTGGGCTTGGATGACTCTGAAGATGAGGGTGGTCCTGTAGATTTTAATGACTGGAATGATCCCTCTATAGAAGATTATGAAGATCTAAATTACACTATCTTCTGACATCGATTCTGATGATAAGGGAACGCAGTCGAAAGGGGAGGGGATAAGTTATGAGGAGTTCAAGCAGGATTACAATCCTATGAACATAGAATTGAGAAATGGTCAAATATTTGAGAGTTTGGACTTTTTTAAACAAGTGTTGAGAGATTATACTGTTTACAGTGGGAAAAACTTAAGATTTATAAAAAATGACTAGTCCAAAATTAGGATGGGATGTGTTGAAGGTTGTGAGTGATTGTGTATGCAAAGTAATTATTAGATCATGAGAAGACAACCCTGCTGGTCACATATAGGCCTACACATACTTGTACAAGGTCATAGAAGAACAAACATGCAACCGCTGCTTGGTTGGCAAAAAAATAGGTGAAGAAGGTGAAAGATGATCCAAATATCAAAGTGAATGTCTTGCAGAAAAAAACCAAGGATAAATTTAGATTAGATTATGCAAGAATGAAAGCATGGAGAGCTAAAAAAAGGCCAAAGAACTAGCAGAGGGGCAGGATATGGAGCAATTCTTCCTCTGAAGGCTATATTTTGAAGAAATTTTGAGAACAAATAGAGGGAGCACTTGCAAGATCAAGAGTTCAATTGTACCTCATGGAGAGCATCCTTTGAGAGACTTGTACCCAATTACTCCAATTTTTAGAAAATTATACATTTGTCTCAAGGTATGCAAGAGAGGTTTATTGGCAGCTTGTAGGCCTTTCATAGGTTTAGATGGTTATTTCTTGAAAATATCATTTGGAGGGCAATTATTAGTTGTAATTGTTAGAGATCCAAATGATAGAATTTTCCCTTTGGCCTTTGCCCTCGTTGAGCTAGAGGAGATTGATTCATGGAGATGGTTTTTGGATCATTTGCTAACAGACATTGGAGAGAACAGAAGGTGGACTTTCATTTCTGATCAACAGAAGGTATTGTCCTGGTTCTCATATTTTGTTGCATACCATAGTAATTTTAATTTGATGCATATTAAACATAGGTATTGTCCTATCTTTCAGGAATTGATAAATGCAATTTTAGCATTGTCCCGCCATTCTGAACATAAGTTATGTGTCAGACACATATACAACAACTTCCACAAGCAGTTCCTAGACTTAAAATTAAAAAACATGTTTTATGCTGCTACAAGGTTTTCATATGAGGCTAAATTTCCGAGAGCCATGACAAAAATCCAAAAAACAGACCCAAGAGCATATGCTTGGTTGATGGAAAAGAAGAGGAAAATATGGACAAGGTCAGCCTTTTCTGTATATAGTAAATGTGATACATTAGTGAATAATTTATGTGAGTCCTTTAAAGTAAAAATATTGGAAGCAAGAGAGTTGTCTGTGATTAGTTTATTGGAGTTTATCAGAACTTGTTTGATGGTCAAATTTAGTGAAAATAGGACTAGGATTTTATTTTTTAAAGGTGAAATTTGTCCTGTCATTCAAGGAAAGCTCGAGAGTTTGAATAAGTAGAGCAAGTATTGTATTCCTTTATTGGCTGGTTGTAGAATTTATGAAGTTTCAAATTTCAGCAACAAATTTATTGTATATTTGGATCATAGAATATGTAGCTGTAGGAAATGGGAATTATGTGACATTTCATATTCTCATGCAATTAGCTGCATTTTAGCATTAAAGGATAAAGCTGAAAAATATGTGTCCAGTTGTTATTCCCCCTCTATCTATGCTGAATATTATGATCCCATTATTTATCCATGCAATGGTCCCAATGTATGGGATAAAAATGATATCTCAACATTGTTATCTCCAATATACAAAAGAAAATTTATGGGACCATCAAAGAAAAGGCGCAAGGAGGTCACTGAAGTTTCAACAAAAGATCCACATCGTCTATCGAGAGTTGGTTCAAAAATTAAGTGTACTATATGCAAGGGAGTTGGATACAACAAGAGGTCATGCAAGAGTAAGGTAATTTTTTTTAGTATCTTCAATACTGAAGTTGTGATAGTTTAATAATGATTTCTTTTATTGACACATCTCTTCATTTATTATAGGACCAAGCCAGTTCCTCTCAGGCTTTCAATCAAACAACTCCTCAAGCTTCACAAAATGAGTCACAAGTGGTTAACCCAACACCTCCTACAAGATTGTAATGGTTCCAAGCAATTGTATGAGATTGTAATGCAAGCTTGTATGTTGTCTGAGCTTGTAATGTTTGTGACAAGAACTGAAATTGTAATCCAAGCATTTTGAATGTTCTGAGAACCGATATTGTTATCTAAGAATTGAAACTGAGAACTGTAATTGCTATTCTCCCAAGATGTTGTAAGAGATTTTGAATGTTGAACATGATATTGTATGTTGTTCTGAATTTGTAATCCAAGAATTATATGTTGATCTGCATTTTAAATGAAAGTCCTGAATTTCCATTCATTTTTAATTGAAATTGTGATTGGTCCAGGATGTTGTATCAGCGGTTCGGTACATGATGATATCCATTCTTTTTATATTGTATCAGGATTGATATTCATTTATTTTTAAACATTATAAGATGCACTCTATTCTTTTCAGTCGAACAACAAATTAAACATGAGAGCAACCATGAAAACTTTTCCAATGGAACAACAAATTAAACTCTTTGAACACCATTTATTCCTTTTCAATCGAACAACAAATTAAACTTTTCCGAACAAAGACAAAACAGAGTTTCCACTACTTTCATTTTTAAACATGAGAGCAACTATGAAAACTACAATAATAACTATCCAGACTTATCTAACCCCAAAACATTGTTGCTTTTGAACATCATTCTTTTGTAGTCTTTGAATCTTTGTCTTCATCTTGGAACAAATGTCCTCCATCTCTAACTTTTACAGTGTCAGATGCTAATTTTCCTCCTTCAGCCTCTTAATCATGTTATTTGCTGCCGCCATTCTCATGTTAAAATCAGTTACCACAGAACTGCTTCTTGTCTTCTCCTCCTCAATTTTGTTTCTCAATCCTAGGATGACCTCAATTGCTCGATCAGACAATGGTGGATCATACCACTGGAAAAAATCACAAGTATTCTCATCCTATATTGCTGAGGTCTATGAAGTTAGGGCAACCGTACAACCTTTATGAATCTCCGTGAAAAAAAAAAATGAACTTACCCAAAAGTTAGGGCAATCGTAGAACCTCCATAACGGATTTTGAGAGGTCCATGAAATCACTAAAATGACATCAAGATCACATATGCACTTCAACAAAGACTCTTCAATTTCAAAACCCAAAAATTTTAGAGAGAGAGAGAGAGAGTGCAAGAAAAATCTTTAGACAAAATTAAGAGGACGAAAGAGATGTAGATTGAGAGTACGAGAGAGACCCCTAAACCCTAAACCAGACTTTCGTTTCTCTCTCTCTCTCTCTCGAGTAGAAGAAATGCCTTCTAACGAGCATAAATGAAGAATTAATGGTAGAGCTACTTAATGCCATGCGGATTGATGATAATACCCCCACCATGTTGACGTGATAGAGCCACGTTAGTGAAATGTCAGTAAGGCAATGTCACGTTAGTATTTTTGTTGACGTGGTTGGATGATTTGTTAAATTAGCTGATTTAGCACTAACACATCAATATCTGTATAGTCATGTTGTTGTAATTGATAGAAAAATCAATTTGTTACACTTTTTTAAATTTAAAAATTATATGATGGATTTTTTAGTTATAAAGACTAATTTATAAAAATTGCATAAGATGGACATATAATTTACTCAAGGTTTTATAAATACTAAGAAAAAAAAAAAGCAGCGAGAAGAAAGAGGCACAGGATTAGGAATATCATCCCGTTAGGACAAGATGTCGAGACGTACAGCAGCGACACATTTTCGACGCAGGTTGTACGTTTTGTGAGATAGGAAAAGACAGAAGTAGCCTTGACTTGGATCCTAAGCAAACCAGCGGAGAGAGTTGAAATTTGCCATCTGGTGGTCCTTATTATCTTCACGTGCTCCTCGGGGCCCCCAATCTTGGTGCTCTCCTCACGCGCTCCTCTCACCACGTGCTCAAAAAATGAAATACTAAATTTTTATTTTCACTTACATTTTATTTTATTTTTTATAAAAAAATAGTTGTCGAAATTTGTTTCTAATGATAATATATTCCAAATTAAGCTAAGAATATTTTTTCTTAATTCTTTTTTAAGAAAAACACTGACGTATTAACTTTGGAATATTATTTTTCTAAAAAAACATTGCAAAAGCATAAAGAATCACTTTCAACAATAGATTACAAAAAAAAAAAATTAATATTTTTATTAATAATCACGATGAGTTATATTAAATTTGATTCAAGTTGAATTGAATAATTAAGAAATAAAAATCTTTTGATGTTTGATATATCTATATATAAAATTTGAATTTAAAAATTTATTTAAGATATATTAATATATAAATAGACAGTGATATTTTATGATATTTTTAAAGCGGTAACTAACTCGAAAGGGGAATTAAAAATTGTAAACAATATATCTTTTTAAAAAAATTATAAAATGTAAATTAGTGATGTTATTTTTGCAGTCAAGGGCAAAGCGTGACTGCGGGAAGAAAAAATGGGGGAGGACACGAAGAAGAGGTGAGGATTGGAGGAGGGAGAGAGAGAGAGAGAGAGAGTGGAGGGACGCAAAAAACGACGTGGGGTGGGATTATTAAAGTCTTCAGCACACGGCAAACACGTTATAACCGAATTTATGATTTATTAATCGTACATCACCTTCTCTCTCTCTGTCTCTCTGCGCTTTTTGGGTTCACGTTAGCCAATCACGTGGAGGAGCATATTTTCCTCGTCGTCGTCCTCGTGGAGATCGAAATACAACATGGGTGTTGTCTCGCGACACGTGTTTGAAGGACTTGTCAAGAATAGCCACGTGTTCTGCCTTCAAACGTGTGTGTTGCTTTTGTCAGATGATGGGAGAGAGACAGAGGGGGAGGTTTTCTTGGGGTGTGATATGATTCATTCACCGTCACCACTCGAAACGCGTGATCATTGTACTCTTGCGAAACGTTAAAGATGTGTTTGGTTGTTCACAGACTTCTTCAACGTCTGCCGTCCTGTCCTAGGAAAGTAGACCATGAGATTGAATTTTCAAAAATTAGTTCATGGGTTTTCCATTCACATCATTCACGTGACTTCCACGAAAATCTCTTACCATCAACGCTAACCTTATTCACGTGCCAATGAATTTTATCTCGAGTCATGAAAATGATCAATGTTTTGGAAATCCGGATAGAATTGATTGCCTCAAAGATCATTAGATTATTGATTCAATCCAATCGGATCATACAAGAAATTCTGAATAACGTTATCACGATATTATAAATAAATTTAAATTATAATATAGTAATAATTTAAAATATTTATATATTTAATTATAAATACTTATCAAATTATATTAAAAATATATAAGATCAATAAAAAATAATTTATTCATGTAAATATTATGTATTTTTAATATAAAATATCATTTAAATACATCAAAATCTAATTCAAATAATAGAATTGAACACATCAAAGTCTAATTTCAACAATTAAAAAGGTTAAAAAAAAAAAACTAAAGAAACGGAAGTAAGATAGGAAAAAAAACAGGGATTTATAGAGAGAATTGTGCTAAGGTGGTTAATGCTACTCAAGAATTTATGGCATTCCAGAGTTCAAATCCATGCACTTGTAATTTTTATATGAAAAGGAAAATTAAAAAAAACTCGGGTTGGTTTGTTTAATCTAATTTTTGATCTAACCCAAATTTTGTCTTGTTTTTTCATAATCCAGTTATGTTAAGAAACTCAAACCGATTACTGGTTTAGTTCACTATCTGATCGGTCAGATCGATTGATCCAATCAAAGTTTTAAAACACTATTAAAATTTTTTAAATTTGAATCTTTTATATATATAAAAAAAATGAATACTAACCATATATTTCATTTTATTACGAGTATTTTAGTGGCAAAATTTAGTTTGTACGATTCTTAAAATGATTGTGACCATGAATAATGAAATTCAACTTTAGATTTGTACAATATAGTATATTAGGAGCCAAAAAGGTGTTGCCATCGACTTAATTATTTCATAGATATATATCATATTTCATGCCCATCACACCTACCAAAAGGGTAACCAACTCGGCACATCTCTCTTTCTCTCTCTGTTAATGATCTTACAGCTATATAGCACTTGAAAAATTTTCAATTTTTTACATCAGGACACGTGAGTTTTGTCAAGTTTAATAAAATATATCAAAAGCTTTACTTCAAGTGATTATTCAAAAAATTTCGGATTTTTTTGATAAAATTTCAAGTCTCAAACCTTATATCCTTTTGACCATCTTGTTACAAGATCTAAGAAAAAAGAAAATTTGTATCAAAAATACTATTAAAACCAAGGTAACCACAAAAATGGTTAATGATTAATATAGTTACACTTACAAAAATTTATGATTAACTGAGTGATTAATGAAATATAAAAAAATTATGTAATTATAACTGCTAACCAAATTTATATATTATATATTATATATGATATTAATTATTATCACCATATTATAAAATTAATAATTAACAATTTTTATTAAAATTATGGTTATTGCAGTTATTGTGATTTTCTAACCATAATAATTATTAATTACAGTAATTGTTAACTAACATTCAAAATAATAAAATTACAGTTAATTGCAAAATAAAACCTTAACCATATTAAGTACTAATTACAAACTATACAATCAATACCTTTATGTGTGTGCCTGCGCGTTTTTAATGTTGCCTTTTTATTTATTTATTTATTTATTTATTTGTTCAAGGATATGCATTATAAAGAAAGTGAGACCCCAAAAATAAATATTTAGATTAAGTTTTATGTAACATTTGGCAAATCTTATCTGGTTGAATATCAAACAAAATCCCTTTGGATTGTGAATGGCGGAGCCACACAGAAAGAGAGAGAGAGAGAGAGAGAGAGAGAGAGAGAGAGAGAGAGAGAGATTGTCAATGATAGATAATAATGGCTTATTTCTCAACAAGTTTGGGAACATGTTTTCGGCCCAAAACGAAACTTATTTTTGGTAAAAGAGAATTCTACAAATATATCTGATTAAATTTAGTTTGAATTGGATTAAATTTTTAAGAGATAAAACTCTTATAATATTTATTTTTTTGTATATGATGGAGGTGTGTTATGGCTCCACAGATATCGGGTCCTTTTTGAATCGAACAGTAATCGTCGATGGGTGGATACACCTACAGTAACTGTCAGAGGGTGTTTTAACGGGGAGACTCCGACGCTCAAGTCAATAAAGAGCGATTTTCGATTGAAAGAAAACAGACTGAGAGTTGAGGGAAGGTTGTTCCCTATGGTCAGTGTGCCTTCTGTGTTAGACTTAGAGATCATATCTTGTTCTGAGAGTTTTTGGGATCACATATACCTCTGAGAGACGTGCCTCACTGGGAACTCCAACCCTACCTTCCTTCTTGAATTGATCCGGAATCTCGGAGATAAATATTATGAGTTGATTACGATCCTCATTAATCGGAAGAGTTACCATTTTTGGAAGGGGTGCTTTCCTTAATTGAAAGATCTGGAATTTACCGTTATGAAGTGGGAGACTGAAGCTAAAGAAAACTCTGACTTTTCTTATAATCGTTCGATCGATTGAGGGAGCTTCATGATTTGATCGTTCGAAGAGTCGATGTTAGCTCACTCGATCGGGGCGATAACCTTTTGGCTAGTTATCGTTCGGCTGCTCGGGCGACCGAGACCCTATCGTTCGGTAGACCCGGGTGATTGAGTCCTCTCGGTAGATCATCTGGACGACTATGACCTTTCGATATATTATCATGATGGTCGTTAGATATCGGTCCGTAGATACCCTTCGTGGAATCTTTTGGTTTGGGTTTTTGGGCTACGTCCCATCATACAATAATCAAACTCAAGATTTAACTTAAGTAGTATAATGGGAAAAAAGGAAAAAAAAATTCTAGTTTCATTTAGTGTGCAAAGTTTGAGTGCTTAATTTGAATGTGTTGAAAGTATGGAGTAATATCCATAAATTTTGTAGTAATTTATTAGGAAACTATTTTGACAAAATGTTCCAAACAAAAAAATGTGTACTTAATCACATTTTCTCCATTTTTCTGTTCAAACAAATCCCAATAATTGTTGCACATGTATTGCATGCTTCATTTTCCACGTCTCCCCTACACAAAATCATTCTAAATTCATTGAACCAAACCATACCACCAAGTTAAACATCCCCCCCCCCCCCCAAAAAAAAAGTCAAATCTATTACGAAGGCCAAGTAATTTTTGATCAACACTTAATTTTTCTAGACAATTTGTTACATACCCTTGTCTAAATATATAAATAATTTAAAATTTATCTCTGTTGAAAAGTTTTAAATCGTCACGATGTAATCTAATTCATCTAATCATATCTCATGTGAATATGTACATATTGATATCAATGAAAATAATATAATTACCTTATATCTATTATCGAATAGAATATTAATTGGCTCGTTCTCTTTTTTTTTTTTTTTTTTTTTTTTTAAATTGAGTTTATGATAGTAAATCTTTGTTTCGAAATTCGTGCACTTTTTTTTAGCCTATAATAGCACTTTCTTTTTTTTTTTTGATTAAAAAAATATATACATGATTGTAATTAATCAAATATTACAAAGCGTCGGTATTTACCACCCATCAGAATTGGACCGCAAGAGAATTTCAAATTTTCACAAAATTGAAATTATTATTATTATTTATTCAAACAAATTTGAACCCAAGTTCTTACGTTGTCGTCTAAACTCTAACTTTGGCCCTGTCAAAATGTTGACTTCCAAATCACAAACTTCCATGTCTCCTGCTGTCCCACCGGAATCAAATTCCATTTTATGATTTCAAAATATTTATTATTATTATTATTTTACAAATATTTATTTGGAAAGTGAGTGTAGAAATAGTATATGGCAGGCTTTAATTTTTTTTTTAAATTTAAATATGAAATAATGAAAAATAAACAAGAACAAACTTTGACAAAATTGTTGCCGACTACCACTCAACATCCAACAATTACCCAACTTAATCATGGTTAGTTTTAAACCCCTATGAATCCTAACGCTGGTTAATTAACCCTTGAGAATTAGAGGAGATAAAAGAAACCTCTCAACCTATCTCTGTCTCCCTCTCTCTCGTCGTTGCTTCACTTTGTGCTACAAAAGAAGGAAAATTTTAGTATTAAGGGATGTTTCGTTTCCTCTGAAACTTCATAAATCTTTTAATTCGGAGGAAACTGTCCCTTTCCGATAATACTTTACAAAGGCAGAGAAAGAAGGTGTTTTGTTGTAGGAGCTGTTTGTTTTGTTGACTCTCAACTCAACAACCAACATTGTTTCAGACACGATTCTGACCTGGTGTGTATGTGCATATATGCTTTTTAGACTCATACTTGTGGTTTTTGGATTCATTTTCTGTCTAAGATTTCTGGGTCTATTGTATCTTTTACTGTTTGATAACTATAAGACTCCAACTTTTGGTGAGATCTAGGATAACTGCCCAACGAATGGCCAATTGGGTTTTGTTCCTTTGATGTGTTTGAGGAATTAATTGGGCTTTTCGTGGTTTAAGTCTTGGTGGGTTTTTGTAGATTTGGGGGATGAAAGTGAAGTTGGTATTGGAGGAATTTGGGATTTGGAATTGAAATTGCAAAGTTTCCTGGTTTAATTTTTGGTGGGGGTTTTTCGGGATTTAGTGAGGGGTTCTTGTGGTTTCTTTGGGATTTGAGATATGAAAACTGAATTGGGTGTTGGAGGGTTAGGTATTGGGATTGGGAATGATGAAGATAAGGCCATGGTTGCTGCAGTTTTGGGTAGTAAAGCTTTTGATTACTTGTTTTCAAGCTCGGTTTCAATGGAGGGCTTGTTGACTGCTGTTGGAAATGATGAGAGCTTGCATTATAAGCTCACCGATCTTGTTGAGAGGCCAAATGCATTCAATTTTAGTTGGAATTATGCTATATTTTGGCAAGTCTCGCAATCGAAATCTGGCGATTTGGTTCTTGGTTGGGGAGATGGGTCTTGCAGGGAGCCAACTGGGGCGGAAGAATCTGAAGTGACTCGAATTCTCAATCTCCGTCTGGAGGATGATACCCAGCAAAAGATGAGGAAGAGGGTCCTCCAGAAACTCCACATGGTTTTTGGTGAATCTGACGAGGATAATTATGCTCTTGGATTAGATAGAGTTACGGATACAGAGATGCTGTTTCTTGCATCAATGTATTTCTCATTTCCTCGGGGAGAAGGTGGTCCTGGAAAGGTTTTTGCTTGTAGGAAGCATCTGTGGCTCTCGGATGCATTGAAATCGCCAGGCGATTATTGTGTCCGGTCATTCCTTGTAAAGTCTGCTGGAATCCAAACCATTGTTTTGATACCAACTGATACCGGAGTTTTAGAATTGGGTTCAGTCCGTTCAATACCAGAGAGCTTTGAACTTTTGCATACAATTAGGTCATTGTTCTCGACAACACCACTTGCAGTGTCTTCGCCACTTGGTGCAGCCAAGCCCATGCAGGTCTTGCCCATGTCGAATGACAAGACAGATAGGATTGTCCCTTTTGCCAACTTGGCATTTGAAGATCGTGCAGAAGGAATTCCAAAGATTTTTGGGCAAGATTTGAATTTGGTTCGAAGCAATTTCAATGACAAAATTGTTGTGCGGAAGGTGGAAGAGAGGCCATGGGGAGGGTTCTCAAATGGCAATAGGCTGCCTTTTCAGAATGCTCGGAGTGGTGTTCATAGTCCTGCTTGGGCACAAACATACCCCATGGGAAAGCTGGGAAACACTGTGGATGTCTTCAACTCTCAGTCTCCTGCCACTAGTTTGCAGGAATTTGTCAATGGGGTGAGGGAAGAGTATCGCGTTAACCAATTCCCACCCCAAAAGCAGTTGCAGATGCAAATAGATTTCACAGGGGCCACTTCAAGTCCTTCAGTAGTTGCCCGGCCTGTTGCTGTTGAGGCTGAGCATTCGGATATTGAGGCTTCATGCAGAGAAGAACGAGCTGGTCCAGCTGAGGATAGGAGACCTCGGAAACGGGGTAGAAAGCCAGCAAATGGTAGAGAAGAACCTCTCAATCATGTAGAGGCAGAAAGGCAACGGCGTGAAAAATTGAACCAGCGCTTCTATGCCTTGCGAGCTGTTGTTCCCAATATCTCAAAGATGGATAAAGCCTCCCTCCTAGGAGATGCCATTTCTTATATCACTGAGCTTCAGAGGAAACTTAAGGAAATGGAGTCCGAGAGGGAGAAATCTGGTAGCAGTTCAAGAGAATCATCAGATTTGGAAGCCACTCCAATTGAAAATCAGAGTCGAGTTCCTGAGGTTGAAATCCAATCTACAAACAATGAGGTTGTGGTAAGGGTGAGTTGCCCTTTAGACACACACCCTGTATCTAGGGTCATCCAAGCTTTTAAAGAGGCACAGATTACAGTTTTGGACTCAAAGGTTGCAGCCGGGATTGATACTGTGTTTCATACATTTGTTATCAAGTCTCAAGGTTCCGAACAGCTGACAAAGGAGAAGTTGATCGCCGCATTTTCTAGAGAATCCAACACCTTACAACCATTGTCATCAGTTGGGTGATTCCTAAATTCTGGTTTAGCATAGTTTGTAGGCATCATATTTGAAGAGCTGATTTAAAGCTTCTGCCAAGATTTTGGTATACACAGTAGGGGATCATAGAAGGAACAGCAGCGCTAGGTAGAAGTAGAAAAAATAACTACTACTTATTGACCAAGTAGGGCATCAAATATCTCTGTCTGTCTCTATTGTATACATATTCTCTTATAAGGAAGTATTCTTGCGAGGTGAATTAAATTTGTAAGTTTAACCAACTCTTTAACGTTATTGCTTTTTCAGAAGTTGGTAAAATTTTTTCTCTTAGTTTCTTAATTTTTATTTTTTGTTTCATCGCATCATAGGTTTGTTCTTTGTTATACAAGCTGGGCCTTTCAGCTTATGAAGGAAGAGTAAAAAGATGTTATTTAATGGATTATGTAGTTGATTTCCCCATTGTACTATTTTCGTCTCTTGCAAAATGAAATAGTGGAGTTTTTCTCAGATGTTCTTTAAATGGATTATGTTGTTGATTCCTTCTGTAATCTTTAGGCTGTTTGCAGTAATTTTACTCTTCACACATAATTTGTCTACTTTGGATTTATTTTTCATGGACACGGATACAAAGACTCTCCTAAAGTTTTTGTATTGTCTCCAGAAGACATGCCCAAGACAGATTTTCAGAAGTGCAATATTGCTTTGAATCAACATCGAGGAATTAGTTGGTTTGTGTAACCTAATTGTTTGATAATGACTCCCCTCCTATCATTTTGTCCATTGTCAAACAAGTGTTTCTTTGTAAGCACATTCACTTTCTCAAATGGCCTTCATTTAGTTTTCGTGTGAATCCTGAAATGGTCGTGGAAGAACATATAAATCTGCTGAAGTTGAGAGCTGGGAGGCAGCAAAACAGTAGCGGAGCCAATGGACTTCGCGTTGCTCAAGGAAATGTATACATCATCTTACCTTATAAATGCCCTCATCATTACTTTATTCATGGTTGCCTTTCCTTTTGCTTCCATTATTATAGCAGGTCTCATTGTGCTTTGGAGCTTTATGTTCCTTTTGCTGTTGGTGTGTTTCCTTGTGGACGAAATGCTTTGGAGGTGTGGCAAGCATCGTCAAAATGTGCTTTCTTTACATTAATGGCACAATTATTGTTAACTCCTCTTTCCTTTTTAACAGCTTTATTATTTTGGGTAAAAACCCTTCTGAATTGAATTCATTGGCTTCTTTTCTTCATGTGTGGTTTAGCTTTTGTTTGAACAAGTTAACTAGTGTTGATTTTCCACAAGTAATCTTGCGCGTTCTCTTCATGCTTTTGTGTTGTTTTGAAGTGTTGCCGCATATGAGCGTGGGTATTTTAAGTAAGAGTTTACCCATGTTTGATGGGTTTGCAAAATCATATATGTTGGTGGGGTTGCAAATGAGTCAAATAGAGCCAAGTTGGGGAAATGAGCGAGCCTAAAATCCTTGTTGAAGCTTGTCACATTTAGTTAGCTGGATGAGTCGAGCTGAGTTTTGAGCTACTTGTGAACGGTTGGATTGACTTGTAATCCTATTTATTGGTGATGCTTTGGAGGAATATATTTTGAGTATTCCGGAACATAATTTCCTTTTTCTTCTTTGCGGTGTTGCTATTGGAGCTTTTTGGTTATGTGACATCCTTGTACTGCCAGTTTTCCTATGACTACTGTTAAAATAGGAGAAAGCTAGAAAAGCTTTAGGCAAGGTTGTCTTTAAGACCTTAAAATCCTAATTCCCATGGCACTGGTATCTTTTCTTATTCTGTGTCTGAGCCAAAAAAAAATTGGGTTGGGGTTGGAGTTTGGGTTGCTCTCCCACAAAGCATAAACCCTTTGGTTTGGGCAATATTATTCACACAATTAATCAATTTTAAGTTGATTAGACGAGGTGATCTGACAGGAAATATTTGTAGCCATTCAGTGTTTTTCTATATGGTTGGTTATTTGATCATTTATTTGAATAATATTATATTTCTCAGAGTTTTAGTATTCCTTACTTCCCCCGTTCTTAAATACTACAAAAGTATCAATGGGTTTAGTAACAGCCCAATGGACTCTCTTAACCAAAATCCCAATTTCGAGTCCTTGAATGGAAAGAAGACTCAGCACTTAAATTGGATAACACATTGTTCGAATTGAATTAATCAGGTTTTTAGATATCAATGTTTAAATAAAAAAAAACACAAGAAAGTTAATAAATGTATTAAAATATGTTTTTCTTTCTTTTTTTTTCCCCTACAATTAGAAGAAAGAGATTTGAAGTTTTTTTAAATCATTAGTGGGTTTGAGCTCGCACACCTGAAAATAATAATATTCTTAAAATAAAAACCTTGGCCTTTGGTAGGAGTGCATGGGAGAGTAGAGTTGCTACAAGGGAGTTAATCTGATGGATGAATTTAAGAAAAACAAAAGATTTTTTTTTTATTTTTTTTATTTTTTGGTGGTGAGAAAAACAAAGATGAGTAAGCCATAAAAGAGATTCTTGAATCCATTCTCTTCTACTTTTGCCCATTTTCTTTGCAATGACAGTGGTAGAGCAACCTGAAAATTTGTGAAAGGTATTAGATCCTGTGCTCAAAATCTAAGGCCATTGCTTTGCCATAAAGGAAACCGAGGTATCTCTCAACATTTGCAAAAAAGAAAACAAGTCGACAATTCCTAAAGTATAACCAATTCCTACTTTATTAGAAGAATAAAGCAACAAAGTACCTCGTATGCGAATATCAAAAATTGTTTTCACATCCTTGTGGCCCCTCGAATCTATTTTTCCATATTATTATTTTTTTATAATCATACTTTGATTAATTTAATCTTAATATTATAGGTCCAATTTATGATAGTTATCCCAATATAATTTTTACCTGTTAGACTAGATTGACTGTCCATTGATTTTTTTCCATTATATAGTTAACATTTTTTTTCTTTCTCTTTTTTTTTTTTTGGGGGGGGGGGGGAAGAACTATGTTGTCTAGATGTTCGAGTCTTGAAGCATTAAACCAATCTTAGTGACTCAAAAGCTACAAAAAAAGAGAGAAGAATGTCTACAAATCTTAACATGAGAAAAAAAGGTGGTGTCAACATTCTTTTTTTTTTTGGTACTCTAATTTTTTGCTTTATTTTTACTTTTCATTTATGTTAGAAAATTAAAAAATGTGTTCATTTCTCAAATTTTAGGATTTATTTTTTTAAAGTAGATACTGCAAGTGAATGAAGGTGCTCCAGGGTATTTTTGTGTAAACAAATTAGAATTTGGAAAATTGATGGAGAAGAGTGTTTTCCTTGGCTTCTTGTGAAAAATTTTGGGAAATGTCTTTTGCATATTTTTCAATATTTTCCGAGATGAAGCTTTATTTTGGAAAAAATGGAAAAAAATCTTTTTTTTTTCTCTTTTTACTTCTTAAAAAAGTTATATTTGAACACAAAATTCATTTTTCTTTTCTTAAAAAATTGTGTAATACTCCGTTACTGACCAATACTAAAATTTGACAAGTAAGACGATTCACGTGAGCTCATATCAGATGGATTTGTTTCTGGATATGTCCGTACAAGACAAAATCATTCTAATCCAATCAATATCATTTTAATTTTGAAAAATAATTGAAAATATCAAACACTTTTTCCCTGAATTAAAAAAGCCAATATTAAAATTTTTAATTAAATTCATAAATTTAAATTTTAAAAATAAAAAAATAAGTACTATCTCAATGAACCTTATAATTAACTTAAATCAAATCAATCCAAAATAATAAATTAATTATCAAATATCATCAGATAAAAAAAAATTAAAAATATCTTGATTTGATTTGAAGTTTTGATTTATCAAACTTGCCAATAACCCCAACGCAGTAAGTCTTTTAATTAAGCAAGAATCAACCTTTGCTTCCACCATGACACTGACTCCGAGTACTGGAGCACGAGGAAAATGTAGGCAAGTCCAAAGTAAAAGACATTGAAACTAAAATGGGTTGTACAACGTTTTGGGTGGCCATATCTTAGAAAGCCACCAGACATGTTCACCTTTTTCTCTGTGGTCCATCAACGGTACCAAATTCAAACCACGATGTTTGCATGTGCTTGTATTTGAGACATTATTTTCAGTGCATGCCAAGTGGTTGTCAAGGTCCAAACCCATCAAAATATTATCTGTCCACTTCATGGGAAAAAGATCCAAGAGAATGACCAAAAATTTGGTTAAATTTGATTAAATAATCACATAAAATTTGATTAAATTTAATTCAAATCGAATTAGATTTTAAATAATAAAACTTTTTTGACGTTTATCTTTTTCATACATAACTCTCAGATCTAAAATTTAAGAGATATCAGTGTCCTGTTATTAGATCATTTTGTTATATGCATAATTTTAGTTCTAACAATTTATTATTAGTGCACTTGTACCACAACCATTTCATGTTAGTTCGGTACTCTTTATCATCTTCACAATTTTTATAAAATTATAAAATAAATTCAAATTATTAGAATTCAAACGTACTCTCTGGAAAAAAATATAATTGAATATATATATATCTATAAAATAGTATCAATTTATCTGTTTACCATCTTTATTATCAAAGAAAATATTTAAATTTGTTTAAAAAGAATATAGGTAAAACTTATAAAATAATAAGAATTATAAATTTTAATAATTTTTTTATTTTTATACAAAATATACAAAAATTGCCTTATTGTATAGTTAAACAAAATTCTTATCTCCAATAATTTAATAAAGAATTGGGGTGGTTGGCGTGATGCCCGACAATCATATGTCTTGAATTCAAGTCTCTCAGGGACAGTTTAAATAATAAAATTTCTTCACTTCCATATTTATTCTCTAATTCGATATTTTTTAATTGCATCTATTTATAAAAAAGAGGAAAAAAAATTGTCTTGAATTCAAAACTTATATGCCCCATGGGCCATGATTTTGCACAAAGAGCCCATATGGGTTGGTGTGAATTGGTTTAAACCATTAGAAATATGGCATGCTCGACTTCTAGCCTGGCGGTCCAATGTCTATGGTAAAATTTGAGTCAAAACTCGGAAGAAGATGTTTGGCCGGCCCTGGAACAAAAAATTATGTCATAAATTTATATTAATATATTTTAATTAATTCCTAATTTATTTATTTAAATTGATCAAAATATTTCGATAATTTGATTAAAAATTTATCTATATATATACATATAAATTATTATATCTGATTTAATTTGTTAATTTATAATTTTTTTGTTAATATATAAAAACAATTTATATCTTATTTTATGGGATTAAGGTTTAGACAAGTGGTGTGTGAAGCAAATGCCTTACTGGCCGCTCTCTAGGAAACCATATTCTAAACTATGGGATTTTTTTTTTTTTTTAATTTGAATTCTGATATTCGGAAATTTGACTAATTTGATTTGAGTTGGGATCCAATTTAAAAGTTAACCCTCCAAATATCTATTTTTTTCATTTTTAAAACTCAAAACTTGAGATTTTGATTTAAAAAGTTTAATTTATTACTATTAGACCCAGATGTCATTGGTCTAAACTATTGGAATCTAGTATACAAGGATTGGGATTTGGGAGTGTAGGACTCGACGTAACTTGAGATAGGAGAGTAGATATGTCAACTTCTTGGCGCTTAGTGTTGTGGCAACCACCATCCTATTTGATTCGTCTCCTCATGACGGTTCATGTAGGGATCTTTAGTTGTTCGTAACTTGTTTGTCTTCTATTTTATTTATTCACCAAAAGTTATATTTAAAATAATTAATTTTTATCATAATTTTTTTTACAAGAAGATGTAATCAAGTAGGATCGAATCGGGGAAGAAAAATAGAAGTGGAGAAATTTTATCATTTAAACTGTCTCTGAGGGATAATTTTGTACCCTGACACGAGTCGTGCCAAGAAGAATTTTTATCATAATTAATATAATATGAACCTAATTTTAATTGAATTCGGTCCATTTTTTTTTATCAGCACCAAATGGGATATAAGTGTACGTAATTTATGTCATGTTTTAAATATAGTATTGGACTTTGAACCGTTGAAGATGCATGCAATTCAACTTGTTTGATCGATTCTTCAAATAATAGAATATGGGTAGAAAAAAATAATAATAAAAGCACGACAACATGTCATTTTATGAGGGAAATATAATAAACAAAAGTTAAATAATTAAGAAAAATGAGATAAGAGTCATCATTCATTAACTCAATTTTTTAATTATTAAAATTTGAATAAAAATTATATTTAAATACTAAATTAAAAAGAAAAATAGCAAAACTCAGTCTAATGCGAAATATGGTCTTTATCAATTTGTATAGTTTTTTTCTGGTATTTTATCAAGTTTTACATTTTGTGTATATCATACTCAAAAATTTTCAATTACCAATCTAATGGGACTAATTAGCCAGGAAGTTACCATATCTAGAAAACTGGGTTTGTTGGAACATGGAATTTTGTGCTTAACTGGGGGACTCACCACAGGGTTTGCTTTGCTATTTCCCCCTTTCAAATTAATAGGTGAAAAGATAGAGTTAATAGTGCATTCCTAGAGAAAGAAAAAAGCTGTGATCGGTCACTTTATTTTCTTAATCGGAGATCTTGAGTTCGAGTCTTGAAAGTAGAGAAAAAAGATTCAGAAGAGTCAACCCCTTAATGGGCCTCACAGTACTCGAATCGGATTAATCGAACCGGTTAGTGAAAAAAAAGAAAAAGAAAGAAAAGAGCTAATTGTACACCAATCCAGAATTCCAACCATTTATGGAATCAGAAAATGGATCTATTGGATCAGAGTTATAAACAAATTTCAAATAGAGAAATAAATACGACATCATATTATTAAGTATAAAATTTTTAATAATATATATAACAATTATATCATATAAAATATATTTTTGATATAATAAATTATATGGACCGACTTGTCAAATTAATGTGGCAAACTAAATAAAGCAGGCCAAATTTAATTAAAGAGATCAACATTTTGTATAAACTTGACTCCATTAGATACGCAGACGAAGCCAAATCAAGTCAGAAGAGGCGACACCACGAGAAAATCAGGAGCAACTTAGCTTATTTCTATGTGTAACAACACTTACTCACCCTTTGAATTAAATAAGTTTGAATGAGATTTTCTATAATTAGATTTAATTAAAAATATCAAGTCACTTACTATATCAGTTGATTCTTTCTATTTATTTATTGAAATTTGATTCACTTACAATGTGAATTTCCCTAAAAATAATATTAAAAATATAATAATATACAAATTTCAATTATAATTAAACATGAAGGTGTATTTTAGTTATACTATATAGTAATGGGATATGTATCAGGGTGGGAATGACAAAAATCATAACTTGTCCCTAATCGTTTTTCAGTTTTGGTCATAGGATGGTTAATGTTAGCAGGGTTAACCCCCGATCCATTAGGGTTTCGATATATTGATTACTGATTTTTTTAAACCCCAAATATTATTCAAGTAAAATTAAAAAATGGTTGTTGCATTAAACCCTATTATTTTATTCATTCATTTTTTTTTTGGTCCAAGTCTTTTTCCTTTTTTTGGGATTTTTTTTTTTAAAATTCCTAATAAGCCCATCATCCTAATATTGCACGCAGTGGAGACAATTGAGCATGCAATTGTATCTTTGTCTCACTCCTTCATTCAATAAAGTTAGTATTTCTATATCACTTAATGATTATTTTTATGTTCCCGTCATTGTTATTCGAAATCATATTCTAACTAATCCGATTTAATGCCCTATATAGAGGGGCGGCCTTCCCAACTTAATTTTTTTCATTATCAAGTTTTAAACACGAGAATTAATTAAGAGATCTAACATTTCATTTCATTAAATCGGTTGTCCATTGATATAGCACTTAATGATGATAATCGTTTGAGGATAGAGTCCTTGTAGGTACATCGGCAATAAAGATTTCTTACTTTAGTGTCTTCTCTAAGGTCTGGTATTCAAATTTTCGTAGACATTTATTTTCATAGATTTTATGATACCTATAATCCCTATGATGGGAAAAAACCATTTGTGGATAGCTGTTATCTTCGTTAATCCCTAGGAATATGTTAATCACATGATCCAGGAGGTCTGCGGCCAAGATCATGAACCTTTTTTAAATATATCTAGAAGTGAATTCAAGAATTAAGAAATAAAATTTACTTAAATTTAAGATAAAGCATGTAAAAGGTTATTGGTTGTCGCTCTTTCATGGATTGAATCTTGAGCCAATATAAAGGGTCCTTTGTCCCTCTTTCCGCACAAGTTGAGTTTGTGAGCTTTCTATCACTTAGACCCAACATTAGAGTATGTAATGAGAGAAAAAGATTTAAGGTTTTCATCATTTTGTTTAAACTGCGTTTCATTCATTTTTGAATTGTTGGAATATTGACAAACAATTCAATTTGTATGGCTCAAGCGATGCAAAATTCTTGATTATGTTATTTGTTAATTTATTTACAATTAATATAAAAATTAAGCCTAGATATTAGATAAAAGTCTTAACACATGGGATTTGGATTGGAATATTTGCCAAGACCTTTGTGACCAGGCAAAGAGGCAATGGCACTGTCAAGCTTGCGGACAATTTTAAGATGACTGAGAAATGGAATGACATGGAACTTTGACGAAGCTACATCAATGCGGGCATTAAGAATGGAGGAAGAATTGTTGTCTTGAACACTAAGGACTTGCACTTGGTTGGTGAGGTTGGGCTTTGGTGTTGATCTTGTTAGGTTGGACGGAAGCGATATGTGCTCTTCAGGTTTTCTCTTGTGATTCTACATTGCAAGTGATTTGCATTGGTGGGTGAAATTGCCATATCCAAGCTGTTGGTGTTGATGGCCGTACCGTGAAGGCGCGTGCCAAGGTCTTCCTTGTTTCCAAGATTTCTACCTTTGTGATATGGAGTGGTTCTCCATCATTAGATTACCACCAAGTCTACTTTGCCTTTCACTCTCTTTGACCCCTTGAGGTTCTCATTCCCATAGTTTAACTCACCATCTTTTGTTTCTTTTATTGAAGTCCTATATTCACTCAATTGACAAGACAGTTTAACTCACCATCTTTTGTTTCTTTTATTGGAGTCCTATATTCATTCATTTGACAGGAAGGACTTCAGCCTGGAGGGCAGGGTCGCCAAGCTGCCTTCAATGTGACTAGTGCATTCCGATCTAAGGACTTCTAAGGCCATCTTCTCCCCCCAACCAAAATAAGGATCAGTTCCTTAATTAACATTGCTAATTTATGATTGCCTCTTCAACCAACATAATGGATTTACTTGCATGATTTCAAATTTTCAATTTCTTTTGAACCTGGATTTTTATTCTACACGATGATATTAAAATGAGGTCAAACATATTCTTCTTTGATATCTCTAAAATACAGTTGATCTTGACTTGTTCTATTCTAATAATTTTGAACCAGTGCTGATTGCTCATATAGATGCTGGATTCTTATCTGATCCACATGAAACACAATCTCAGATTGGATATATATTTATTTATGGTGATAGTGCTATATCATAGCGATATGTAAAATAATATATAGTTGCCACTTATTCGAACGGTGTTGAGATCATAGCTATTCATGAAGCAAGTCAAGAATATATTTGGCTAAAATCAATGGCTCATGATATCTAGAAAAACAACAGGTTATCCTCCAAGCATGATATTCCTATAATATTATTTGAAAACAATACTGTCTGTATTTCACAATTAAAGGGAGAATATATTAAGGAAAATAAAATTAAACTCATTTCACTGTTTTTTTTAACACATGACTTTTAGAAGAATGGTGAACTTAATATGCAATAAATCCGATCAAATGAGAATTTAACATATTTATTTATCAAACCGTTACCTTTACAAGATTGGTAAAAGGAATTGAAAAGTATTAGTTTAAAAATCTCAAGGGATATTCTCAACAGAGGAGTAAATATATCGTCAAATAATTTAAATAGTGTACTATTTTTTCCTCACTAGAATTTTTTTTCTCACTGAGTTTTTTTACTAGTAAAGTTTTAACATGACTAACTCTTTGTGTAATAAACATTCAAGGGGAAGTATTATAAATTCTAAAAAATTTGAATGGATGTACATGAATTTGGATGGATATTTGTTATAAATTGTAAAGAATTTGAATACATTTGGATGGATGTACATAATCATTTATGTATTAGAGTGACAATTAACTTTTGAGTTCAAGGTGACTTTGGCTTTTGAATTGTCACTCCATTCATGTTCGTTTAAAGAGGCTATATGTAGACTCTTTGCGACTTCATTTGTACACCAACAAGAATAAGAAAAAAGAAAGGAAATTATTTTCTGTTTTTCTACATTTTGTTTTGTTTTGTTTTGTTTGTTTTTTTTTTTTTTTGGTGTTGTCTTCAATATTTTTTGAGTTTATGTCTATTATTCCTTGCGTTTCACAGTAGTTAACACGTTGTTTGTTCAATTTTCAAAAATTATTATTAAGAGTAAAAATTTTTAAGCTTGAATCAAATTTATACTCTAATTTATATTAATATATTTAATTAATTTTTAATAAATATTTATTTGAATTAATCAAAATATACTGACACTATAAAAAAAATACGGTTTTAGTGACGGATTTAACAACGAAAATTTTAAAAAAATTCATTGTTAACCTTTTTAGTGACGAAATAATTTTTGCCATTAATAACGAGTCGTAAAAATTTAGCGATGAAATTCAGCAATTTGTGACCAAATTAGTGATAAAAAAGTTTTTGTCGTTAAATTTGTGGCTAAATTTATTGACGGATTTGGCTGTTCATCGCTAAAGTTAGCAACGGATCTGGTAATCAGTGACTAAAATTAGTGATAGATTTGCTTATCTATCGCTATATCCATTGCTAATTTTAGCGACAGATAGTAAGAGATGTCATAGCAGTCTAACTAACACCTGTGTAACTGGATTATTATTTCTCATGACAACTCTTCTTTATAAAACCGCCTCTGGTTTCACCTGGATTTGTTTGTCTGTTTCCAACAAAGGAAGAGTTTACTCCCAACTTTTTTTTTTTTTTTCAGCATCAAGATATGAAAAACATGATGAATTTTAGATCTTTCTGGTAGTTCCAATTTGTAAGCTATTTCTCCAACTTTGACCACTATGGTAAATGGTCCATAGAATTTAGAAGACAACTTAACTTGATTCCTTAGCTCCATAGATTGTTACCCATAAGGCTACAATTTCAAATAAACTAGTTCTCCTATCTTAAATTCTCTTTCTATATGATTCTAATCAGCAGTTTTCATCTTGTGTTGGGCTTTAGTCAAATGATCTCGTAATTGTAGCATAACTTGTCTGCTTTGGATGAAGTTTTGAGCCGTAGGTGTAATTGTATCAAAGTAGGGACCAAAGGGAATGTGCTTAAGCTTGTATCCATACAAGGCCTCAAAGCATGTCATCTGAATGCCGGTATATAAATTGGTGTTATACCACAATTCAACTAGACTCAACCATTGCAACCACATTGTTGGTCTGTCAGCTGTCATACACCGTAAATAACACTCTTCACACTGATTCAGTCTCTTACTTTGTCCATTTGTTTGAGGGTGATATGCACTACTAAGCTTCAAGTGTGTTCCTATCAACCTAAACAACTCTTGCCAAAAGAGAGTTATGAAAATTCTGTTTCGGTCAAACACAATAGCATCAAGAAGCCCATGTAGCTTAAAGACATTTTCTATAAAGACTTTGGCAATTTTAAGCAAGGTAAAAGGGTGCTGCAATATTATGAAATGACTAAATTTTGTGAGTTTGTCAATGACTACTAATATAGTGTTAAAACCTTCTGAATCAGGTAGGCCCTTTATGAAGTCCATACTAACCTGAGACCAAACTTGAGATGGAATAAGAAGTGGCTACAAGAGTCCAAGATATGAAACATTTTCATGTTTATTTCTTTGACATATGACTCACTTCTGTACAAACTTGATTAAACTTGTTTTCATTGATAGCTAAAAATATGGATTTAATTCTTTGTAGAGTAGCTTGATGTCCAGAATGCCCTCCTATAGCAGTACCATTTTCAACTTCTGTGTTCCACTCAAATTTATCCTTCTTGAGCAACTCATTTAGTGGTCTGGTGATTATGCCATAATTTCTAATAAATCTCTTGTAATAATCTGGTAGTCCGAGGAAACTCCTTAGAGATTTGACAAATGTAGGACTTGGCCAATTAACTATGCAAGTTGTCTTCTAATCCTCCATTTTAACCCTATCTTTAGTGAATATGTGTTCCAAGTATTCCACTTGAAATTGTGCAAATGTGTAATTTGACGGCTTAGCAAACAACCGATATTCCTTCAATTTGGATAGAACAACTCTCAAGTCCTTTATATGTGTAGCAATTTCAGGGCTATAAACCAATATACCATTTAAGAAAACCAACATAAATTTCTTGAGATAAGTTCGAAAAATATAGTTCATCAAAGATTGGAAGGTTGCAGGTATATTGGTTAGTCCAAATGACATCACCAAGATCTCAAAATGGCCATGGTGAGTCTGAAATACAGTCTTAGGAATATCTTGAGGCTTTATTCTAATTTGGTGCTAACCAACTCTTAAATCCACCTTAGAAAGTACTTGAGACCCATGTAACTCATCTAATAATTCATCCATGTTTGGTATATGATATCTATTCTTAATGGTAAGATTATTTAGTTGCCTATAAACCACACAAAACCTCCAAATGTTGTCTTTTTTATTTTTTTATTTTTTTATTTTTTTACTAAAAGTACATGGGATGCAAAGGGGTTAGAGCTAAATCTTACAATACCATTTTACAATATTTTCTCTACCTGCTTTTCTATTTTTGCTTTTGAGAGTGGGATATCTATATGGCTTCAATTTAAAAGGTTGGGCATCAAGTTTAAGGGTTATTCTTCAAATTGTTTAAGTATGTTGTAATGTTTATAGATATCTGAGGTTCGACATAAATGTTAGCACAACTTTGTAGCTGTGCTATTTAAAAATTTTTGTGTCTTTTCCTCTTACTATTTTCATAGTTTGTTACTTCATTGCACCTTCCAAAAGTACCTCCTTTCCTTATATGAGAAACTTTACACTAAGTTGCTTAAAATCAAAAGTAATAGGACTAAAATGATACATCCAATCTACGCCAAAATGATGTCCCATTTGCCTAACTGTATCACTGTTAAGTCAAAAGAGAAAACATGCCCTTGAATGTCCCATTCCCCCGTTAACCACTATAGCTTGTAGTGGTTCTGTTGGTTTTATAGTCATTTGAAGTCTTCTAAACAAACCTAGGTCTATAAAACTATTGGAGCTTCCTATATTTACTAATATAGCTACCAAAGTTTTGTGTAAAAGTCCTTCTAATGCTATATTCTTCCTTGCTAAAGAATGAGACAAAGCACAAAGAGAAATGTCTATGTCCTTACTTACTGTACTATCTGATTCTCCATTGATTTCCTCAGGTTCATATTCTTCCTCTTTTGTTAGAATAATGTTCAAGCTTTTAAATTTGCATTGGTGTCATGGAGTGTACCTTTCTCCACATTTGAAGCACAAGTTGTTGTTCCTTCTATACTATATTTCTTGAGGAGATATCCTTTGCATCATTCCTCCATCTCCTTTTGAATTTCCTCCATCTCCTTTTAAATTTAGCTGATTTCTATTGAAACTTGTGACTACTCTCGATCTTGCTACTGTTGCTACAAAGTCCTTTATTCCTCCTTTCTCATTACCGCCTACATTTTTATTCCATTGTGTTGGCACTCTTCCCTTTCTTGCCAGCTCTTGCTCTTATAGAGTTGCGGGTTTCATCATTCGTAGCATGGGTTTGATTTCCTCTTTATCACCACTAATGAAGCTTGAGATAAAATAAACTTCTGTCAAACTAAGATTCTTTTGTACTAGTAGAGACCAAAGTTTCTCAAACCTTTCTTGATACTCCTCCATTGATCTTGTCTATTGTAGTTTATTGAATTCCTCAACTTCATCTTGAATCTCTTTAGGACCAAATCTTAAACACAACAGTGTGAAAAATTCCTCCCATCCTATAAGTCCTTTAACCATTTTCACCCCCTGATACCATATATCCAATTTGCCTTCTAAATACATTTTAATAGTATCCATCCACCGGTGTTCAAGAACTAGAAAGATTGTAAAGAATTTCTGACATTTTCTTAACCAACTTCATGGTTCTCACTAGAAAATGGAGTTAATTCAACTTTAGGAATTAATGCATTGTGATAAATGTCTCTTTTTGGGTATTCAACCTCAGACTTTCCTCTGTTTCCTGCTGGAGTAGGAAGAAGTGGGGTTTGTGTCATTCCTTTTATTTCTTGCTCTTCACCCTTATCCCTAGTTATTATCTTCATGATAACGTTTAGTTTGGCTTCAATATTGGATACAGAAGTCTCAAACCTCTTGTCTATTTCCTTCGGTCAAGCACATTTGTAATCTAGTCTGGACAACATTTCTTAAAATCTTGAATCTTGCTTCTTGAATTGTTCTACTATTGTTTTATTTCTTATGCTTTCTGCCAACAATCTTCAAGCATTTCTGGTGTTGTAAGGTCGATACCCTTGATACCAAATTTATCACAGCCCAAGTGAAGAGTCAACTTATGAAGTTTGGTAGATCAACTAGTGAAGGAAAACTTGCATGATAATTGATTTTGGTCACTCAATGAATTATGCTATAAAGCTAAAGATTGTCTAACTGAAGAAGGATTAAGAGAGAAGATAGAGAGGAATAGGAGGATGGAGAGAGAAAGACAAATGGAGAGAGAGAGAGAGAGAGAGAGAGTTGGACTCAGAATCAACCATATTCTTTCATTGTGACAAAACTGTACATATATGAAATCTCCTAACCTTCTAACAGCTCAACCACTAATCCTAACCACCCAGCTATCACTACAACTACTTAGCTCACATGACGAACTAACTACTAACTAAGCTTGCTAACTCAGTAGGCTTTGATTGTTATAGTCATTGCATATCAAATGGTCTAGAGCTATCTGAGTTCCAAAGAAGCTCTTCTTTTGGGTCCTTAACAACACTCCTATCATAGAAGCAAATGGGTTGATCTAATTTCTCTCCTAACAAAGGCACCTCTAAGCTGAATTTAGTGATTGAAGCCCATGATCTTATGAATTGGTTCAATATGTTTTCTCTTTGGAATCGTGTCGGGCAGTGAACATGATACAAATACCTAACCCCAAAAATAAGGTCACTTGAATAGTCAGAAAGGGGTGCCAAGATGGTGTCACCTATGATTGACTCAGTTGGGAGTTGAGGAATAAGGGATTGGGAACCAGACGCATTTTTGGGATCATTTGATAAAAGATATGTTGGAGTAATAGTAGTATTTTTAAAGGGATTTCAGATTGCTAAGATTTTTCATTATTGGGATTGAAAAATATCTTGAAAAAAGTGTGAGTATTTTATGTTTTTTTATATATTGTTTTTACTTTTGTAAATAATAATATTTTTTATGGTAAATGATATTTTACTCAAATTAAACCACATTTACTAAAGTTAGTTTCACTTTCTCCTACTTCTACTCTATTTTTGTTACTACTCCAAAATATTGTCCAAAATATTTGTTTATTATACTCCTAGTTTTGTGGGATTTTATTAAATGCTAACCATTTTTAGAAGATGTTAACGTTATTATCTTCTGTATAAATAAATACTGACTTTTACATTCAGAGATATCTGAAAAACTTCTCTTTGCTGTTCCTATTATATGCTTAATATATAAATCTTGTTGAATTCTGGAGGATTACACATACACGGTGAAATAATCTTTAAGGATAGTGCAACACTTACATGTCTTAGGTTTCAAATTTATTGTTACTTTCAAATTTATATCCAACAATCTTAAGAATTATTTCTAAAAATTTATACATATGGAATCTGCTTTTGTGCCTACTACTCATGTTGCTTCTATGACTGAGCCCATTTCGGTGTCTACTTCTAAACTTTCTTCCATGTCCAAGCCTCCTTATTACAAAAAAATAGTATTTTTGTGACGAACTTCTGTGAAAAATTTGTCACTAAAAGTATTATCGACGAATTTAGCGACAAATGCATGTTTGTGTTGAAGGAGATAAAATTATTGCCATAGTCATTTCTCAGGTACTTCTTGTGGCCAATCTGAAAGAATGGGTCGTAAACTCGGGTACTACCAGGCATATTTGTGTTAACAAAGATACATTTTCTTTCTACAAAGCTCACATCTAGCAAGACTTTGACTTTGAATGATGTATTACATATGCCTAATATTAGGGTCAATTTAATTTCTGTAGGCTTACTGTGCAAAACTGGAGTAAAAGTGATATTTGAATCTGACAAGATTATAATGACTAGAAATAATATGTTTGTGGGAAAAGACTATTGTAATCAGGGCCTTCTTGTACTTATGCTTCTGAAGCTATTAGTGAAAATGCATCTTCTTTTGCTTACTTGATTGATACATTTTTTGTATGGTATGCAAGATTAGGACATGTTAATTCTAGTTACACTAATAAGATGTGATATGTTTGTTTAATTTCTAGTATAAATAATAAAAAAATTAAATAAATGTGAAGTATATACTGAATCAAAATTAACCAAAAAAAATATGTTTTTAGTTAATAGAGAAAATGAATTACTTAGCCTAAGTCATACTGATTTAGAAGATTTAAAACAAACCATGACTAGGTGGTAAAAAATATTATGTAACTTTTATTGATGAATTTTTAGGTTTACTAAAGTTTATTTAATTAAACATAAAGATGAAACCTTTGACATGTTTTTATTATATAAAACTTGAAAAATCAATTGAATAAAAGGATTAAAAAAGTTAGATTGGATAGAAGTAGTGAATATATTTTATTTAATGAATTTTGCGAAAAAGAAGGGAATATTCATGAAATAACTCCACCTTATTCACTTGAATCTAATGAAGTAGTTGAAAACAAAAAATAGAACTTTAAAAGAAATGATAAACATTTTACTTGCTAGTAATAATACACTCGATAATTTTGGAGTGAAACCATTTTATCTGCCTATCATTTACAAAATAGAATTCTGCACCAAAAAACTGGTAAGACATATTAAGAGCTATCGAAAGACCACCTGCCTAACTTTAAATATTTGAAAGTGCGAGGGTGTTTTGTTAAAGTGATGCTTCCTGATGCTGAGGAAAGAAAAATAGGAGCAAAAATATCATATTGTATGTTTATTGATTATGTTGTACATACTGCAGCATATAGGTTTCTTGTATTGAAAAGTGATGTACTTAATTAAAATACAATTATTGAAGCTAAAAGTGTTGAGTTCTTTTAACATATTTTTTCACTAAATTCTAAAAATGTGTCTCATGCTCCTGAGATTCAAAATGAATATGAAAATAATATTGATGATTTAAGGAGAAGTAAAAGGTAAAGAAAAGAAAAATTTTTTAGAAATGATTTTTATAAATATCTTGTTGAAAATGATCTTATTTTTTTTCTGATGTTATTTCTTCTCCTGATACTTCCTTTTGAAAAGAAGCTATTAAAAATGAACTTAATTCAATTAAACAAAATAATACTTGGACTTTAGTTGATTTACCTTTAGGAACTAAACCTCCTGTTTGCAAATGGATTTTCCAGAAAAAATATAATTCTGATGGATCAATTGAAAAATATAAAACTAGATTAAAGCAAATTGATTATTTTGACACCTTCGCTCTGATGACTAAAATTTCTTCTATTCATGTATTGATTGCTTTAGCATCGACATGTAAGCCTTTTATCAATCAAATGGATTTTAAAACTGTATTTCTAAATGGTGACTTAGAAAAAGAAATTTATATAGTGCAACCTGAAAGGTGTATAGTTTCTAGATAAAAAAATAAAGTTTGTAAATTACTAAAATCTCTATATAATCTAAAACAAGTATCTAAACAATGGCATGAAAAATTTGATCAAGTATTATTATGTGAAGGTTTTTCTATCGTTGAGATGGATAAATATGTTTACACAAAAGTTGCTAATGGTGATTGCGTGATTATTTATTTATATATGAATGATATGCTCATTTTTTTATATTTCTCTTGGTATTATACATAAAACTATGGAATTTCTTGATTCAAAATTTGATATGAAAAATATGGGTGAAGCATATGTTATTTTAGGTGTTAAAATTATAAGAATGAGTGATGATATAGTATTATCTCAATAACATTATGTGGAAAAATTTTTAAGAAAGTTTGGACATTTTGATGACAAACCCGTGAACACCCCTTATGATTCTAACACTCAATTAAAGAAAAATGATGATCATGTAGCTCAATTAGAGTATGCACGAACCATAAGAAGTCTAATGCACTAAATAAATTTCTCACGTCTTGACATAGTTTTTGCTAAGTAGGTAAAGTAGATATACACACAATTCTAATGATCAGCATTGGCCTGCATTAGTCAAGTAATGAAATACTTGAGAGGCGCCATGGACTTGGTATTTTATATAGTGGATTTCCTATTGTATTTGAAGGATACAGTGATGCTAACTGGATCCTTGATTCAGAAGTGACAAAATCGACTAGTGGTTATATGTTCACCCTTTGTTGGGATACTATAACTTGGAAATCAGCCAAACAAACAATTATTTCGAGATCCATCATGGAATCTGAATTTATAACTTTGGAGTTGGCTAGTAATGAGGCTAAGTGGTTGAGGAACTTCTTAGCAAGTATTCCATTGGGTGTTAAATCAACAACATCTGTGTTTGTACATTGTGATTGCCGTGCGGCAATTGATACTATTAAAAACAAATTCTTTAATGGTAAAAATAGATACATTCGTCTAAGGTATAATGTGATCAAGTGGCTGTAAAAAGATAGAATAATATCCATTGATTATGTGAAGTGAGAAGTGAATTTGGCCAATTCTCTTACTAAACCTTTGAGAAGAAAGTTAATATATGAAACATTGAGGGGAATGAGACTTAAACCAATTTGGGAACAATAGTGATGATAACCTAGCCTTTGTGATTGAAGATCCCATGGATAAGGTTCATATGGGTAATAACAAGTCACTATTGTTCATTTTAGCACCAAAATAATTGTCCCTTCCTATGATGTGGGTGCTAGATTGCATTATTAGAGAGGTTAAGCTAATACTCTTAATGATTTTCATATCTCTTATGTGTGGTGTATATAATTGTAGATATACACTTAAATTACCTATATGAGTGTGAAGTGAGGCAGCTTCTATGAAATTTTGAACAATTTCTAGAGCACTCATGAAGTACCAGGCACACATATGGCCTATTAGCACAAAACCGCGTTGAACAACAAAAATTGTGATTAATGTGATTAATAAATCACTATTTTACAAAATGAGTTATTGGTTCATAGAACTTTTAAATTTCACCAATCACTCAGTAAAATATATTTTATTTTTTTAGATCTAGTTCATAGTCTACCTGATATAATTCATTATACTTAGAGTTGAACTCAGCAAAAGTATTTTGAAAATACTTTTAAAACGGGGTATTGTTGGAGTAATAATAGTATTTCTAAAGGGATTTCTGATTACAAATATTTTTCATTATTGGGATTAGAAAATATTTTGAAGAGAGTGTGAATATTTTATGTTCTTTTATATATTGTTTTACTTTGTAAATAATAATAGTTTATATGGTAAATGATATTTTACTCAAATTCCAGCACATTTATTCAAGTTAGTTTTACATTCCCCCACTTCTGCTCCATTTTCTGTTATTGTTTCAAAAATTCTCCAAAATATTTGTTCAATATACTCCTACTTTTTTGGGATTTTATTAACCGTTAAACTATTTTTAAAAGATATTAATGTTATTATTTCCTTATAAATTAACATTTAGAGACATTTGTAAAACTTCTCTTTACTGTTCCTGCTATATACTTGGTATATAAACCCTTTGAACTCTGGGGGATTATACCTACACGGTAAAATAATCTGATAGTGCAATACTTGCACACCTCATGTTCCAAGTTTATTGCTACTTTCGAACTTATACCCAACAAGATACTCAAAATGATCTTGATTTGATTCTGCGAATGTTAATGGAATAGAATCACCATCAACGTAACGAATTTTGGGTTTGATAATTGGGTTTGGAGTTTTAGAACAGACTAGATGCCCTGCAAACATATAAAAATGCTTCAAAGTGAGGGAAAGTGAGCCTTTGAGTTTTGAAATGAAAGATTGGGCTGCGCCTAGCTGGGAATGTTCATAAAAGATCAGACGTTGGACAGGAAGGTGTAAGAATGTAAGGTCAAAAGATGTGTGTGGGAGAGACTTCTCCAACTCAGGGGTGCCTGGTCGTTCTGCTTCTCGACATTGTTTAATCATGGTGAACATTTCTATAGGTGGTAGAACTTAAGATGGATTTGCCAAGGCCAGTCCCATGTCATTATTATGGTGGTTGGGATGTGAGTTATGGGGAAAATATTGAGCTGAAGTTTGATAAAAATTGATTAAAAGTAAAGTTATTGTAGTGCTTTGGTAGATGTAGGACACATATGGTAAGATAGTAATAATTTAAAAATAAAATTTACCTCCAATATTTTTCTGAAATATTCTTTCTCCTTGTGCGGTTGAATTAGGAGAAATAGATATGATAAATCATTTGTCATCTAAAATCATGAGCGATTATTTTAGGATTAGAGGGTGACACAATAAAATTAAAGGCAATCCCTTGTTATTGAACAATCGTAGAAAATATATTATATATTAAAATTAAATTAATAATAATTTGATTTTAATATATATATATATATATATATATGATTTTCAATATTTTTATATTCATGCATTTTTCACTATTTTTATATTTATGATAATGAGTTTTTTATATAAACCAACTTATTGTACTAATTTATTAAGACAATTGAGTATTAAGTTTCATATTGTTATATTGTTCTCCATATCTTACATAGTACTACAACTATATTTATATATCTCTATTATTCATATTATTTTTATATTATTATTTTTTATATATAGCATTAAAGATCACTACAAAAAAATAAGGGTTTAGCGACGGATTTAGTGATAAAAAAATTTTTGTCGTTAATCATGCGTCGCAAAAATTTAACTACGGAAAGTGGAATCTGTCGCTAAATTTCACATTTAATATTTTTTTTGTAGAGCACGCCCGCCAGTCGTCACCCACCACCGCCCGACCCCCTGCTGCTTGCCTACCCATGCATGAACCCACCCACTGTTGCTTTATTTTTGTGCAGTAAATGTGCTTTTACCCATATTTGAACTTGGGTTTGAGGGGTTATCTGCAGTACTATTAATCACTATGCCACATTAACTTATCTGATATACATTTTTTTTTTACTTCTTTACTTTATTTCTAATTCTTAACATTGAAAATATAATTTCCTAATTTAACAAAAATACAAAATACAAAATTATATTTAATAAAAATATTAAATTATATTTAATAGAATTACAAAATTATTTTTAATAAAAATGTAAAATTATATTTGACTAAAATATAATATTATATTTAATAAAAATCATTGCTCTAATTTAATAAAAATATAAAATACAAATATATATTTAATAAAAATACAAAATTATATTTAATAAAAATATAAAATTATATTTAGGGACGAATTTAGCGATATATTTTAAAATCTGTAGCTAAATTTAATGACGAACAACAATATCCATCGCTAATTAACGATAAATTTCTGATCCGTCTCTAATTTAGCGACGAAAAATAATCCGTCGCTAAATTTAGCTACGGATTTCAAAATCCGTCACTAAATATAATTTTATATTTTTATTAATTATAATTTTGTATTTTTATTAAATATATATTTTTATTAAATTAGGTTATTGAATTTTATTAAATATAATTTTATATTTTTTTTCAAATATAATTTTATATTTTTATTAAAGATAATTTTATAATTTTATTAAATATAATTTAACGACGGATTATTTTTCATTGGTAAAATTAGTTACGGATTTCAAATCCGTCACGAAATTAGCAACGGATATTGTAATTCGTTGTTAAGATCCGTGACTAAATTAACGATGGATTTGAAATCTGTTGCTAAATTTAGCAACGAAAATGTAATCCGTCGCTAATCAACGACAGATATAACATTTCGTCGCTAATTAGTGATGGATATAGTAATCCGTTACTAAATTTAGCGAAAGATTTGAAATCCATTGTTAAATTTAACGACGAAAAAAAATCCATTGCTAATTGTGACGAATTTCTGTTTTTGTCGCTAAATAGCGACGAATTTTTTCTTTCGTTAAATTTTGTCGTTAAAATCGTATTTTCTTGTAGTAGATTCTTTTGCAAAAAGTGTTATTCACGCACTTACACGCATCTTCAGTTGCCAGAACCAATGCTAGAACTAAAATAACAAGAACTAAAACAAATGCTAGAGCTAAAGCCAAGAGGTAAGAGTCAAGAGCCTAAGCGAAGAGCCATATCCCGAGCTTGCCTATGCCCAGAGCCAGGAGCCAGGAGCCAGAGCCTAGAGTCAGAGTTTGACCTAGAGTCAGAGGCAAAGATAGAGTTAGAGCTAATAGCAAGCACAAGGATAACAAAACACCCCTATTTTAGATCCTCTATTCAGATTATGTTTCAAATTTGAATGATTTTCATTATACCATTTGAATGGACGTTAGAAAATATATTATATATCAAAATCAAATCAATAATTGATTTAATTTTGATATATATTTGACTTTTTATATTTTATATTTATATATTTGTAATTGTTTCTATATTTATAATAATGATTTTTTTTGTATAAATTCAATTTATTGTAATTATTTACTGAGATAATTGAGTATTAGATTTTATATTATTATATTATTCCTTATCTTTAAAATGATATCATAACTATATTCATCTATCTGAATTATTCATATTATAATCCTAATTCTATTATTGAAATTAAAAGGGTTTGGGTTAATTTATATTAATATATTTAATTGATTTTTAATAAATATTTATCTCTATTAATCAAAAGACACTGATGATTTAATTGAAAATCAGTAAATATAACTTGACATATAGAACTGGTTAGTTTGATTTGTGACTTGTTCAATCTATTTAATATTATTGTATATAAGAATTAAAAATATTTAACCAATATTTATTAAAAACTAATAAAATGAAATTATTTTATTTTTGGGTAAATGGGGAGATTCGAATTCAAGATATTTAGGGGAAAGGAGACACCGGTTGAGCAATAGTTCATAAGTTGAAATTATTTCACTGATAATAGAAAATTACACCTTGAAATGCAGAAGATTAATTCAAGTGAAGCCTTCATGCTTTCACACCGGACTTTTCAACAGACTTGAGGCCATCGGCAAAAATCACGGCAAAAGCATCCATCTCAATCTTGGGAAAACTCAAACCCACCTCAACACCCCCTTTGGCATCTCCTCTGCAGTCACGTAGAAATATGGCTCCTGTAAAATCAATTGAGATCAGATCAGTTTTTTTAGGCTTTCCCCACCCAAAGTCTGCATCATAATCTGCAAATCTAGGCGATCCCGAAACTGCGATAAACTGAAATTCGGACATCCTTTCTCCAAAGTACACCATTTCCTCCTGACATCTTGGGATTGCATCCTTTTTCCTCAACTTCTCTTCAATTAATTCTCCAATTAATTTAGCCCCAATTATAAATCCATCATCTTTTGATAGTAGTTCGTTAAAATTGCTTGGGAAAAAAACTGGGACTATACAATTCCCAAAATAATTCTCCGGCAAGGGTGGATCCATTAAACGTCGACAATCTGCTGAAATAACAAGCTGCACTGGACGGTCACATACCTCATTAATTCTCATTTTTAGTTTAAAAATAGAAACCCACACAAAAGCTAAGGTGACGGAGAAAGTTGTCACATGAGATAAAGTTGGGTACTCATTGGAAACCCATCTTTTCAGTAGTTGGATATAGTCGGGGCCCATTATGAATGTGGCCCGAACTAGGTCCGGAGGAAGTTGCGTAGGACTACAGCTATCCATATCAAATGGTCTAGACAAAATCCCTCTCCAAAAAATCTCTTGGTTTGGGTCGTTAACAACACTCCTGTCGTAGAAACAAATGGGTTGATCTAATTTCTCTCCCAACAAAGGCACATCTGAGCTTAATTTAGTGATTGAAGCCCATGATCTTATGAATCGGGTTAATGTGTTCCCATTTACCGCCTCGTGTCGGGCTGTGAACCCGACATGGGTTCAAATTCTTGTGTAACCCAAGAAAAAAAAGTCCCTTGGTTAGCAGGCCCCCCCCGCGGGATCCAATAGGGTTTAGGTATATTGCTAACCGATTTTTCTAATCCCTAAATATTATTCAAGTAAAATTAAAAAATGGGTGTTGCATTAAACTCTATTATTTTAGTTTTCGATTTTTTTTTTTTTTTGGGTCCAAACAATACAGACAAACACAAAATATTTGAGTCTCTTTCCCTTTTTTTGGGATTTCTTTTTTTCTTTTTTTTAAAAATTCCGAAACAATTGTGCATGCAATGGTATCTTTGTCTCACTCCATTTAATAGAGTTAGTATTTCTGTAGGACTTAATGATTATAACCATTTGGGGACAGCAGTTCTCTTCGTGGGTGACAATTCAAAAGCCCACAAGCGGGGTGACTTAGTTAGCAGGCCATGGTGGTGGAATTTTTGTGATTTTCATGATCACACACATGAAGAAACATGTACTAGGAATATGTTAATCACATTTACCAGGAGGTTTGTGGCCAAAATCATGAACCTTTTTTAAATTTATCTAGAAGTGAATTCAAGAATTAAGAAACAAAATTTACTTAAATCTAAGAGAAAACATGTAAAGGGCTTATGGGTTGTAGCTGTTTCATAGAAGATTTTCTTGAACCTACATAAAGGGTCCTTTGTCCCTCTTTCCACACAAGTTGTGTTTGTGAGCTTTCTATCACTTAGAGCAAATATTAGAGTATGTAAGGAGACACTCAACATGTGTTGGCCTAGTGGATAAATTACTAGATCCCATCTAGAGAATTCGAGTTCAAATCTCAGATGGAGCAAACCATGTTGGGGAGAGCTCTACCCCCAGAGGGATTTCAGCGGCTCGATCCAAAATAGTTGGAGTAAAGCTTCAGAAACCGGGTGGTGGACTAAGTCCAGAGCATAAAAAAAGGTTATGTAAGGAGAGAAAATAGATTTAAGGTGTTAATCATATTGTTTAAACTGCATTTTATTCATTTTTGAATTGGTGGAATTTTGACAAACAATTCAATTTGCATGGCTCAAGCCGCGCAAAATTCTTGATTATATTATTTGTTAATTTATTTTCAATTAATATAAACATTAAGCCTAGATACTAGATAAAAGTCTAACAAAGGGGACAACGATTGGAATATTTGTCAAGACCTTTGTGACCAGGCAAACTGGCAATGGCACTGTCAAGCTTGCGGATAATTTTAAGATGACTGAGAAATGGATTGACGTTGAACTTTGAGGAAGCTACATCGGATGCGGGCACTAAGAATGGAGGAAGAATTGTTGTCTTGAACACTAAGAAGTTGCATTTGGTTGGCGAGGTAGGGCTTTGGTACTGATGTTTCCAATTAATTTGATTGTCTGTGAGATCCTATTTAGAAATGACTTCTAATATAGTTTTTTTTTTTAAAAATTTTAAAATCGAGACTTGATTAAAAAATATAATATTTTATCTTCCTGAACCGACTATCCATTGATGTATTTAATGTGTAAAATTTTTTCAAGAGGTTCTACAACCTCAGCATCTAAGTCAATTAATTATCATTTTGAATTTTCTTTAAGACTTGGGGGTTGTTTCAAATATAAAACGGTCCCTTTGCTATGTATTTGGCAGATAGAGTGTTCTCAAATGTCGAATGAAAGCTTTTGCTTAATCATTTTCCAAAGTTCTGGGATTTTACTGACAAAGTTAACCTAGAATTTGTAAAATATCTTAAATATATATATATATATATATATATATATGTATATAATTTTAATTCTTGAGATTCTCTTAATAGTTATATTGATATAAAACTATCATTTATCGACAAATCATTTAGTATATATTATTGTGCCCAAGTTGTACAAAACACTAATTATAAATTAGTATGACTAAGTTGTTGTTATTATTATTATTATTATTATTATTATATACAATTTTTTACATAAGGCTCGTGCATTAATCTTGGCTTTCTAAGAAGTTAGAAGAATACGTGCATTAATTTCAGAACTCATTTCCAGCGGTCGATTCATCACATAGAATTCGGGTATATAGCAGCATAAATGAAAACTTTGTCACTAGAAAAGGGTTAATTATAATTATAACTTAATTAAAAATAAAAAATTACTTTTCGGATGCCAAACTTATTAGCATTGAATTATAATTCTTCATTATTATATTCTAAAACTCGTTTCTAGTTTCAATATAGTATAGTAACAAATCAGCATTCTCCTAAAAATGTGTGTTGCAGCTGAAAATATTGTTTCCATGTCTCACATCTTACTAAAATCCTTAAAAGACAAGCCATGGCCAACTTAGCTAGTTACCAAAGAATGGATCCTCTCTGAATTCTGACTGATGTGTGTGCGATCCCACATTCATGGAGTTTCGCGGTTTGAAGTGTGAAGCTCTCAAATGTCAAGTTCTCAAGGTTCAGGCACTGGTCACCATCGCAGTGGTGGTAATCTTAAGGAGCTTAATCACGTACCGCAGTTGCGGCACATTCTTTAAACTGAAGGCTTTGAATTGAACCACAGCTGTGGTGGTGACAATCCTTCAACATGTTTAGTTTAGGGTTTTAATCCTAGGTATAAAAGCTCCTTTCTCATTTTCTTTGTAAGAGAATAGGGATCTAGAGATAGGAAGAGCTAGAGAGCATTCAATAGCACTTTGAGAGGTTCGTGAGAGCCATTAATGACACCTAAGTGAAGCTCCAGCCATGGCCATGTTTAAGAGGGTCTGCCACAACGAGAATTTTTGCACTAACCAGCTATTCTACTTGTGGAACATGGGCATGCTTCACTTGCGAGATTTTATGTTATTCTTCCTCTGTATTCTCATTTTAACTTATAATAAATAGACTAACCTCCGAACAAGTTATTTCTCGCAAATCGCACAATGGTGTCGCCATCTTTCGAAGGAGCCCCGCAGTTTGTAACAGAATTCAAAGCCGCACCTACAAAGGTCAAGAGGACTAAGAGACCATTCGTGTTCAAGGATCTGACTAGGCAAGCCAATCATTAAATGTGGAATAAGTAAGTAAATTTTAAATTATTATAAAATTTTATTAAAATTAAAACTATATGTACCCACCCTCCTCCTACCTCCATATTAAAGCGGAGAGCATTTTGTACACCGAATAAACCCTTATTTTTCAAAAATTATAACACCGGACAAGTCCGATATTTGATTTTCTTCTGAAATAAAAAATTTAAAATTTCTATATTTTATTTTATGAAAGTGAGAGAAATAATTAATAGAATTGTGAAACTCTACTCTTGAAGTTGAGAAAATCTTTGGGGTATTTGATTGGTAAATATTTTAATTTTAAGTGATCGGTTAATAGAGTGTTGACATTCGGTAAAGTTTAAATTGTATTCAGTGCTTAGTAGAAATTGGTGTTTTTGTAAGAATTTACTTATCGGTAGTGATCACTACTTTATTTTTACCATCGGTACATTACTGTACTAACCTTGGTTTCTCTTTGGCACTTGAATAATCAATTCAACTTGAATTTTGATTTTTTCTCCTTTTCCATCGGTTAGCCACTAGGAAGCACTCTCATTCGGTTGGCCGAACAACATTCTTGAATAACATTCCCGAACATCACTCCCAAACAACACTCCCGAACAGCACTCCCGAACAACATTCCCGACAACACTCCCGAACAACACTCTCGAACAGCACTCTCGTTCAATTGACTGAACAACACTCCTGAACAGCACTCTCGTTGGGTTGACCGAACAACACTCTCATCTGGTTGATCGAACAACACTCCTGAGCCGTATTTTCTTTCTCTAGCTGATGATATTTTGTGTTGGAACATTTTACTTTCCTATTATGAAGTTACGTTTGGTAACCGATGAAAATTGACCCAAACCCATCAAAAATCACTTTTTTTCTCAACAAATAAAATTTTAAGTCTTTAAATTCAGAGTACCAAATTTCCAAAAAGAGACTTATTGGGAACTTGTGCAAGTCGGGAGAGAAATGGGACAATTAAGTAAATAGGAAAAATGACTTGTAAATAAAAAATATTTGGGGGATTCTAAAACCCACGAATCCAAAATTTCACATTTTCTATCATTCTTCTCTCTCTCTACATACACATCTTCTACTCCTCTTTTCTTGCTTCCATTAAAGACCAATCAAAATATCACAAAACTCACACTCTAAAAATTTCAAAACTCATAACCCAACCTCTAGCAAATTAAAGCTAGTGGGAGATTTGAGATTTTTCTGTAAGGAAGAAATCTAGGGTTTGACAATGGCTAGACTTGCAGTGAAAGTCGTGACAAAAATATAGGTAATCTTCATATCCTCAACTTGGGTTTATTTTTCTCATTCATGACTTTAGAGTTTTATACAAAAATTTGACAGACTAAATTTAGAGGAAAGTCTATGTTATCGAGAGTGAGAGATAAGTCAAGGTTTTTGAATGTTAGATTTATGAGTTGCTAAGAAATGATAAATATTAATGGTTTGGTTATGTAATGATATTTCTAGGAGCTGAACAAACTGACCAAAGCCACACTCTTGCTGTGGAACAAACCGGGAGTGATTTCCTTTCCATACACTGTGAGTGAATTGTTCATTGTCTGTTTAAATGAGAAAAATTGTTTTAAATTCTTTAAAAATAATTTTGAATGATTTTACATATTTTATATAAATTTTTGTGATTGTGGGATGTCTGAAAAGAAAATTTGAATCACAGATGTATCCATTTATTTATAAATGACTATGTGCTTTATATTGATGGATATTTGATTCATGAATGCCTTGTTATAATTTTGGAAATTGTTAGTTGAATTATGGCACACAAAATGTGATTTGAATATTTGTGAAAGGATGGTACATGTGATAAATGGCTATAGTCATTCTCTCCATGAAGCGGCCCAATGGGGTGACATGGTTGGAGTTTAATTGCAAGGGAGGTAGACACGACCTCTTCTCTGCCACGTCGTACTATCTGGATTGCACCCCGATGAGATACGAGTCAACGCCAAGGAAGAAAGAACTAATATTTCGGAACAAATGGATTGAAAAACCCTTGGTGGGGTTCGTTTAGGTTTGGCCAAACCTGGGACGAGAGTGATTTCTTAGGGAGGCTCCATGATTTTTGGAAAGACTAAATCTATGGATGCATGTTTGTTTGAATTATTCTGATTGTTGAACTATATTATATCCAAAGAATAGCTTACAAAATATGTTTTGACTACCTCACACTCACTCGTCATTTATTGACACGATCATGCCATTACACTCCACTCACTGAGTATTCTCATAATCACCCCTCTCTTTTATTTTTTTTAGAGGAATATTAGGTAGGAAACATCGATTTGGAGCTGTGGAAGACATAATTTTGCTAAACTTGTATGGGTATTGATGATGTAGGGTTTATTTTTGGATTGATGTAGTATAACCCATGAAAGGAAACAATTGTACTATTTTTTGTTTTTGGATTTGATTGATAATTGTCATATCTTTCGGGATAATTATTAATAGAATACATACTTGGTTTTTATGAAATTTATTTAATTTCATTTAAAAGTTGTCTTTATAAAACTTATTGTCTTATTGGGACATTTTTATTTTATTATTAAAATTTTATTAAGGATTCTTTGATCGGTTGAGATGGGCTTATGCATGTATTGGATCTTAATTGGCTGGGTTGGCCTCATGCATGCCCGTTGTGATAAAGTGGACTGAGATCGTCCTTCAAATATTGTTGAATTGTTTTTAAAACAGGTTTAACAAGTTGAACATTTATAGGGGGAATCAAGGACAGATGGGGTATTGGTATCAGAACTTAGGTTTGATTTTTAAAATGTTTGAAGATTTGAAATGTCACCAAATATCCCCAATGATTTTTCTTTCAAAGTTTTAAGAACGACTTTCTTTTGAAATTTTAGATTTTAATAATTATTTTCAAAGAATGTACAAAAGTCTTCCATAGATTTCTAAGGAATTAGGAACATTCTTTCTAGGGGGTTAAGTAATTAGTTCTTCACTTAACCGCAAGTGCCAAACAATATTTTTCTCCTTTGTAGATAATCATACCTCCACATAGAAGGATGAGGAATGTAAGCGAAATTCCTCCCCAAGAGTATGAGGATGAGTCGTCCTCTCATGCTCTACCTCTTTAATTTTACCCCCCCCCCCCTCCCCGATTCCCGCTCCTCCTATAGCCGCGTAACGAGGTTAGAGAGTTCAAAATATTTTGATAATTATAAAAGGAAAAATTTAAATTTTATCGATTTTCGATTTTTGGGTATTAAATTTGAATATTATGTATATATAAAATGCTATGTCCGCGATTCGTAGTAAATCCAATTTTCATGAAATTTAAAACTTAGTGAAAAGTGAGTATAAACATATATGGATATATATATTTATTTATAGATATATATGAAGGGGGGGAGTTTTGCCCCAAAACGCCGCATCCCCATTTTTTTAAATTGGTTTGGAAACCCATCTCCCCCCCCCCCCTTCCCCCCCCCCTCCGCCCCCCCCCCCTGCCCCCCCCCCCCCCCCCCCCCCCCCCCCCTGTTCTTCCCCCCCTTCTGGACCGTTTGAAAACTCTAGGCCGAACTTGCATTCTCTTCACTACTCAGGTAAGGGCCGAATTCTAACAATAGCTCCAGGGTTTGATTCTCTCGGTGATTTAGCTTAACTGATATAATGTGCGTTGAATGAAACCCTAAGTAAGGGAATTTCTAATCCCTTCAATATTCAAAACTAATTTTTGTTGAATTTAGGTTGAGAATACGTATGTGTGTATATATATATCGTGAAAATATGTTGAGTTCGAAGGAAATGCATTTTTCTGAAATTCTGTATGTAGTTATTAGGGTTAAATCTAGAATTTTATATGAATTAGGCTATCTAGTATGAAAGAATATGTTAGATAATAATAGAATCTTGTTGGGTGGATTAGAATAGCTTTCCTTGAAGTCCGATTGAAATATGTGTGAAAATATTAGGGTTTATACAAAATTAGGGAAAATTGATAAACCCTAAAAATAACTGGAAAATTGATGATTAAATTGTGATTGTGGATTCACGAAAATCAATTGAGGATCAGAGTAAGATTTTATTGGACTGAATTGTGAAAATAGGGGGGGGACTCTCCTTATAGGTGGGGGGGGGGGTTGCTTCCTATGAATAAATAAATAGTTTTTAAATATGTTTTTTGTAAATTTATATTTGAAATGAATTTTGAATTAGATTTGTATTGCTTGGGTTGGGTTGCCATGAAAGAAATTTGTGATAAATCCATGACTCATGATGCTTTATTATTGGTTTGATTGTACCATGTTCTGTTTGAATACTCGTGTGAATTGTGAAGTATTACTTTATACTTTAAGCATAAGTTGATTTATGAATGAAATTGCATAATATGGTGTTGGTAAAGGCTATAGAGTCGTCCGGCGTGGATAGGGCTAACATGTGATTAAATTAGAGGTTTAGAGGTGGCAGGTTGGAGAGCTACTTGAGTCGGCCGGATGACGTGGTAGCACCACACGAAAAAATTTCTGGGCCAATGCCAAAGGGAGGGGGATTTTTATGCAAAAATTATAGAAAATCTTTTGACGGATCCTGCCAACGGCCATTGGCAGGATAATGATTTCGGCATACCCCATAATTTGATGAATGGATATAAATTGTTTGATTTGCCCAAACGAGTCATGGTGGTTTGAATTAAATTGATTTACATAAATGTTTTTTAATTATGACTATGCATTTTGTATATGATTGTTTTGGTATCACCATTGTCACTTTTCATTTATATGTTGTATACCATTACACTCTACTCACTGGATATTCCCAATACTCACCCCCTCTATTATTTTTGGGGGGGGTCGAGGTGACTCCCTAAAAATTTTTTTTTTTTTTGGGGTTTGTTTTTTTGTGGTCATGGACTATGGAAAGGAAGTTCTGTACATCTCATACCGTGCGGATTTTACTGGTACTAGTTGAATTCTTTGAGCAAGTATTGATAAAATTCGACGATTATGATTTGGAGCTTCATTTTTGCTTGAAATTTTCTTTCGAACAGTGTTTTATCTTGTATTGGGACATTTGGAATATAATATTGAATTTTGATATTTTCTTTGTTGTTTTTTTCACATCTCATGCTGATTTCGACTTGTTTTTTTGGGACAAGTATTAGTAAAATCCATCCGACTATAATTTGGGACTTCATTTCTTTTGATTTGAAATATTTTTGGATTACATTTATTGATTTTGATATTTCACTTAGGTTTTGTATTTTGGGGGCTTGAGAACTTTGGGATTGGTTGGGGGGAGCCATGCATGCATGTACAGGAACCCCTCCCCAAATGTGTACTGATGTATGCTTGCATGTACAAGGATAGACCGAATGAGTCCTTTGCATGTGTGTTATTTATATGATTTCTTGTTTGATTGGTTTATTGTTTTGGAAGTTTTATTGTAAAATTGGAATGTCTTGTACTATCCTAGTATATAAGGGTCATGCTAGGACGTGGTGGGAAAATGGGGGGCGCAAGTGAAGGGTTAGAGTTCAAGTCGCTCAATTTTAGCACCACCTACCTCCGGTATAAGTTGCATCAACCGATCGTTCTACGGTTGAGTTGTGAAAGCTAATCAAAGAGGCGATACAATTTGGATGTGAGACATTCTCCGGCAAGTGTGATACTTTGATGGCCAAGCAGTGGATTGACTGAATTCAAGAGACTATTACTGATATGAGGCTAACTGAGGAAATGAAATTGTAGGTGGCAGTGAAATTATTGGATAAGGGTGCTAGGACGTGGTGAGAAAATGTGACTACTAGAGCGACCATACCACCTATATGGAGAGTGTTCCTTAGAGCTTTCGAGGAAAAGTATTATACATGGTTCTATAGGGACCGGAGAAGACTTTGAAGGGGAACATATCGGTGTCGGGTATGAGACGAGCTTAGGGTAGGGGGTTGCCGCCTACGTTCCGGAGTTTGTGAACTCCGAAAAGTCCTTGTGTGCGAAGTTTGAGTCAGGATTAAATTTGAGCATAAGAGAAAAGATGTCTATCACTAAATAACATACATTCCAAGATGTCATAAACTTGGCTTTGAGGACCGAGAAAATGTTGTTAGAGAGAAGCAAAGTTAGAGAACACCACGGGAAGAAGAAAAGGCCTAGTGGTTCCAATCTGGATTAAGGTTTCAAAAAGAATCGAAGCACGGGCTCTTATAGTGGTGGATCTGTTTCAGTGTCAATTGGCCCTCTCCAAAGTCAATCAGCTTTTAGGCCAAACGCTCCCAGCAGAACTATTGGTATGGAAGTAGGATCAAGGGGTGATAGAGGAGAAATGTGCCCAAATTACAAAGGGTACCACGTGGGGCCATGTAAGGGACCCAAAAGATGTTATCACTACAGGAAGGAGGGTAACTTTTGACACTCTTACTCGGAGTTGAATGCAGAAGGGTAAGGAAATCTTTAAGTTTGGGGTCCCCCTAGTGGTTCCAAGAAAGACCTGGCCACTACTTCAGCACCTTCCATTTGTATTACTCCTAAGACGAGCACAGAAAGTAATACCGTAGCCACCCCCACTCAATGTCCCCAACCTAGAGCTCAAGCTAGAATTTATGCAATGACCAATGAAGTGGCTCAAGCTAACCCGGACGTGGTTACAGGTAAACCATTCTGAAAACTTAAGCTAGAATTGTTTAAAGTTGTGAAATAGATATATGCGATCATGAATTTAAATATATGGAAGATGTTATCTTTGTTTATGGTTAATAGTATAATATTATGATTATGTTGAGAGTGAATTTCTAGAATAGGCGGATATATGAGTTGATCATGGTTGTGTAGTATGATAAATTTGTGAATTGACTAATGATTTTGTTTATGGTCTATACTGATAGGAATGATGAGAATTTTTAGTGTTGATGCTCGTGTACTAATAGATACGGGTCTAATAAATCATTTGTGAGTGCGAAAATTGCTAAGCATGCAGATAGACCTTTAGCTCCGCTTGCAGAAGAGTTGTTGGTTATCACACCTTTAGGGGAACAGTTGATTAGAGATACGGTGCATAAGAATTGTGAAGTGAAGATTGGTGAGGTAATTCTCGAAGCGGACTTGATTCCATTGGAGATGAGAGATTTTGATACAATACTAGGCATCGATTGACTATATCGACACCGAGCTTCAGTAAATTGTTTCACCTAGGAAGTGGAATTCCACAGACCGGAATGTCCTCCACTTGTGTTCTCTGGTGAATGGTGAGTCTTGCCGAGTTATGTAATTTCAGCTCTTTAAGCATGGAGATTAGTGCACAAAGGATGCGAAGTTTATTTAGCTCACACTATTGACACCATAGTGGGAGGGCCTAATCTGAATGATGTTCCTGTGGTGAATGAATTTCTGGATGTTTTTCCGGAGGAGTTGCCTGGGTTGCTACCATTTTGAGAGTTTGATTTTACCATAGATCTGATTCCCGACACTGCACTGATTTCTATTCCTCCATATCGAATGACACCCACAAAGTTAAAAGAGTTGAAGGTTTAATTTCAAGAGTTGTTGGACAATGGGTTCATCAGACCGAGTACTTTGTCTTGGGGTGCTCCGGTTCTGTTTATGAAGAAGAAGGACGGAACTCTCCGGTTATGTATTGATTACCGTTAACTCAATAAGACAACGATTAAGAACAAGTATCCTCTCCCGAGGATTGATGATCTTTGATCAACTTCAAGGGATTAGTGTTTTCTCAAAGATAGATTTGAGATCGGGTTATCATCAACTGAAAATCAAGGGTGATGATGTTCACAAGACCGCATTTAGGACGCGGTATGGATACTATGAATTTTTAGTAATGTCATTTGAGTTGACGAATGCTCCTGCAGCCTTCATGGATTCCATGAATCGAGTGTTTCATCCTTATCTCGATAAATTTATCATAGTCTTCATCGACGATATCTTGATATATTCCAAGAGTGATGAATAACATTTTAAACACCTCTGGACCATATTGCAAACTCTTTGGGAGAAAAAATTATATGCCAAGTTCTCCAAATACGAGTTTTATCTGAGAGAGATTGGTTTCTTAGGGCATATGATTTCTAAGGATGGGATTTTCGTAGATCCGAAAAAGGTAAAAGCTATTCTGAAGTGAGAGTAGCCTAAAAATGTTACCGAGGTGAGAATTTTTTCGGATTAGCGGGATATTATAGGAGATTCGTGGAAGGATTTTCGAAAATAGTAGCTCCGATGACAAATTTAACTCGAAAGGGAGTCAAGTTTGAATGGGATGAAAAGTGTGAAAGTAGTTTTCAAGAACTCAAGCGAAGGTCAACCTCCGCTCCTATCCTTGCTCTCTTTATTGGTAGCGGTGATGATTATGTGATATATAGTGACACTAGCAAACAAGAACTAGGGTGCATTTTGATACAAGGCGATACGATGATTGCTTAGGCCTCTCGCCAACTAAAGAAGTATGAAGTGAACTATCCTACTCATGACTTAGAATTGGCTGCCATTGTCTTTGCATTAAAGATTTGGTGGCATTATTTATATGGGGTTACTTGCAAGATCTTTACCGATCACAAAAGTCTGAAATACTTGCTCACTCAGAAAGAGCTGAACTTAAGACAATGGGGGTGGCTGGAACTAATCAAGGATTATGATTTGGTGATTGGCTACCACCCTAGAAAGGCGAATGTAGTTACAGATGCCTTAAGTCGCAAATTTTCCTTTTCGATCTTCCAAGAGAGTTCTTACCTCTCTTGTAGAGTTAGACTCCACGCACTTGGAGTCGAGTTGGCTAAAGATAATCAAGGTGCTTTATTAGCCAAGTTTGTGGTGAGACCTACATTAGTAGACCGTATTCGGGAGTTTCAAGCGACCGATGAGAAATTGAAGGGCATTGTGGAGAAAATACATAAGGGGGAATGTGGAGAGTTCCAGATTCGAGAAGATTGAATTGTAGCTTACGGAAGACGCATATGTGTCCCAAATAATGAGAATCTCCGGAAGGCTATATTTGAAGAAACACATTCTGTGGCCTATGCTATGCATCCGAGAAGTACCAAAATGTACCGAACCATCAAGGACTCATATTAGTTGTCCGGGATGAAGAGAGAGATAACTAAGTTTGTGGCTAGATGTCTAGTATGCCAACAAGTCAAAGCCGAATATCAGAAGCCAGCCGGAGCACTTCAACCATTACCAATTCCCGAATGGAAGTGAGAATACCTCGCTATGGATTTCGTGGTGAGATTGCCACATACTCCAAGACGTCATGATGCAATTTGGGTGATTGTAGACTGTCTCACCAAGTTGGTTCACTTTTTGCCGATTCAGAATACCTATTCCTTAGAAAGATTGATCAAATTATACATAGATGAGATAGTGAGATTTCATGGAGTTCCGGTACCTATTGTATAGGACCGTGATTCTTGGTTCACTTCTAGATTTTGGCCTAAACTGTAAGAGTTCTTAGAAACTAACTTGAAATTTAGTACTACTTTCCATTCTCAGACCGATGAACAATCAGAGCATACGATTCAAACTTTGGAAGACATGTTTAGGACATGTGTTATGGATTTTCAAGGCAGTTGGGATAGGCACCTTCCATTGATCGAATTTATTTATAATAATAGCTATCAAGCTAGTATAGGAATGCCTCTCTATGAAGCTCTTTATGGGAGGAAGCGTCGTACACTGTTGTGTTGGGATGAGGTTGGAGAGAGGAAGCTTGAGAGTATAGAATTGATCGAAATTATAAAAGAAAGGTGAAACTGATTCGGGAAAAAATGAAGACAGTTCAAAATCGACAAAAGAGTTATGCCAAAAGAAGGAGAAGGTCGTTAGAATTTGAGACCGGTGACAAGGTATTTCTAAAAGTATCCCCTGGGAAGTGTGTAATCAGATTTCGAAAACGAGAGAAATTAAATTCTCGTTATATCGACCCCATCAAGATCATCGAAAGAGTTGAACAAGTAGCTTATCGGTTAGAACTATCCCTAGAGTTAGAGAAAACTCATAATGATTTCCATGTCTCTATATTGAAGAAATACTTATTAAACTCTTCCCATATTCTTGTGGCTCATCTTATTGATTTAATAGAAGATTTGAATTTTGGAGTCCAACCAGTGGCTATCTTGGAGAAACAAGTTAAGAGTTTGAGAAAGAAACAGATTCTAATAGTCAAGGTACTGTGAAAGAAGAACCATGTTGAAGAAATGACTTGGGAACCTAAGGAGACAATGAGGAAGCAACATCCCAACTGTTTAAGGAACAATAAGGTAATGAAATTTTGAGTACAAAATTTTCTTTTAGGGGTTAAGAATTGTAACATCGGACAAATCCGATGTTTGATTTTCTTCCGAAATGAAAAATTTAATATTTTTATATTTTATTTTATAAAAGTGTGGGAGAAATAATTAATAGAAATGTGAAACTCTATTTTTGAGGTTGTTAAAAATATCTCTCGGGTTTTTGATCGGTAAATATTTTAATTTTAAGCAATCGGTTAATAGAGTGTTTAAATTGTATTCAGTGTTTAGTAAACATTGTTGTTTTTGTAAGAATTTATATCGGTAATGACCACTACTTTATTTATACCATCGATACATTACTGTAGTAATCTTGGTTTCCGTTCAGTACTTGAATGCTCAATTCAACTTGAATTTTGATTTCTTTCCCTTTTCCATCGGCTAGCCGTTAGGAAACACTCTCGTTCAGTTGATCGAACAGCATTCCCGAATAGCACTCCTAAACAACATTCCTGAATAACACTCCCAAACAACAATCCCGAACAACACTTCCGAACAACACTCTCGAACAGCACTCCCAAACAACATTCCCGAATAACACTCCCGAACAGCACTTTCGTTCGGTTGACCGAACAGCACTCCCGAACAACACTCTCACCCGATTGACCGAACAACACTCCTGAGCCGCATTTTCTTTCTCTAGCTAATAATATTTTGTATTGGAACGTTTTCCTTTTCTATTATGAAGTTACGTTCGATAACCGATGAGAATTGACCCAAACCCATCACCAATCACTTTTTTCTCAACAAATAAAATTTTAAATATTTAAACTCATTATATTGAGTACCAAATTTTCAAAAAGGGACTTAGTGGGAACTTATGCAAGTTGGGAGAGAAGAGGGCAATTAAGTAAATAGGAGAAATGAGTTGTAAATAAAAAGTAGTGGGGGATTCTAAAACCAAAGAATCCAAAATTTTACATCTTCTATCACTCTTCTTTCTCTCTACACACACACCTTCTACTCCTCTTTTCTTGCTTCCATTAAAGACCAATCAAAATATCATCAAACTCACACTCTAAAAATTCCAAAACTCATAACACAATCTCTAGCAAGTTAAAGTTAGTGGGAGATTTGAGATTTTTCTGGAAGGAAGAAATCTAGAGTTTGACGATGGCTAGACTTGTAGTGAAAGTCGTGACAAAAATATAGGTAATCTTCGTATCTTCAACTTGAGTTTATTTTTCTCATTCATGACTTTGGATTTTTATACAAAAATTTGACAAACTGAATTTAGAGGAAAGTCTGTGTCACCGAGAGTGACATAAGTTAGGGTTTTTGAATATTAGATTTATGGGTTGCTAAGAGATGATAAATATTAAAGGTTTGGTTATGTAATGTATTTCTAGGAGCTGGACAAACCGACTAAAGCCAAACTCTTACTGTGGGACAAACCGGGAGTGATTTCCTTCCTATACACTGTAAGTGGAGGGTTCATTGTACCTTTAAATAAGTAAAATTGTTTTAAATTCTTTAAAAATGATTTTGAATGATTTTACATCTTTTATATAAATATTTGTGATTGTGGGATGTCTGAAAAGAAAATTTAAATCATATATGTTTTCATATATTTATAAATGACTGTGTGTCTTATATTGATTGATATTTGATTCATGAATGCCTTGATATGATTTTGGAAATTGTTGGTTGAATTATGGCATACGAAATGTGATTTGGATATTTGTGAAAGGATGATGCATATGATAAATGGCTATAGTCATTCCTTCCACGGAGCTACCCGACGGAGTGATGTGGTTGGGGTTTAATTGTTAGAGAGGTAGATGCGGTCTCTTCTCTGCCACGTCATATTGTCCGGATTGCACCTCGGTGAGGTATGAGTCAACGTCAAGGAAAGGGGAACTAGTATTTCGGAACAAATGGATTGAAAATCCCTTGATGGACTCTCGTTTGGGTTCAACCAAACCTGGGATGAAGGTGATTTCTTAAGGGAGGCCACATGATTTTTGGAAAGATTAAATCTGTGGATGCATATTTGTTTGAATTATTCTGATTGTTGAACTATATTATATCCAAAGAATTATTTACGAAATATGTTTTGACTACCCCACATTCATCCCTCATTTATTGACATGATCATGTCATTGCACTCCACTCACTGAGTATTCTCATACTCACCCCTCTTTTATTTTTTTCAGAGGAAGGTTAGGTAGGAGAATCGATTTGGAGCTATGGAAGACATCATTTTGCTAAACTTGTATAGGTATTGGTGATGTAGGGTTTATTTTCGGATTGATGTAGTATAACCCATGGAAGGAAATATTTATACTATTCTTTTGATTTTGGATTTGATTAATAATTGTTCTGTCTTTCGGGGCAATTATTAATAGAATCCATATTTGGTTATTATGGAACTTATTTAATTTCGTTCAAAAGTTGTTTTTATAAAACTTATTGTCTTATTGAAACATTTGGATTTTATTATAACAATGGCTTTATGCATGCATTGGATCTTGATTGGCTGGGATGGTCTCATGCATGCCTGTTGTGATAAAGTGGACTGAGATAGTCCTTCAAATGTTGTTGAATTGTATTTAAAACAGGTTTAATAGGTTGAATGCCTTGCAGTATCCTGACATATGGGGAGGTTCTACTCGTGTGCCGAGATAACGCAACGGTTGTCGCATGCTTGACTCGAGGGTCGGGGCGTGACAAAAATATTCTTTCTCCTCGTGTGGTTGAATTAGTAGAAATAGATACGATAAATCATTTGTCGTCTAAAATAATAAGAGATTATTTTAGGATTAGAGGGTGACACAAAAAATCTAAAGGCAATCCTTTGTTATCGCACAATTATAGAAAATATATTGTATATATCAAAATCAAATCAATAATTAATTTAATTTTGATATATATATATTTAACTTTTTATATTTTTATATTTATACATTTTGTAACTATTTTTATATTTGTGATAATTAATTTTCTATATAAATCAGGTTATTGTAATAATTTATTAAGAAAATTGAATATTAACTTTCATATTATTATATTGTTCTCTATCTCTAATATAATACCACAATTATATTCATCTATCTCTATTATGTACATTATTTAATATTTTTTACATGATATTAGAGTTCCATTTGCAAAAAGTATTATTCACTCACCCGCACACATCTCCAGCCACCAGAACTAGTGTTGAAATTAGATTAGCCAGAGCTAAAACAAACTCGAGAGCAAGAGCCAAAAGTAAGAGTTAAGAGCCTAAGTAAAGAGCCAGATCTCAAGCTTACCTGTGCCCAGAGCCAGAAGCCAGAGCTCAGAGTATCCAAAGTCAGAGACAAAGCTAGAGTTATACCATTTCCAAAAAGGATTACAAAAAAACCTTATATTTTAAATTATATTTCAAATTCAAATGGTTTTCATTATACCATTTGAGTGGATGTTAAAAAATATATTATATACCAAAATCAAATCAATGATTAATTTTATTTTGATATATATTTAACTTTTTATACATTCATATTTATATATTTGTAATTGTTTGTAATAAATTATTGAGATAATTAAATATTAGATTTAATATTATTATATTGTTTCCCATTTCTAATATGATTCCCTTATTGAAATTAAAAAGCTTTGAGTTAAATTATATTAATATATTTAATTGATTTTTAATAAATATTTATTTCCATTAATCAAAATATGGAATCTCAAAGTCAACATCTTTATAAAAGAAAGTAATAGTGCCAGTTATAACTTATTGGCATGGAATTATTTCATTGGTAATAGAAAAATACACCTTCAAATGCAAAAGATTAATTCAAGGGGTGAAGCCTTCATGCATTCACGCGGGACATCTCAACAGACTTGAGGCCATCGGCAAAAATCACGGCAAAAGCATCCATCTCAATCTTGGGAAAACTCAAACCCACCTCAACACCCCCTTTGACATCTCTGCAGTCACCTATAGATATACCTCCTTTAAAATCAATTGAGATCACTTCAGTTTTTTTAGGCTCTCCCCACCCGAAGTCTGCGTCATAAACTCCAAATCTAGGCGATCCAGAAACTGCGACAAACTGAAATTCGGACATCCTTTCTCCAAAGTACACCATTTCCTCCTGACATCTTGAGATTGCATCCTTTTTCCTCAACTTCTCTTCAATTAATTCTCCAATTAATTTAGCCCCAATTATAAAGCCATCATCTTTTGATAGTAGTTCGTTAAAATTGCTTGGGAAAAAAACTGGGACTATACAATTCCCAAAATAATTCTCCGGCAAGGGTGGATCCATTAAACGTCGACAATCTGCTGAAATAACAAGCTGCACTGGACGGTCACATACCTCATTAATTCTCATTTTTAGTTTAAAAATAGAAACCCACACAAAAGCTACGGTGACGGAGAAAGTTGTCACATGAGATAAAGTTGGGAACTCCTTGGAAACCCATCTTTTGAGTAGTTGGATATGGTCGGGGCCCATTATGAATGTGGCCCGAACTAGGTCCGGAGGAAGTTGTGTTGGACTAATGCTACGCATATCAGATGGTCTAGACATAACCCCTCCCCAAAAAATCTCTTGGTTTGGGTCGTTAACAACACTCCTGTCGTAGAAACAAATGGGTTGATCTAATTTCTCTCCCAACAAAGGCTCATCTGAGCTTAATTTAGTGATTGAAGCCCATGATCTTATGAATTGGGTGAATGTGTTCCCATCTGCGGCCTCGTGTCTGACTGTGAACCCGATACAAATACCCGATCCCGGATATAAGGTCACTTGAATAGCCATAAGGGGTGCCAAGACGGTGTCACCTATGATTGACTCAGCGGGGAGTTGAGGAACAAGGGAATGAAATTCGATCGCAGTTCTGGGATAGTTTGATGTAAGATAATCGAAATTATCTTGCTTTGATTCCATGAATGTTAATGGAATAGAATCACCATCAACGTAATGAATTTTGGGTTTGATAGTCGGATTTGGAGTTTTAGAACAGACTAGATGCCCTGCAAACATATAAAAGTGCTTGAGAGTGAGGGAAAGTGAGTCTTTGAGTTTTGAAATGAAACTTTGGGCTTCGTCTAGGTGGGAATGTTCATAAAAGATCACACGAAGCATAGGATGATGTTGGAACATTGTAAGGTCAAAAGTTGTGAGTGGGAGAGACTTCTCCAACACAGTGGTTCCTGGTTGTGCGGCCACCCGGCATTGTTCAATCACGGTGAACATCTCTAGAGGTGGTAGAAATAAAGATGGATTTGTTAGTAGGATAGAGGAGCAATATATGAGGCCTGTCCCATGTCCTTCTTATAGTGGTTGGGATGTGAGATTTTGGGAAAATATTGTGGTGAAGTTTGGTAAAAATTGAAAATAAAGTTATTGTAGTGCTTAGGTAAATGTATGACATATATGGTAAGACAATGATAATTTAAAAATAAAATTTACTTCCAATATTTTTCATAAATATCTCCTTGTGCGATTGAATTAGAGAAATAGATACGATAAATCATTTGTCATCTAAAATAACTAATGAGCAATTATTTTAGGATTAGAGGATGACCATAAAAAAAAAAAAGAAAGCTAAAGGCAATCCCTTGTTATCGAAAATATATTATAAATCAAAATCAAATTAATAATTTATTTGATTTTGATATATATATCTGGTTTTCTATATTTTTATATTTATACATTTATAACTATTTTTATATTTATGATAATGAGTTTTCTATATAAATTAATTTATTATAATAATTTATCGAGATAATTGATTATTAAATTTCATATTATTATTATATTGTTCTTTATCTCCAAAATGGTACCAAAATCATATTCATCTATATCAATTATTCATATTATTTTTATATTATTTTATATTTTTTATATGGCATCAGAGCTCCTTTTGTAAAAAGTATTATTCATCCACCTACATACACCTCCAACTACCAAAACTGATGCTAGAACTAAATTAGCCAGAACTAAAACAAATGCAGAGCTAAGAGCAAAGAGTCAAGAGCCTAAGCCAAGAGCCAAATTCCAAGCCTGCCTATGCCTGGAGCCAAGAGCCAGGAGCCATAGCCCAGAGTCATAGTCTGATCCAGAGTCAGAGGCAAAGCTAGTGTTAGAGCCGAGAGCCAGCGCAGGGCTTACAAAAACACCCCTATTTTATATACCATATTTAGATTATATTTTAAATTCAAATGATTTTCATTATACTATTTGAGGGGATTTTAAAGAATATATTATATACCAAAATCAAATCTTTTAATATATATTTGACTTTCTATATTTTCATATTGATATGTTTATAGCTATTTCTATATTTATGATAATGAATTTTTTTATATAAATTCAACTTATTGTAATAATTTATTAAGATAATTAAGTACTAAGTTTCATATTATTATATTGTACTCTATCTCTAACATAATACCACAACTATTTTCATTTATCTCTATTATTCATATTATAATCGCGATTTCCTTTTTGAAATTTTAGGGATAAGAAAATGAGATATTCAGTGATCATTTTGCAAAGATTAAACCATATTTGAAAACCTTTAAATTGTGGAAATTGAAACTACTCTATTTGTGACTGTTTTAGGACCATTTCTATACCAATATATCAAAGGAAATGTTGGAAATTCAAATTTTATTTTTTTTAAAATAAATTGAGAATTATGATTGTATTTTATGTATGTAAATACAAGAACCGAATTTAAATTCCAACACTAACAATATAAATTTTCCGAAAGATAATATTAAAAATATAATAATATACAAATTTCAATTATAAACATGTAGGTCTATTTTAGTTACATTATATAGTAATGGGATATGTATCAGGGTGGGAATGACAAAAATCATTATTTGTCCCTTATCGTTTTTGAGTTTTGGTCATAGGATGGTCAGCAGGGTCCCCCCGCCCCCACGGGAGCCATTAGGGTTTTGGTGTACTAAATATTGATTACTGATTTTTTTAATCCCTAAATATTTATTCAAGCAAAATTGAAAAATAGGTGTAGCATTAAACTCTATTATTTTAATCATTGATTTTTTTTGGGTCCAAATAATACAGACAGACACAAAATATTTGAATCTCTTCCCTTTTTTTGGGATTTCTTTTTTCAAAAAAAAAAAAAAAAATTCCTAACAGGTGTTGGATTCATGCCCATCATCAATATTGCATGCAATGGAGAAACAATAGTGCATGTCAATATTATCAAAACAGTACCGTATATCAATCTGTAAATTTTAAAATTTTAATTCAACCATTTCAATCTGGGTCAATGTGATCGAACTACTGGTTATTTAATAATAATTAAAAAATATATAAAATTAATTTTAAAAATAAATTTATATTAAATTTATTTTATCCCAATTAAATAAAAAATAAAATTTTAACAAATATAAAATTAACAATCATTCATAAAATTCATATTAAAAAGTAAAAATAAAATAACTAAATTATTTCTATAATTAAAAAAAATAGTATAACATTTCAAAAATGTAGAAACATTATGTATAGAGTAAATGCACTTGTATTAATTTATTCAATAAGTGATAAATTGAAAAATCAAAAAATTTCAAAATTTTAAAATTATGATTTGCAAAAAACAAAAGAAAAATTTTTCATGAGATAATCACATATATTATATTTTTGGTATGATATAAGTTGAATGAAATAATTTTTGGAAAATTTTTAAACCCAATTGAATAAATGTCAAAATATTTTTATCTTACATCAGATGGATATCTTTATCTGGATTCAAATGTATTATATTTCCGTGACCCTCAGAAACCCCCCAATCATGCAACCGCCCAGGTCTTGTTCCATGTGGTGAAACTCTACTCTCCTTACAATGCTATTCTCGAAAGGTCCAGTTTAGATAAGCTAGAAGCATTACTAAACACAAGACACATGAAGGTGAAGTTCAAAATACCGTAAGGGGTCGCCACCATACGTAGCGATCATGATCCTTATATCTTCTTTGCGGCTTTAGATGTGCAAAAAGCTTTTCCAATCGATACCCTAGAACCTAGGGCGGCCCCGAGCCAAAATCAAAACCTGAGCTGGGCGAAGAAACGATTGAGATCCATTTAACAAGTGACCCCAGTCAGACCATCCGGATAGGGACTAACGTATCACCTTCCTTGCGAGAGGCCTTAGTCGTCTGTCTACAACGACACTCCATAGTCTTCGCCTGGGCCCCGGAAGACATGTCAAGCATAGATCAATCCGTCATAGCCCATAGGCTAACAATCAATCCTAATTTTAAACCAGCGAAACAAAAGAAGAGAGTATTCGCTCTCGAATACCAACGCTATACAGGAAGAAGTTCAAAAGCTGTTAACGGCTGGTTTCATTCAGGAAGTCAAGTATCCCAAGTGGTTAGCTAACGTGGTCTTGGTGAAAAAGACCAATGACAAATAGAGAATGTGTGTAGACTTCATTGATCTCAACAAATCATGTCCGAATGATAGTTATCTACTCCCCAATATCGACAAGCTCATAGATAACTCTTCGGGACACCAGCTCTTAAGTTTTATGGACGCCTATTCCGGTTACAATCAGATCAGAATGGCACGCGAGGATGAAAAAAAAAACCAGCTTCATCACTGAGTTCGGCACGTATTGCTACCGGGTCATGCCCTTTGGTCTAAAAAACGCTGGAGTAACTTTTCAACGGCTAATCAATACGGTCTTCAAAGACCAACTAGGTAGAAACATTGAAGCCTATGTTGATGACATGTTAGTTGAGAGCATCACCGTAGAAGCCCATGTAGCAGACCTTAAAGAAACCTTTCAGACATTGGAATGATATAACATGCGGTTGAATCCGATGAAGTGCACCTTTGGAATTGCCTCTAGGAAATTCCTAGGCTTCATGATCACCGATCGTGGGATAGAGACCAACTTTGAGAAGCTACAGGCGATATTGGATATGTCGCCTCCCCAGACGTTAAAAGAAGTATAGCGTCCTCCTGGTTGGATAGCGGCTCTGAGCCGGTTTATGTCCAGGATCGGTGAGAAATATCAGCCTATATTTGATGCTTTGAAGAGGTCTCGACGGTTCGAATGGATGCCCGAATGTCAGGCAGACTTCGAACGACTAAAAGAGTACCTGATGAGTCCACCACTACTTTCGCGACCCATCCCCAGGGAAGAACTTTACCTATATCTTGTCATCTCCAAACGAGCACTCTGCTCTGTGATGGTAAGACAGAAATCCACCGCCCAAAAACCAGTCTACTACATTAGTAGGATATTAAAGGAGTCTGAGATCCACTACCGACCAATCGAGAAGTTAGCCTATGCCTTAGTCATCTCAGCAAGACGCCTTCGATCGTATTTCCAGACCCATACTATTGTGGTGCTCACCGACCAACTGCTGAAGCAAATCCTCCAAAAGAGAGACACTTCCGGTCAGCTTATCAAGTGGAGTGTGGAACTGAGCGAATCGATATCTAGTATCAGCCGCGACCAGCGATAAATGGTCAAGCACTGTCTGATTTTATCCTCGAATGTACTTTGCCTACATCGTCCGAAGGCCAGCCTCCCAACTATCAAGAAGAGTGATTGACCCCAGAGTTGACCATTCATGTTGACGGATCATCAAATTTCTCAGGAAGTGATACCGGGCTCATACTAGTATGACCGAATGATTTTAAGATAGAATACGCCCTCCGGTTCGATTTTCAGGCCACCAACAACCAAGTAGAGTACGAGACCTTACTAACAGGCCTTCGGATAGCCATTGATATGGGAGCGCTGAACGTCAGGGTATTCACAGATAACCAATTGGTCGTAAAGTAAATCGAGGGGGTCTATGAAACCAAAGACCCAATCATGATCAAATACTTGAGTAAGTTGCATGAGACGATGAAACATTTAGGCAAGGTCGATATCCAGCAGATCCCTCAGTCGGAGAACGCACGAGCTGACACATCTTATCGAAGTTGGCAAGTTCCGATTCAGTTGCCTCGAGCCGAACAGTATACATTGAAAGTCTGTCGTATCCCAGCATCGACGAACCCAAAGAGGCTCTCCCTATTGATTGGTCCCCTAGTTGGAAAGACCCCATAGAAGAATATCTAAGGCATGATCGTCTACCAGAATCCCTGATAACATGCAAATTATTGAATTTATTATTGTTATCATGGTTTGAATTTGAAATCGTTAATACCCTAATAGTTGGTTTTATTGAATTTTCATTTTAGGAGATTGAATTTGAAGGCTTGAAGCAAATTGGGCTTATTCAAGCAATTTTGGAGCTAATTGGGTCAAGACATCTTTTTGGGCTTTGAAGAAGAGGAGCTTGAATTCTAAATTTAGCATTTTAGTTGAATTATTATTTTTAGTAGAAAATATGTTTTTAGTAAGAGTGAATTTTTGTAATATACCTAATTTTGAAAACTCCTAGTTGATTTAGAAGTCTAGAGGGAAGGAAAGTGCTACTAAAAAATTTCATGTTACTAATTCTCGCAAAGAGGGTGGAGGCTATATATATACTCCTTAGGGATTCAAGAGACTATCACTTTTTCTACAATACCTCAAGGGAGGGCAGCACATTCATCTCTACATACTTGGCCGGCTGCTGCACCTTCCAGGACTTCACGGCTGCCCATTCTTCATTAGGTTTTATTATTTAATTTTCTTTATTTTAGGAACATTGTTTCTTTTTAATATTCAAGGAATGATGTTTACAACAATGAGTGGCTAATTTTCTCATTCTGATTCAAGAGAAATTTTAATCGATTGTTCTTCATTGTGAGGTTATGTTTTTAATTTAATTTCTTACCTTTTATTTAAGTATTCGTTGATTCTTGATTTAATTTTTAGGGAAACCTAATATTGGTTAATCTGACAATTTAATTCAATATTAGTTTTTCTATTGCTATCCAGGAATTCAATGATCCGTAATTGTCATGAACGAATGGTATAAGTAGCAACTAGGTTATTTTTGTTTATGGGTCTTTTACTGGTAATCAATTGACCGAGGGAATCAATGGAACAAAATTGAGTAATTGCGGCTATCCCAATTATTTATATTTTGGTTTAACTGTTTTCATAAAACGTAATGCTATCATTATGTTAATATGGAACGCTATCGTGTCCAATCGGTTAATGACAAGTTTCGATTAGATGCTGGGTTTGGTCGATTAAATTAGGAAAATATAAGATTTATTACGACTATCCTAATAAATCTAAGGTTAAACGCTTGAATCGCAAGAATAATATTTAAACCGATGATCAATGAGACAAATAATATATGAACCCTTGGATCAGTATTTAATAGATTGAACTTTCTTTCTAATTTTAGTTTGTTGCACTATTGCTTGTTTCTAAATTTTAGATTAGTAAATTTTATTTTAGCAATTTATTTGAAAACCCCCCAATTTTATTTTTAACATCAACTAGGAGATTAAGCTAATTAGTTCCCTTGGAATTCGACCTGGTAACCATTATTGTTACAGTTCGTTGCATTGTGGGAAATCATTATTAATTTGAGGGTTTCGACAACCCGACCAAATTTTGGTGTCGTTGACGGGGAACTACATTAATTTCTTAGTTTGTGTTTTTTCATTTGTTTGTTAATTTTTGAAGATGAGGAAAAGATGACAATGTATGCAGGAATTTTGAATCAACAACCCTTGTGCACCTGGTATCCAACTCTTGAGGTAAGTCATTCGAATCTTAAAACTCAAATTTCTGAACTAACCGCTTTGGTTCGTCACTTGGCTATAGGGCAATTGCAAACAGCTAAAGTTTGTGACATATGTTCAACTCCCGGATGTCCTACGGATATGTGTCCAATGTTGCAAGAAGAATCTTTTTATATATATGATCCTTATTTTAGCAATTACAATTTTGAATGGAGGGATCATTCAAATTTGGGCTATGGGAATCAAGGAGAACAATCAAGACATCAATCTCAATTTTTTAATGGACCATCACCAATACCGACACAATCTTCTAATTCAGGTATGTCTCTAGAAGATATTGTGAAAGCTCTTACGACTAACACTCAACAATTTCAACAGAAAACGAGAACTAGCATTTAGGAAACGAGGGCAAACTTACAAAACTTGGGAAATCAAATCCATCAGCTAGCCACTTCAGTTAATAATTTGGAGGCTCGAATTTCAGAGAAATTTTCCTCACAAATGATGGTAGATCCCAAAGAGAATGTTAGTTCAATAATGTTGAGAAGTGAGAACGAACTTCAATCGAGCCTAAATTCTAAGAAGGTGGATGAAGGGAAGGATGTGGATAAGGAAAATGAATGCATGTATGAAAATTCAATTAAGGTAACATCCGAATCCTCTTTGTCTAACACTTTTAGTGCAGTTGTATCACTTATTCCTAGCAAGTTGGAGAATTCAGAGAATGAAGTTAAGAAGACAAGAGGTGTTAAGATGGGTGAGAATGTGTCTGATGTAATCAAAGAAACTTTATCTGAAAAATATGCGGATCTAGATATGTTCACTCTACCTTGTATTATTGATAAGAAAAAAATTGAGCATGCCATACTAAACTTAGGAGCACTAGTAAATATCATGCCTTATTCAATTTATAATGATCTGTGTTCCCATCTCTGGCCTCGTGTAGGGCTGAGAACCCGATACAAATAGCCGACCCGGAAATAAGGTCACTTGAATAGCCAGAAGGGGTGCCAAGACGGTGTCACCCATGATTGACTCAGTCGGGAGTTTAGGAACAACGGGATGAAATTCGATCACGGTTCTGGGATAGTTTGATGTAAGATATCCGAAATTATCTTGATTTGATTCCATGAATGTTAATGGAATAGAATCACCGTCAACATAATGAATTTTGTGTTTGATAATCAGATTTGGAGTTTTAGAACAAATTAGATGCCCTGTAAACATATAAAAGTGCTTGAGAGTGAGGGAAAGTGAGTCTTTGAGTTTTGAAATGAAACATTGGGCTGCATCCAGGTGGGTACGTTCATAAAAGATCACACATTGGACAAGATGACGGTGTAACCATAGAAGGTCAAAAGATATGAGTGGGAGAGACTTCTCCAACACAGTGGTGCCTGGTTGTGCTGCCACTCGACATTGCTCAATCAAGGTGAACATTTCTGCTGGTGGTAGAACTAAAGACGAATTTGTTAATAGGATAGAGGAGCAATATACGAGGCCTGTCCCATGTCATTTTTATGGTGGTTGGGAGCTGAGATTTGATAAAAATTGATTAAAAGTAAAGTTATTGTAGTGCTTTGAAAGATTTAGGATACATATGGTAAGATAGTAATAATTTAAAAATAAGATTTCTTCCGATTTTTCTCAGAAACATTATTTTCAGTTTTTTTCCTAAAATAGGATCATTTTTGCAAAAAATTATGGAAATAGGGGAAAGCGAGATCTCGCTTTCTTTGTTTTTTTTTCTTTTTTTGAAAAAAGATCAAATTAATAAAAATTATTATTAAAAAATGTAATATTAACCAAAATTATTAATGAAAATTTAAATATTAACCAATAACAACTTTAATTATTAAAAAAAATTAAAAAAATGTAAAGAAATTAATAAATAACCACACACATTGGAAGTAATGAAAGCGGAATTTTTTTTTCCCCAAAATAGTGGACTTTTTGTTCAAAAACCCAAAATAGTGTTGTTTTTTTTATTCCTAAATTCTCTTTAATTTTTCTTTTTCTGGAATAACTTTGTGTCAAAAAAAAAAAAAAACCTTGTGAAAGAGAGACCGGGGTCTCGTTTTCTGAAACTGAGATTCCCGGTCTCGCTTTCTTTTTTTTAATTTTTAAAGAAAACATAAAATTAATAAAAATTATTATTAAAAAATTAATAAAATTATTATTTTTATTAATAAAACATGAAAATTTCTTTGAAGTGTCCATTACTATTGGTATTATTTTTGTTCATAGGCAAAAGTGAAGATTTTTCTATCTACCATTGATATTTTGAGGCATACTCCGACCAATCTGATTCGAGTGTTTACGAGGCCTTATTAGAGAGTGCCTATCTCAACGTAATCTTTTTTATTTCTAAATTTTAAACCCGAGATTTTAGTTAAATGATTTAGTATCCCATTTCGTGATCTTGTTTTTATCCATGCGAAAGATGCAAATTAAATCCAAAACATGTATCATTTCTTCTATATATAATATTTTTTTTTCAAATTAATTTATATTGCTCCATTAATATTAAAATAATTTAATTAAAAATAAATAATTACTTTTCAGATGCCAAACTTATTAGCATTGAATTCTAATTCTTCATTATTAATATGATATAAAATTCGTTTCTAGTTTCAATATAGTATAGTAACAAATCAGCATTCTATACCATGAACCTACTCACACAACATCTTAAAGAAAATTCTGAAGATAGATAAACATATGTAGTTATTCGAAGTACTACAGATTTTAACTAAATTTAAACTGGTTAAACGAAAAATGACATAAACAGCAGATCGACTTTCATTAACAAAAATTAAAATGTAGAAAACACCATAGCGAAGCTCCAGCCATGGTCATGTTTAAGAGGGTCTGCCACAACGAAAACTTTTGCTTTAAGCAGCTATTCTACTTGTGGAACACGGGCATGCTTCAGTTGCGGGATTTTATGTTATTCTTCCTCTGTACTCCCCACAAACCACACATTGTTGTCGCCCATCTTTCGAAGGAGCCTCGCAGTTCTAACAGAATTCAAAGCCGAAACTACAATGACCAGGAGAGCCAAATCACCGTTCGTGTTCGAGGATCTGACTAGGCAAGGCAATCGTTAAATGTGGAATCAGTAAATTTAAGTCATTTTATTTCAGTTAAATTCGTGAATACCTTTATGAATTCTAAGATGACTAGGATATAATACCGAAGTTTAATGTTTAAAAAGATTTGGGTTAATTTATATTTATATGTTTAATTGATTTTTAAAAAAGATTTATTTCAATTAATCAAAACATATTGATGATTTGATTGAAAATCAGTAAATATAACTTGACATACAGAACTGGTTAGTTTGATTTTTGATTTATTCGATCTATTTAACATTATTGTATATAAGAATTAAAAATACTTAACCATCATGTAAAAACAAATATTTTTAATAAATTTTTATTAAAAACTAATAAAATGGAATTATCTTATTAATAATAGAAATGATGGCAATTGAGTTATAACTCATTTGCATGAAATTATTTCATTGAAAATAGAAAATTACACCTTCAAATGCCAAAGATTAATTCAAGGGGTGAAGCCTTCATGCTTCCCCACGGGACTTTTCAACAGACTTGAGGCCATCGGCAAAAATCACGGTAAAAGCATCCATCTCAATCTTGGGAAAACTCAAACCCACCTCAACACCCCCTTTGGCATCTCTGCAGTCACTTAGAAATATAGCTCCTGTAAAATCAATTGAGATCAGTTCATTTTTTTTGGGCTTTCCCCACCCAAAGTCTGCATCATAAACTGCAAATTTAGGCGATCCAGAAACTCCGATAAACTGAAATTCGGACATCCTTATTCCAAAAAACACCATTTCCTCCTGACATCTTGAGATTGCATCCTTTTTCCTCAACTTCTCTTCAATTAAATCTCCAATTAATTTAGCCCCAATTATAAATCCATCATCTTTTGATAGTGGTTCGTTAAAATTTCTTGGGAAAAAAACTGGGAGCAGACAATTCCCAAAATAATTCTCCGGCAAGGGTGGATCCATTAAACGTCGACAATCTGCTGAAATAACAAGCAGCACTGGACGGTCACATACCTCATTAATTCTCATTTTTAGTTTAAAAATAGAAACCCACACAAAAGCTAAGGTGACGGAGAAAGTTGTCACATGAGATAAAGTTGGGAACTCCTTGGAAACCCATCTTTTGAGTAGCTGGATATGGTCGGGGGCCATTATGAATGTGGCCCGAACTAGGTCCGGAGGAAGTTGTGTAGGACTACAGCTACCCATATTAAATGGTCTAGACATAACCCCTCCCCAAAAAATCTCTTCGTTGGGGTCGTTAACAACACTCCTGTCGTAGAAACAAATGGGTTGATCTAATTTCTCTCCCAACAAAGGCACATCTGAGCTGAATTTAGTGATTGAAGCCCATGATCTTATGAATCGGGTCACTGTGTTCCCATCTGCGGCCTCGTGTCGGGCTGTGAACCCGATACTAATACCCGACCCCGGAAATAAGGTCACTTGAATAGCCAGAAGGGGTGCCAAGACGATGTCACCCATGATTGACTCAGCCGGGAGTTGAGGAACAAGGGGATGAAATTCGAACGCAGTTCTGGGATAGTATGATGTAAGATAATCGAAATTATCTTGATTTGATTCCATAAATGTTAATGGAATAGAATCACCATCAACGTAATGAATTTTGGGTTTAATAGTCGGATTTGGAGTTTTAGAACAGACTAGATGCCCTGCAAACATATAAAAGTGCTTCAGAGTGAGGGAAAGTGAGTCTTTGAGTTTTGAAATGAAACATTGGGCTGCGTCTAGCTGGGAATGTTCATAAAAGATCACGCGTTGGATAGGATGAAGGTGGAACCATGTAAGGTCAAAAGATGTGAGTGGTAGAGACTTCTCCAACACAGTGGTGCCTGGTTGTGCTGCCACTCGGCATTGCTCAATCACGGTGAACATCTCTAGAGGTGGTAGAAATAAAGATGGATTTGTTAATAGGATAGAGAAGCAATACACGAGGCCTATCCCATGTCATTATTATAGCGGTTGGGATATGAGATTTAGGAAAAATATTGTGGCCAAGTTTGGTAAAAATTGAAAGTAGGTAGATGTAAGACATATATGGAAAGATAGTAATAATTTAAAAATAATATTTAGTTCCAATATTTTTCAGAAACATTCTTTTTCCTTGTGCGGTTGAATTTGCAGATATGATAAATCATTTATCATCTAAACAATGAGAGATTATTTTAGGATTAGAGGATGACACAAAAAAACTAAAGTTAATCCTTTGTTATCCAACAATCGTAGAAAATATATTATATTTCAAAATCAAATCAATAATTAATTTAATTTTGATATATATATATTTGGTTTTCTATATTTTTATATTTATGTATTTGTAACTATTTTTATATTTGTGATAATGAGTTTTCTATATAAACCAACTTATTATAATAATTTATTGAAATAATTGAATATTATTCATATTATTTTTATATTATTTATAATTTTTAATATGGTATTAGAGCTCCCTTGCAAAAAGTGTTGTTCATGCACCCACACACACCTCCAACTTCTAGAACCAGTGCTAGGACTAGATTAGCTACAGCTAAAACAAACACCAGAGGCAGGGCCAGAGCCAGAGCCAAAGCCAAAGCCAAAGCCAAAGCCAGAGCTAAGAGTTAAGAGTCAAAAGCCTAAGCCAAGTGCCAAATCCTGAGCTTGCTTGTGCCTAGAGTTAGAAGCCAAAGCCCAGAGTCATAATCTGATCCAGAATCAAGTTAGAGTCGAGAGCCAAAGCAAAGATTACAAAACACCCTTATTTTAGATCTCCTATTTTGATTATATTTTAAATTCAAATCATGAGAATGTTAAAAAATATATTATATATCAAAATCAAATTAATAATTGATTTAATTTTGATACATATTTAACTTTCTATATTTTCATATTTATATATTTGTAACTATTTTTATATTTATGAAAATGAATTTTCTATATAAATTCAATTTATAGTAATAATTTATTAAAACAAATGAGTATTAGGTTTCATATTATTATATTATTCTTTATCTCTAATATGATACCATAACTATATTCATTTATATCTATTATTCATATTATAATCACGATTCCCTTTTTGAAATTTTAGGGATTAGAAAGTGAGACATTCGGTGATCGTTTTGCAAAGATTAAACCATATTTGAAAACATTTAAATTATGGAAATTGAAACTACTCTATTTGTGACTATTTTAGGACCATTTCTATACCAATATATCAAAGGAAATGTTGGTAATTCAAATTTTAAAAAAAAAAATGAGAATTATGCTTGTAATAGAGTCTTATGATCATAACTTTTGGTACACATGTATAGATAGAACTAAAAATGGGATAAAAATAATTATACAGAGACCTATTAGGAGAAGTAATAGAGATAAGAATGAAGGAAGATAGAATGATACTTCTAGGGGTGCAAGTGGTTTGGTTAAACCGTTAACCCGAACCGAATCGAACCGAATTTTTCGGTTTGGTTCGGTTTTTTTCTTTAAAAAAAAAAAATTCAGTTCAAACCGAACCAAACCGAAATTATTTCGATTTGGTTTCAGTTTTATTTTTTAAATTCAGTTGGTTCTGTTTGAACCGAATTAGTATTATTTTTATATTTTTATATTAAAAAATCTAATTTAATTAACTTTTTTCTTGCATTTTTATGATATTGAAAAGATAGATTAGGTTATATTATTTAAAAAAAATATTATTAATAAGAGTATTTTTCTTCAAAATTATTCTTAATATGGTTTAAATAAAAAAATATTATTTTAAAATCTAAACAAATTTAAAATTATTCTTAAATTTAAACCCTAAATAGTTTTAAAAATATTATATTTGGACAAGAGAAAAAGAAACTCATGTTTTTTATACATTAATGGTAAATGATATCTTCTTATGCCTAAAAAAAAATAACAAATGAAAAAAAAAATCAGTTTAAACAAAACTGAACCAAATCGAACCGAATTTTTTCGGTTCGATTTTCGATTAAAACTTTTTTAAAATTTTGATTTTCTGTTCGGTTCGGTTTGGACATTAAACCGAATCAAACCGAACCATTTACACCCCTAGATACTTGTCAAATTAGTAAATGGAGAAAATGTAATTAATATAGTTAGCGTGTACGCGCCCCAAATAGGTATAGATACAATTAGTAAGAAACAATTTTGGGATGATTTAGATGAATTTATACAAACCATATCAAGTAGCGAGAAGTTATTTATTGGGGGAGATCTAAATAGACATGTGAGAGAGAAAATGAGGGATTTGAAATCGTAAATGAAAAATTTGGTTTCGGCGATAGGAATAAGGCGGGAAGTACAATTCTAGAGTTTGTAACTGCGTTTGATTTGATACTAGTAAACACGTTCTTTAAGAAAAAAGAGTCACACATAGTTACTTATAGAAGTGGGTCTAATGCTAGTTAAATATATTTGTTTCTCACTAGAAGAGGTGATAGAACGATTTGTAAGGATTGTAAGGTCGTACTAGGGGAGAGTGTAACGACTCAACACAAATTCTTAGCTTTAAACGTACGAGTGTCTAAACGATAAAAGTAATGTCAATCATATATAGAGCCAAGAATTAAGTGGTGGAATCTAAAAGAAAAAAATGTAACGAATTTTAGGGATAAAGTAATTAAAATAACAAATTGGTCTGTTAATGATAACTCAAAAATAATATGAAATGATATATCTAATAATATTAAAAGTATAGGTAGAGAGGTTCTTGGAGTATCCAAGGGTGGGATTCCAAGAGGCAAAGAGTCATGGTGGTGGAATGAAAAAATAGAAACAACGCTCCGAATCAAAAGAAAATACTATAGGAATATTAAAAATACTAGTAGTAGCGAGACTTATTAAAAATACAAAAAGACAAAAAAAGACGTAAAAAATATTATCCATGAATCAAATAATAAAGTGTATAACAAATTGTACAAAAGACTAGAGACTTGAGACGGGAGAGAGAGAGATTTATAGAATTGTCAAACTAAGGGAGAAGAATAAACAAGATCTAAATGAGATTAGATGTATTAAGAGTGAAATAAATAGTACACTTATAAGAAACGGTGATATAAGAAAGAGGTGAATGGAATATTTTAATAACTTATTTAATGTTGAGAGTACAGTAAATATAGAAAATATAGAGATATCTATAAAAGAAATTAATAGAGATTTTAAACGTAAAATTTGTCCCCATGAAATAAAGGGGGCCATAAAGAGAATGTGAAATAACAAAACCATAGAACCTGATGGCATCCACATCGAGGTGTAGAAATATTTGGGAGAATTCAGAGTAACAATGTTAACGGTTCTTTTTAACAAATTTTGGCAAATAAAGAAAATACCCCACCCGTGGAGATAGAGCACAATTGTCCCACTATATAAGAATAAAGAGGATATACAAGATTGCTCCAACTATAGAGGAATTAAACTCATGAGTTATATGATGAAATTATGGGAAATAGTGATAGAACATAGATTGAGACGGAAGATAAGTGTGTCTCAGAATCAATTCGATTTATGTCAGGACGATTCATCACTGAAACAATTCATTTGTTAAAACAGTTGATGGAGACAATTAGATCGCAAAAAGGAGATCTACATATGGTATTCATTGACCTTGAGAAAGCATATGATAGGGTCCCTAAAGACGTGTTGTAGTGGGTGCTCAAGAAGAAATGGATCTCTTTGAAATACATTAACTTTATTAAGAATATGTATGAAGGAGTTGTAACCAATGTAAAGACTTGCGGGGGACTGAGTGATAGCTTTCCTATTAATATTGGGTTCCATCAAGGTTCGGCATTGAATCCCTTACTATGTGCAATAGTGATAGATGAAATCACAAAAAAAAATATTCAAGATGAAATATCATGGTGTATACTCTTCGCAGATGATATAGTTTTGATTGATGAAACTAGAGAGGGGATCAGTACTAAATTAAAGTTATGGAAGAGCACGTTAAAATCTAAAGGATTTAGATTGAGTAGATCTAATACTAAATATATGAGGTGTAAGTTTAGAAACAACCATCAGGATAATGAAAAAATGATTAGATTAGAAGGAAGAGAAATCCCAAAGAGCGAACGGTTTAGATATCTTGATTCCATCATTCAAAATGATGGCAATATAGATAGGGATATCAATAATAGAATTTAAGCGGATTTGATGAAATGGAGAAAGGGATTTGTAGTACTCTGTATTCGCACGATACCATTATATTTAAATGAAAAATTCTATAAGATCGCAGTAAGATCTGCTCTATTATATGGTACTGAATGTTGGACTATTAAACAGTAAAAAAAAGTAAAAAATTGCTATAACTGAAATGAGAATATTTAGGTGGATGTGTAGCAAAACTAGAAATAATAGAATTATAAACGACAAGATACGTAATAAATTGGGAGTTAGTGTAATTATAGATAAGATGCAATAATACCGTTTAAGATGGTTTGGACATGTGTAGCGAAGGTCTAAGGATGCACCTGTTAGGAAGGTAGAGAATTTAAATATAAGAGATTTAATAAAATATAAAGGTAGGACATTAAAAATTTGGATGCAATACATTCATAAAAATATGATAATAATGGATTTAGTTGAAAAGAATATCTTAAATAGGAATGAGTAGCATAGAATAATCCGTACAAACTAAATCTTTTTTTTTTCGACTTCATTATTTGTCTCTCGTACGGCTGAATCCAATTTTTGGGATAGAATGATTAGATTGTTGTTATTGTTTGTATGATTGTATTTTATGTATGTAAATACAAGAACCGAATTTAAATTCCAACATTAACAATGTGAATTTTCCTAAAAGTAATATTAAAAATATAATAATATACAAATTTCAATTATAAACATGTAGGTCTATTTTGGTTACATTATATAGTAATGGGATATGTATCAGGGTGGGAATGACAAAATTCATAATTAATCCCCAATCGTTTTTGAGTTTTGGTGATAGGATAGTCAGCAGGGTCCCCCCCCCCCCGGCCCCTCGGGAGCCATTAGGGTTTTGGTATATTGATTACTGATTTTTTTTAATCCGTAAATATTTATTCAAGTAAAATTGAAAAATAGGTGTAGCATTAAACTCTATTATTTTAGTCATTGAATTTTTTTTGGGTCCAAATAATACCGATTATGACTATTATGACACTCGAGTCAAGTCGAGTAATGTCGATACTCAAGTTCGGCTTGAATGTTAGTTAGATGAGTTCGAGTTCGTCAAGTTTGCATTTTTTGAGTTCGTGCTTGAATTTGTCATCAGTTGTCATCAGTAATGTCATCTCGCTTGTTTTTAAAAAAAAATACTTATTTTAAAAATTAAAAATTATTTTATAAAATAAGCTTGTCAAGCCTTCGTACTCGGTTTGACCGAACTCGAGTCGAGCTTTGACTAGGTAGTGTCATGGCCCCGTGATGCTACCTGAGTGTCATAACAAACCTAATACAGACAGACACAAAAAATTTGCGTCACTTTCTTTTTTTTAGGGTTTCTTTTAAAAAAAAACCAAAAATCCTAACAAATGTTAAATTCATGCTCATCATCAATATTGCATGCAAATGTTATCAAAACTGTACCCTATATCGACCCATAAATTTTAAAATTTTAGTTCAACAATTTCAACTATAGGTCAATGTGATCAAACTACTAGTTATTTAATAATAATAATAATTAAAAATATATAGAATTAATTTTCAAAATAATTATATATTAAATTTATTTTTATCCCAATTAAGTAAAAATAAAATTTTAATAAATATAAAATTGACAATAACTCATAAAATTCATATTAAAAAATAAAAATAAAATAATTAAATCATATCTATAATTAAAAATAATATAGTATAACATTTCTGGAATGTAGAGACACTAGGTTCAGAGTAAGTGTACTTGTATTAATTTATTTAGTAAATGTTAAATTAAAAAATTTTTTAAAAATCAAAATTTTAAAATTATGACTTGTAAAAACAAAGAGAAAATTTTTCATGAAATAATCACATGTATTATATTTTTTGTATGACGTAAGTTGATTGAAATAATTTTTGAAATATTTTTTAACTTAATTGAATGAAATATCAAAATATTTTTATCCCATATCGGATGAATTTAAAGAAAAAAAGGAGATGGAGCTGCATAAATAAAGAGAAATGAGAAATGAGTATCACACTTTCCCAATAAAGCTTCGTAATAAAGAAACCACAGCCGAATCGTGAGGGACAGTTTAATAAAAACTGTGGTTAAATTGCATTGATTTGTAATTTAATTATTTAAATGATATTTAATTTAAATTGAATCATTTTTTCTTCCAACACCGATTTCACCATAGTTGAACCGCGGTTCAGTCCAATTTTGATAACATGGTGCATGCAATGGTATCTTTGCCTCACTCCTTCATTTGATAGAGTTAGTATTTCTGTATCACTTAACGATTATAACCATTTGAGGATAGCAGTTCTCTTCGTTGGTGATATTTCAAAAGCCCACCTAGTTGGCCGGGCATGGTGCTGGAATATCTGTGATCTTCATGATCACACACATATGAAGAAACATGTAGTAGGAATATGTTAATCACGTGTACCAGGAGGTCTGTGGCCAAAATCATGAACCTTTTTTTAAATATATCTTGAAGTGAATTCAACAATTAAGAAATAAAATTTATTTAAATTTAAGAGAAAGCATGTAAAGGGTTATTCGTTGTAGCTCTTTCATAGAAGGAATCATGAACCTATATAAAGGGTCCTTTTGTCCCTCTTTCTCGAGTTTGTGAGTTTTCTATAATTTAGACCCGGCATGTAAAGAGAGAAAAAGATTTAAGATGTTAATCATTTAATCATAAGTCTCGGATTCAAGTCATGAAAATAGATAAATATGATTTGTGAGAGTCAACTCCCTTAATGGACTCATAATGCTCGGACTGAATTAGTCGAGCAAAGTCTGAATACTAATCGGTTGTAAAAAAAATCCGTTTACACAAATATATATATTTATATATTGTTTAAACCGTGTTTTATTTATTTTTGAATTGATGGAATTTTGACAAAAAAATTCAATTTGCATAGTTCAAGCGATGCAAGTTCTTGATTATATCATTTGTTAATTTAATTACAATTAATATAAAAATTAAGCCTAGATATTTGATAAAAGTCTAACACATGGCACTTGGATTGGAATATTTGTCAAGACCTTTTATGACCAAGCAAACAGGCAAAGGCACTGTCGAGCTTGCGGACAATTTCAAGATGACTTGACATTGAACTTGGAGGAAGCTACATCGTATGCGGGCATTGAGAATGGAGGAAGAATGGTTGTCTTGAACACTAAGAATTTGCATTTGTTTGGCGAGGTTAGGTTTTGGTTCTGATCTTGTTAGGCTGGATGGAAACGAAATGTGCTGTCCAGGTCTTCACTTGTGATTCTACAATGCAAGTGACCACTTACATTGGTAGGGGAAATGGCCATATCCAAGTTGTTGGTGTTGATGGCTGCACCATCAAGATTGGTGCCATGGCTCATTCTTGTTTCCAAGATTTCTACCTTGATGATATGGAGTGGTTCTCTGTCATTAGATTACTACCAAGTCTACTTCGCCTCTCAATACTCCCTTTGACCCCTTGCTGTTTTCATTACCATAGTTTAACTCACTCTCTTTTGTTTCTTCTATTGAAGTCCTATATTCACTCATTTGGCCGGAAGGACTTCAGCATGGAGGACAGAGTCTCCTCAGGTACGCCAAGCTGCCTCCAATGTGACTTTGGCAGTCAAAAACAATACCGAAACCAAATCAAACAGAGTTAAAACCAATGCAAAGTCAAAGCCAAGAGTCAAGAGCCTAAGTTAAGAGCCAGATCCCCGAGCCTACCCGATCTCGAATGTAACACCGGACAAGTCCGGATTTGTAAAATCCCCAAAGTCATGGTTAGTGTCAAATCCAGAGATAGAGGCAAAGCTAGAACTAGAGCCAAGAGCCAATTCAAGGGTTACAAAAGCACCCCCATGATTTTAGATCCCTTATTTAGATTTTATTTTAAATCCAAACAATTTTCATTGTATCACATTATGTCACGCCCCGACTCTCTCATCGAGCACGTAACAACCGTTGCATTGTCTCAATATATGAACAAAATCTCTCCATATATCGGGACTTTGCAACGTTATATGACTGTACAATAACTATTCTAATACACAAATCCATCAAAATAAGAAATCATATAAACAATACGCATGCAAGGGGTCATTTGGCTCATCTCTGTACATACAAGCATACATTGGCACACATTTGGGGAGGGGTTCCTGTACATGCATACTTGCAATATGGCCATCCCAGTCAATCCAGAGTTTTAAAGCATTCCATATTTTATAAATCTGAAGTAAAATATCAAAATCAATAAATATAATCCAAAAATATTTCAAATCAAATGAATGAAGTCTCAAATTATAGTCATATGGATTTTACTAATACTTACCTCAAAAAAACAAGTCAATATCAATAAAATCCAATCGGTATGAGATGTACAGAACTTCATAAAATCGAAAGGAAATATCGAAATCCAACATTATATTTCAAATGTCCTAATACAGAATAAAACATCTTTCCAAAAATAATTTCAAGCAAAAATAAAGTCTCAAATCATAATTGTCGGATTTTACTAATACTTGTTCGAATAATTCAACCAGTATCAATAAAATTCGCACGGTATGAGATGTACAGAACTTCCTTTCTATGGTTCAATGATCTACTATTCCCAAAATAATTACATAGTCCATACCTACCCAAATCCAACAAAATAAATCTCAAATCAACACTAGTAGGCGTCGTCCCTCTATACTTCCTCTAAAAAATATAAGGGAAATGGGTGAGCATTTTAAATGCCCAATGAGTGGAGTGCAATGGTATACAGTATATAAATGAGGGGTGAGGGTGGTGATGCCAAACATATATATATCAAATCAAATTCATTTCAATAAGATAATCATTTTTGCATCATAAGATTTTTCATATAAATCCACCATAACTCAATTAAACAATTCAATAATTCAGTATTCAATTTTCTACTTTGGGGTGTTGCCAAAAACATTATTCTGCCAATAGTCATTGGCAGGATCCTCCAAGGTTTTTTTTTTCACACGCTTTTTTTTTATAAAATCCCCTTTTCCACCTTGACATTAGGCTGGAGCTACGTGGTGTGCTACCACGTTATTCGGCGGTCTGTGGAGGCTCTCCAACCCACCTCCCCTAAGCCAATTTAACCAGCCTTAACCATGCCGCCCCGATGGCCCGGTCCGTGGCAAGACTCAGACTATAGTCATTTTTCCTAACACCATGTTACCAATTTTTCATTTATCAATCAATTCATGCTCAATCATAGAGCAAAGCAATATTTCACAGTTCACATGAGTATCTCAAAGTAACATGGTGCAAATAAATCAGTAATCAAACTCAAGAGTTATGGATAATTCACAATTCCATTTCAGATTCACCACAATCACAAAACATTATAAATTCATTTCTAAATTCATTTCTAAATTAAATTTACAAATCATATTAAAATTATTTACTCGTTTAAATGATACATAACCATACACTCACCTCTAGGGAGGGTATTCACTACCTATTTCCATAAGTTTTTCAAAATGACTCCTTTCCAATCTCCAAAAAGTTAACTTAAACCAATCATTACAATTTATCATCAAATAAAGTCTCATTAAAGGGTTTTCAAATTTCCTCCTAATTTACATAACCTTAATATTTTCAGACATATTTCAATCAAATTTTAAAGAAATCTATTCTAATCAACCCAAATAAAGTTCTATTATCATTCAACATATTCTCTCATCCTAGACAGCCTAATTCATGTAAAATTCTAAACTTAACCTTGATAACTACATACAGAATTTCAGGAAAATGCATTTCTTTCGAATTTAACATATTTTCAGGATATATATGCAAGGCTCTCATCCTAAATTTAGCCTAAATTCGATCAGTTATTGAAGAGATTAGAAATTCCATCACCTTGGTTTCACAGTTCACAGCCCTATAGCCCGTGAGCCTTCAGTTCAGTCCAAGACCTACAGTATTTCCAACCCGAAACAAATTCTAGTAATTAGGCTAAATCACCGAGAGAATCAAAACCCTAGGACTACTGTTCAGAGAATCGCTCTTACCTGTGTAGGGGATGGAGTGCAGGCCGCGGCCTAGAGCTTTCAAAGGTCTGCAGGTTGCCGGGTTAGGGACTTCAGCGTGGATTGCAAAAGAGCTCTTGATAGAGAGCAGAGCACGCAAGCAAGGGAGAGAGGCAGAGGGTCTATCGCGCACAGGAAAGAGAGAGAAAAAGAGAGAGAGAGAAAGACAAACGGCCGCGAGGGTTGGTGGCGGTGGTCGAAGGAAAACGCAGTCGTGGGAGGTAGAGAGAGTCACAGTAGAGAGGGAGAGTGCACAACGGAGAGAAATCAAGGGAGAAAGAGAGAGATTCGGGAAAGAGAGTGAGAGAGACGAAGAGAGGGAGAGATTAGGGTTTAACCCTAATCTCAATTAAAGGGGGAGGACGTAGCGTTTTAGGCAAAACGCCGCGCCTTCTCTCTATAAATTTTTTTAAAAAAATAAATATATATAAATAAATAAATATGTATTAATGTTTATTTATACTCACATTACAATAAAATTCCAAATTTATTGAAAATGAAATGCACTTCAAATTTGCAAATACGGTTGTTTTAAATATACCAAAAATTCTAAATTTAATATCCCAAAATCAAAAATCAATAAAATTTAAAAATTTTTTATTATTATATTATAAAGATATTAATAAAATTTCTAACACCGGATTTTTCAGTGTCACACATTAAATTTGAAGAAATATTAAAAAATATATTATATACCAAAATTAAATCAATAATTGATTTGATTTTGATATATATTTAACTTTTCATAATTTCATATTTATATATTTGTAACTATTTTTATATTTGTAATAATAAATTTTTTTTATAAATCCAACTTATTGTAATAATTTATTGAGATAGTTAAATATTAGATTTCATATTATTATATTATTCTCAATCTTTAATATAATATCACAACTATATTCATTTATCTCTATTATTTATATTATTTTATATTTTCTACATGACATTAGAATTCTTTTTGTAAAAAATATTATTCACACTCTCCCTCGCACCTCCAACAACTAGAACCAGTGCTAGAACTAGATCATCCAAACCTAACACCAATGCCAGAGCCAAAACCAAGAGTCAAGAGCCTGACCCAATAACCGGATCTCGAGCCTACCTAAGCCTCGAGTCAGGACCCAGAGCCCAGAGTCAGAGTCAGAGCCAAATTCATAGCCAAAGGCAGAGTTAGAAGCCAAGTTGAGAGCCAACTCAAGGGTTGCAAAAACACTCCTTAGGGTTTTAGATCCTCTATTCATATTTTATTTCAAAATCAAGTAATTTTCATTATTTCACATTGAGTTTGAGAGAGTATTAGAAAATATATTATATATCAAAATCAAATCAATAATTGATTTGATTTTGAAACATATTTAATTTTCTATATTTTTATATTTCAATATTTGTAACTGTTTTTATATTTGTGACAATAAATATTTTATATAAATATAACTTATAATAATTTATTGAGACAATTAAGCTCTAGATTTCATATTATTGTGTCATTCACTATTTCTAACATAGTACTACAACCATATTCATATCTATCTCTATTATTCATATAATTTTTATATTATTTTATTTTTCTACAAAGAGAAATAGATATGAAAAATCACTTGTCATCTAAAATAATAAGTGATTATTTTAGGATTAGAGGGTTATTTAAAAAAAAAAAAAAAACAATCCTTTTTTATTGATTAGGCTGTATGGAAATGAAAACTGAAAATAGAAAAAAATATGAAATGATACAGAAAAATAATATTTTATAAAAATAAAAGATAGAAATGTGGAAAAATACATAAATATAAAAAATAAAAGGATTTTTATATAATTATCAATTATTTTTATGGAAATAATAATAATAATAATAATAATAATAATAATAATAATAATAATAATAATGATAATGATAATATTATTATTATGCAATTATTAATTATAAAAATGATATAAAAATAAAAAAAATTATAATCAAATAAATAAATAATTTATTAAATATAGAAAAAATGTGTAATTATAAAAAAATATAAATTTTTTTATATAAATATTAATTAATTTAATGTGTTAAGATATTTCAAAAAAAAGAACATTTTGATTTAAAAAATGAAAAATTGTTAGTATTGAAAGGTTTCGTACATAAGATGGTCCCAATGACCATTAGCAATGAAACCTCAGACTATAACTTTCAATTTTATAATTTTATGAAATAGTGTGTAAATTAAAATTCAGAAACTATTCTGTCAAATCAAAATTTTTTTCCAAATCACAATAGTGCATCTTTCACATTAAATAAAATCCCAAAAATATGGAAAATTGCTCTTATTTGACTTCTGAAGCTATGTTCATTGATGCATGGTTAACTCAACTTGAAAACAGTTTTAAATAAAATTTTGATTGTTTTTTCAAAAAATTATTATTTAGTTATTTTGCAAGAAAATATTTACCTCTCTCTCTAATAGTACTTTTACCACGTATACTTTTCATTATATAGTAAATTATCAAATAATGATATTAGATCCCAATATAGGTCTTTTGTTATCACAAAATCAGTATATATGGGTGATCATTCCGTTAAATTATAATTGAAATAATTAAAATTTGAATAACTGATTTAATTCAATTATATAATTTTTATTATCATAACCTAACCAAATAGATTAAAAATCAATAATTAATTTAACCAAATTAGACTATTAATTCGGTTCGTTATTTTAATTAATCGAATTATTAAAATCTTTTTTTTTATATATATAGGGGAGATTTGAACTCCAGAGTTTTAAAAGAAAATGGATAATACCAGTTGAACTATAACTCATTTGCATTAAAATTTCTTAACTATAGCTCATTAGCATTGAAATTTCTCATTATAAAAAACTTTTAAATAATACTACTTTCTATCCATATCTATGTAAATATAATATATATCATTCAAATTAACCTATAATTATAAATTATAATTTTAAAATTCAAATTTTAATTATAACTTTTTTCACAAAATGTTATTTTTAAAATTTCAAATTTCAAATTTCAAATAAATTAAATTTTTATGAGCAGAAAAAAGTAAAATAGGAAAAGAAGAGGGGGAGAGAGAGAGAGAGAATGGACTGGACATTGAAAATTTGAAACTAAAATTGTGAAAACTAAATGTCTTTCACTGATTGTGCAATGTCCACTATATTAGTTTTAATTTTTAGATTTTTTTTATTTTTAATTTTTAATCATAATATTATAATAATATTTATATGAATAAAATTTATTCAATATATATAATATTTTTAATTCATTCATTTAATTCAATTTGACTGAAATAAAAATTATTAAAATTGATAACCATTCAAATAAACTAAATTAAAATTTGATTTTCTCCAAAATCAAACCAAATACCTAATAAACCATCCAAAATATAAATAAACAGTTCGATCAAAATGATTTTTTTCAATTTTAATAGAAAAGTACTCACCTCTATAAATATAGTGAACAATAATGGACAATCACTATTGATTTTTTTCGATTTTAATAGAAAAGTACTCACCTCTATAAATATAGTGAACAATAATGGACAATCACTATAATAGATAAGGATGTCAAATCCTATAATCAAGTTTAGAGTTTGAATCTTGAGAATAAAAAAGACTAAATTAAGATAACTCATTCTAAATTAAGTCCAACAACGCTTGAACCAAATTTGTCAAAAGTATGGATCCAAAATAGTGGACAAGAGGGGCCAGGGAGCTAAGCTCCATAGCCTCGCGAAGTCCAGGAGATTTTACCGGAAAGAGAAGCATAAAGCTAGCGGCCGCTTCCGGATTCATGGTCAAGCCAAATCACTCGTAGATATTTCTTTTGGAAGAAAAGATAAGTAGATCCAGTTTGGCCCTGGAGATGCAAAATGAGCGTTGAGCAAAAGAGAATATTACAGAGCTGGTCTACAATGTCATATATAGTCCAAGCCAGTGAAAATTTGACACTTCGAACCAGGCAACACCTCAACATTTTCCACAGCAATAAATGCAAAGACAGATTGTAACAAACCAGAAAGATCATTCAGCAAAAAAGAAAACAAACAAACCAGAAAGATCCGCCAAGGATACTGCATGAATCCGCTCTATTCATTAAGAAAAAGTAATTTGGCTCTAGTTACAGAGTAGCTAGAATATTGGCACACCTTATAAACACAGTTGATTCATGCTAAATATAAGTTCGAACTAAATTAGAGTTGTCACTCATTTCAGAAATCTTGCAGCCTAGAGATATTGTACAAAAAGCCAATCTTTTGAACCCAAATCATCAATTTGAAGATAAAAGTTGTCAAATGCAGCATTCAAAGAGGTGAGATACATTATCTGCACATGATTATGGACAGCGGTTCTTGGAACTCCAGTGTCTGGGTTCCTTTAAAAGCCCCACCAGGTGTTGTAACTATTCTGCAACTTTCTCGACCATATTAACATCTGTAACAGGTGTGGATGGATTTTCCTTATCTATTCTCTTTCCAACTTCACTGCCAGGTTTCCTACTCCAACAGTTTCTGGAGAAATGTCCCTGCTTGCCACAAGAGAAGCAGACCAGGCCCTTCTTGTCCTTTCCCGGTTCTTGAGACTTTCCCAAAATTCCTGGCCTAATCATATCTGGCTTCTGTTTCTTTGCCGGATTCAAATTATGGTTGACCAAAGGCTCCGGATTTTTGTCTGCATTGCGGCACTCTTCCTCTACTCGCAAGCATTCCATCAGCATACCAAGAGGCAGAACCTCTTTCTGCATCAACTTCACACGGTAGTCACTCCAAGATGGGGGAAGCTTAGAGATAATGACGCTGACATGAAAGTTCTCATCAAAGAACATCCGATTTGCGACAACAGAATCAGCTATCAAATTGAGTTCTTGAACTTGATTGATTACCGATTTCCCCTCAACCATTTGGTACTCAATGTACTTCCTAACTTGAGATCTCCTAGTTCCAAATTTCTCCAAAAAATAAGTTAATTTCAGATCTTCCCAAAGCTCTTTGGCACTCCTAGTTTTCCTTGAATAGATGGAAAACAGATCATCGGACAAGGAACTCAATAAAGTGCGATGGCATATGTAGTCATCATCCACCCACCTCCGGAAGGCAGCTTTGACTCGGGCAACCTCATCGTCATTTCCTACTGAAGGAACAATTGGACAAGGATCAAAGAGAACATAGGCAATCTTCAGCTGCTTTAGAAATAAATTCATCTTCTGCACCCACGACTCATAATTTTTCCCATCAAACCGAGTGGTCTGAATGTGAACAAGGCCTTGAGGAGCACCAGCACTTACAGAACTCGATACATCTTCAATTGGTTTACCATCCTTGGGTGAAATACAAGTAGTCATGGAAGTAGATGCATCTTCAATTTGTTTGCCATCTTCATTGAGTGAAATAATAGGATTCTTGGATTCCACATCGATGGGTGGAACACGAGCACCCATGGCATTAGATTCTGCTTCAATTTGCTTGCCATCTTTGTTACATGGAATACCAGGATTCACGGACCCCTCTTCTTTGGGTGGAATACACACACTCATGACATTAGATGCATTTTCAAATTGCTTTCCATCTTCTTTGGATGGTGGAATACAAGCACTCATGGCATTAGATGCATCTTCAGCTTCTTTTCCATCTACTTTGGGCCTATGTAGCATTGATTTGATGATCCCGTCAGTTCAAGGAAAAAAGAAACTTAACCATACAAGGCAAAACTACTAAGCGGAAAATAATTGTGCAAGACCCTGTCGAGATATAAGAAACCTAAAAAAATTATGGGGACAGTATGAAATAATAAAACTCCATGAATTGACAGCTTCTAATGTTAAAGACTGAATTCTTACCCTATCCTTGATTGCATCACCTTGATAGCTTCTTCTATGCCAGGGATATTCTTCTTAAAAGCTGACCATTGTTCTGTTGATAAACTGATTCCTGAGGGAAAAGCAGCAGAAGCAAAAAGAAGTTTCAAGACACCGGATCAAGTCCTGTCTATGTTTGTCTGTGTCTGTGTGGATGTCCAAGTGCAAATTACTAGGTGGGAGTACAGTGTTATGCATTCCAAAAAAAGAAATCAGTCAAAACCATTTCCATACACAATATAGCAGCACTTTCAGGTTCATTAATATTTCCATATACTTAGGAAGTGCTTCATTTGATGTCATAAAGCAAGACCCAAAAAGCAGGCCTTAAATCAAGCATGATTTAAAAAAAAAAAAAAAAGAACTGTCATGTAGTGATGTAGCATAAGAGTAGGATTTTATTCTCTTAGTATTTAGAAAAATTTCAGAATGTTTATTTTTGATTATTATCTGATTTTCTATATTTTAGTAGTTATTTAGTATCTATTCTGATTAGGTTTTTGTGGCCTATAAATATTGGCTATGCTTTTACGTAATCGTCAAGCTTTGGAATATGAATTGATGATTAAATTGCTTCTCTCTTTATATTCTTTGTCTTCTCCCTCACGTCTGTTTCTGTTCTCTCACTCTCTTCTTCCCCAACCTCTCTCTGTTATCCTCTCCTATTCCATTCTACATCATGTAGCCACCCCAACTAGTTTAGGTCGTAGTGCTTTAGTCAAAGTGAATCTGAGTTTTGCAAGACACAGAAAATATAAAATTTCTTAGACCAAAAGTTTTAATCACATATCTGAAAATTAATTTCAGTTTCAGAGCCTGAATCCATTAATTAGTGGGATTTATTTGGACTGGCTGGTCAATGTGGGGTACGTGATCGGACAGAGATTACAGTCCAAATCACTAATTGTCTTGTTATTTTTTCAAAACACGGTTGGCAAAGAAAATCCGCAATAGAATTTCTTTTTGCTGCCTCCAAGACCATGTTTGGGTATCTCTTCCCAACTCTCTCAGTCAAAATCTACAGAGATTTCTTGCAGAGTTTACAATGGTTCCTAAGCTTGCGAGAATCAAACAGAAGACATGAATAACTTCTTGCAATCATTGATTCATTGGTTATTGTTCTGCTAAGGAGATGTTTTCAGATGTCTTGACCACTGTCTGGTGGCATGAATTGAACAATTTTCCTTGGCATTTCTGATCCAAGCATCATAGTGAATATCTAATGCAAAGGCATCTGTGCTTGAAATTGAAGAGTAACTGCTAATGGATCATTGTCCTCGTAAGGGTCCATGCAGTGGCAGTTAAGCTTTCCCTTGGAAGCAAACTGTAATTAGTCCCACTGTGTAAGGTAACCTTTGTTATTGTTTAGCTTTAAAACTATGAAGAGTGGACACTGGTGTGGACACACATGAATATGAAACACATTAAAATTTCATAAATTTGGACATGGAAATAGCTAAGACACATTATCAAATTTTGTTTATAAGTTACAAAATTAACACAGAAGCAATTTCTATTTTTCAAACAGCATAATTGTTAATATTTTACATTTGAATAAGAAACTCCTGTAAATGATTAAACTACATAAGTAGTCAATCTTTTACACTGAAAACAATGTCAAGTGTTTTTAGTGTTTGAAAAGTGTCCAAAAATGTCGTCGTCGTCATTGTCATCGTTATCGTCATCGTCATCGTCATTATTATTATTATATTTTGAAGAGTCCATGCTTTAAAGCTCAGGAGATTCTGGTTGCTTTTGTTTCTTTGCACTGGACAGGCAGGGTATATTCAGTTGGAAGTTTTGAAGTATTTTATTTGTGTTGAAGGGAGACCAAAAGAACACCGAGTGTGACCCCAACTCAGTTTTTTTTTTTTAAATAAAAAAAAAAAAAAAAAGAAAGATAGTGAGAACAATGGATTTCAGAGACATCTTGCTCAAGGTGTATGTTGAGAAAGGTGCAAGGAAGCACATGAGATGAATGATCCACGAGAGAGAAAGAGAGAGGATTGACACATTTGCCCACGTGGAAGGGTTCTCATCAAGGATGTATTAAGTGGGTGAAAGTTTGCGAAATCTGACACCCGACTGAACTTCTAGATAACTAACAAAAAACAATCATTTGGACAGGCTAAATCAGTCGATCATGGACTCAGGATTGGCTGGCTAAGCCACATAAAAATTTTTCTAATCAGTATGTTCTAAGATTATGTGTATCAAGTAGACTACACCTCACATCATTCCTCTTATTGAGAAACCATTTCACACTAATTATCTTATAGCTGCCATCAAATGTGGCATTCAAGTAGCAAAATATCAGCAACAGTAACACAGATTTAAGGGAAAGAAATCATATCAGCAATGGTTTACCTCTAGCTGAAGGGAGCAACTTTCCACCCTTGTTATAAAACTCCCTTATTGACACCAAAGGTTTTCCTCTAAAATCTTGGACTACTACTCGTCTGCATTTTGAAAGCTACAGGTCATCAAAACCAATTAAACATTAGCAAGTAAAAGTTGCACCAAATATTTGAATGAATAAACAGCTAGAACTAAAAGTCAACAAGCAGCTCACATTTATAACTAATACAACCACTGCAGACTGGAATAATGGCAGATCTATACTTGGGGGATTTTGCATCACCCAAGAGATAATGTCTTTTGATATTTCTCAAATTGTGTAATTTCCCCCACTCACCATCCCAATTGCCTGCAAAAATTTCAAATTTTTATGCACGCATTGCTTTAATACTATCTACATTTATAGAAGTTCTTCCCCCCCCCTAAAAAATGAACTTATATTATGCATACCATAGTCACCAAACTTGAAAAGGTACATCTTCTCAAGAATGTTGCTGGTCAATAAAAGTCAACTAAAGACTTTCTTAAAATCTCTTCTAACATAGTGTTTTCACTCAAAACCATTGCTACATATAGTCGCGACAAATTTACAGTTGACACAATAGATGAAAATTAATGGGTGTTAAAAAATTCTCTCAAGCATAATAGGCAAAATGGAATTTGTTTTCGCATCTTGAGAGTGCACATATGTTGCCCACACTGGCAAACTGCTTTGGATCATGGACTTGGCCATTGAGATGTATAATACGTAAGTGAATTTCCGATGCACAATACAATCTCATCCTGCTGATAAATAAGAGAGAAGATAGAGCTATTTCTCCAAGTTCAACTACCAGATTATTCACAGAATCACAAATTCTAGTGGTGAAGTTAGTGAAGTTGTAGTGTTGGCATTGAGGGATGGTGGAGTTGTCACATACTTTATATCTCCCACAAGTTAATCTTAACAAACCAGAAAAGTTTTAGTAACATAAATCGTTTGTAACATTATGCAGAAGAAACATAACATCTCCAGGTCTTCAAAATTTAGTCTTTTGTTCAATTCCTCAAGTTGATTCGGGAAATTTTTCAAACACAATGATAAAAATCACACCTAAATATAGATTCCACACGTGCTATTACAGACAATAAGCATGGAATCATCATTCCAGTACCCAAACTTTATTTCAGCTCATAATAGGAAGAGTAACAATTACAGCAAATTAGGGTTAACAACGGCACTAAATCATAAGAAAAAAGAAAATTAGGGTTTTTGTGACGGACCTCGCAAATAATCAAATCACCGTTGTCTGCAATTTTGGTAGTGGCGGGAGCAGGAGGCGAAACGACGTCGTGAGCGGGAGGGAGGGAGAGGAGGAAGGATTCGACAATGTTACGAATTAAAAGACGGAGATGAGGGGAGGAAGAGAGGTCGAAGTTGAGTTTTTCAGAAGCCAAGGCTCTGACTTTGAACTCTGTCATGGCTTCCATATCGGCTTGTTTCAGAATATCAGTCACTGTTTCTTCGATTCTCTCTCTACTCGGCTCTTCCATTTCAAATTCCCCCTTTTCTCCTTTGCTAACAAAACAAGCGCAAGAAATAGATGGATTTCAAAAACGGGAGAGAGAGTTTTGCGCACGCAGAGGTGAAAGGAGAGATAGAAAAAGGAAAAAAAAAAAAAAAAGAAATAAAAAGGTTCCACCGAGATTTGAACTCGGGTTACTGGATTCAGAGTCCAATGTCCTGACCACTAGACCATGGAACCTTGGTTGCCTTTTTCTTAATGTCACTCCATTTGATTAAAAAAATATTTAAAGGAAACCCTCGAGGATAAAAATGTATGTTGCTTTTTTCAAAAAAAAATAATAATAATAAAGAAAAGAAAAAAGGAAAAAGAAAAAAAAAATATCCTTTTAGAAGTGTTTCCTGAATCATCCAATAGCATTCTCGATAGGGATGGCAATGGATCGAGTATGATTGGAGTCATGTCAATACTATATCCGACTTTAAATCTTAACTATAATATTCATATTCGATTCTAACCTGATTCGGATTAAAAAATCAAAAATCATATCCGACCCTACTAATTTTTCAAAAAATCTGATTCGACCCGATCTACTATATATCTTTAAAAAATCGATCTGATCCGATCTTAAACCGACTTGTACCCGATCCGTACCTGATCTAAACTATAATCTAATAATTTTTTAATTTAATAATATTTTTTTAATAATAAAAATGAAATTTATAAATTATAACAATTATAAAAATCTTTTTTTTTATATAATATTATATTAAAATAAAATTTTATTTTATTTTATTATAAATTATTATCAGATCGGATCGAATCGAATCGGATCGGATTATTTATAACATAAATCCGAATCCGAACTGACCCGACTACTTTAATATTATAACTCGACCCTAACCCGATTTTTGAGGAAAAAACCCGATCCATCGAATCAGATTTTTCGGGTATCCGTCAGATTGGATCGGATATTTATATCCCTAATTCTTGAACTAGGATTTAGTTATTTATTTATTTTTGTGATTAAGGGGATAAATCTCCTTTTTCCAATTTATTTTCTCACACCTAAATTTAAGCAAATTCAAATTATTATCAACTTTGGGCTTTTGCATAAGGAAATTCAAACAATTTCATTTTCTTAAATTTTAGAAACTTCAAACTGTGATGAAGTTTTAATTTCAAATATGAAGATAATTAATCTTGAGATAATAAATAATCCAACTACAAATGTGCATATGATATGTGAAATCTAATCATAACTTATTCAATCTTTTCGCGCGTGCTTCTCAAATTTCTATTAATTTTTATTATTTCCATCATTTATAATTTTTTTTTTTAAATCATAAGGGAATAAATAGATATTTTTTGACCCTTTATGTGATTTTTGATCAAATCACTTGGGCAAAGCTTAATTTACCCTTGAATCTTATAGAAGAATTCGATCCAACTTAAGATCTCAACGTTGAACTAGAATCTTGATTTCAACAACCTTTGTCTATGGCCTGTCCCGGCTCACCCTGAATCTGACTTGGGAAGAATAGGACATTCATTTATCCCCTCAAGAATGATTTCCTATGCAAATGCATTTTCACCTGTTTTGTTTATTTCTGTATCTATGTGCCGCAATTACAGATTTTGCCAAAGGAAACACTAATTTTAGAGAAGTACTACTTAGGCATTTCCCATGTGATCAAGTTTTTGTTTTGGCTAAATTTGCATAATTGGTGGTTATGTGATGTGTATGTATACATGGTCATGATTATTTCAGGAGATGGAATCAGTTTTCGGTGAGCCTCCTTCGACTCAGTTTCTGAATGAAGAACCTCAGGTTTTACCTCCCAAACTGGGAGCAAATGAGTTAGGCCTGACTCACATTGGCAGCAAAGGTGAAGCCCAACTGGTTGATGTTTCTTTGAAAGAAGCTAGCAAGCAATCTGACTCATGTTCGACTCATCCCATTGTGCAAAACTTGCGGGAATTGGAGGAGCAAGGAAAACTAGTAACCTTGTCCCATTGTGCCATGACATTGGTCCGACTCAAGTTCGTGTTGACCTGACATTGAATACCAAGGATTTCTGTGTTGAAGTAGAAGGGGAAGCTGCCTCGAAGGGGAAAACTGGGGTTGAGATGGAAGCTTTGACGGCAGTGACTGTTGCTGGCCTAACCGTATGCGACATGTGCAGAGCAGTCTCGAAGGATATTCAAATTACAGGTATAGAACTCATGCGCAAAACGGGTGGAAAAAGTGGCGACTGGTCGAGGTTGAAGTGACTTCATGATGGGGCCAACAATCGCCTATGACACAATATGTTGGTGGCTTGGTTGGTCCAAGAAAGCAATCTCATTTTCTCTCTCATTTAAGCATTTCCCCAAGTGGATTTGCTGTTTTTACTCTCATGGGGACATAACTGAAATTTGAATCTGGTTCCTTGGGTGACTGAAGTCTCATCAATAAATTGTGATTTAATAATAGACTTTCTCCATTCCTACTTTTGCACAGAAACTAAGAAAACAACTAAATAACATCAATTTATATAAAAATTTAGTTTAATCTTTCTAAATTACTCTTTCGCTCGCTCAATTGATTCTCTCTCTCTCTCTCTCTCTCTCCACAATTTTCTATGTATTAGTCTACTATTAATATGATAAAGACGAGAGAGAAAGATGAGATTTAAGATTTAATGTAAATACAATATATGAAAAAATAACTTAATATTTTCTCAATTTTCTCAACATGACGGATAATTTAAAACAAAACAACTTTTTAAAAGATAACCCATAAAAACAAAAAAATTCAACTTGGTTTAGATCTCATGAAACACAAGACATGTGGTCTTACATTCTACAGAAATGCCTTTGAAGGTAAAGCAACATCATTAATTGCTACCACCTGTAGTGACGATAATTGAGAATTCTTTGGTTCTCCATATTCTTCTTTTGGAAGAAGTGAGAATTGAGGTTGCTTGTTTATATGGCCAACTTGGAAAATCCGACTAGGCTCCAATTTTCAAAAATTCAGTAATGTGGCCGTGCATTTGGATCAAGATGTGTTGCTTTGCCAGTGACCGTCGAATTTTGAAAAGTTAGCATCATGGATGACAATACATTATGTTGAACATTTTGACCCTTCCTTTTCGTGTAGCTTCACCCCAAGAATTCACATTAACTTGTACAAAGACAAACACAGAGATTAGGGACACAATTTTGGTGCTATATTTGAACTTAAAAGAATCATTAAAGCAATACACTAGCCCAGAGCCAGCAACCACTATACGAACAAGAATGTCTAGCTGGTGCTGAGTGCACTGGGGGAGCAAGTAAATCAGAAGCTATTTCAAGATTTGACCCCCAATGGTCCGTCTCCAAATGGAGAGATTTTGTGGAAACCTGCGGATTGATTCATACTCGAGCACAAGCATTCAAAATAATTGAACTAAACAAATGATTACAAAGGAACTGCTTCAAGAACCCTGAGAAATATGTGCAGATCAGGTCCGCGGGTTGTGGCTTTGAGGACAGCAGGAATCTAGAGAATCATTGGGTCGAGGACAGCTAGCCATTTCAAAGATAAATTACGGTAGGCAAGTACTGGGCAGCTGCGTATGCATTTGTAGCATCCATAGAAATGTCCCAAGCCAATGTCTGTCCAAGAAGCAATAAAAATAGTCTTCTATGACATGACGACAATTAGAGTTCAATCACATGAAAACAGCAGAATGCACGCAAACTGGGTCCAACATAAACAAAAGGTCCATTTCTTCTTTGTTTACATCTCTCCTAGAAGAAACAAAGTCAGGTCCCACAAGCACGTCCTTAACCGATAAGAAAATTAGTGTGAAGACCGCAAGAAATATCCAAATTACCAATGAAAATTATTTGGGAGAGCCAAAGAAAAATGAGCTTTTTGATAATAGATGAGCAACAAAAATCCTGGAAAACCATAGATGAAATACAACCATATTTTCTCTAGAATAAACATGAGAGCATGCGGGTGCCAACGGTTAGCGTGTGTTGTATTTTGCTGACAAAGAATCTTCCAACTATATTTGGTCTATGTTTTTTGTTCATTTCATCCAAATCAGAATGCAAATGCAGCTCCATCTCCGACTTTGAGGTTGTTTCTTCTGTTCCATATTCCCTTTCATATTCTTTTAAAATGATCCGGAGCATCCACAGATTAATTATGTCACATGCATGATGTTGGTACACTCCAAGGTCCATCCTGAGGCCCAATTCAAATTTTATACCCATTAAAGAAAGAAAATAAAGCTAGGACCTTGATGTGGCAATGATGTATCAAGAGGAAGCGGTACCTGTAATTCCAAGCCAGCCACTAGTTGTCAATGTTGTACTTATACAATCATTCAGTACTTGGTCGGATTCTTTCGCCTACTTTTTGACCTTTTCCTGAAAGAAATTGCCCAGAGAGAAAGACTTGTTCAGTCTGTGAAGGGGAAGGGGGTGGGAAGAAATAGGGGGAAAAAATAACTATTTCAATGGAAATCACTTTCTTTGTCCAAGCAAAAAGAACCAAATACAAATCATCATGTAATCTTCATCTAAAGCTCATTCTGCAACAAAGCTTTTAACAGAAATCTCGAAGTACCTTTTAGTGGGTTTGCTAGCAGTGAGTAAACCCTTCATCAGTGAAGAAGTATCCACGGACCGTTCCTTCATCAATTTATCATGGTATATTTTGCTTCCAATCTCAATCATCATGTCCTCCACTTCCTCAAGTGGTTGATCTACATTGAACTGTAGCTCCCCTTTACGGATGACAGTTACACCAAAACCATTTGCTTTTGCTTCTCGAAAAGCATCCTGCAAAATACAATGCCAGTATCACACAACAGAAGAAAATAATTCATCTCAAATCTAGATATAATGTAAAGCCAATAAAAAGGCCAATATTGATGCAACTCTAAGACACTGTACAAAAGTGGACCAACATCCCACATATGCAATACAAAACAATGTAAATAAACTGTAAAGCAAACAATAACAGAAGAAAAAAGGAGAATCCGAGGACCACTTCACTAATTTTTGGAGACAGATAAGAGAATTAGCACAAATTGCAGACTGTATGGGAGTTTTCTAGGAAAAACTTGTCTCAATCATATAAATGCCTGGAATAGGAGAGTACCCACAGACAGGAGAACTATGGGAATGTGTCATAAGCTTATTCAGGCCAACCAGTATTAATCACTAACGCGGGAGAGATAAAAGAACAGCAACAGAATTTGAAAAGAGAAAACCCTAAAACTCTCAAAAGAGAAATATCACTCCCAAAGAAAATATTATTAATCATGAATGCCAAAATAATGAAACACTATAGGTATTTATAAGGAATGCAAACGCCATAAATTAGGAAACTATAAAAACTAAGAAACTAGAGAAATATAGAAACTAGAAAAATTAAAAAACTAGGGAAACTAAAAAACTTTAAATATTAAGAAATTATAAAAATTAGAAACTAACTAAATTAACGGATCTTTTTCCCTTTTCTTGAGCCTCCCGAATAATTATTGGAAATTTGTCCCACATCAATCACTATATAGGCTGCATTTAGACAATTGATTTATGAGGTAAGCTAGAATATTTCAATCAGAACACAGGCTCAAACCAACCTTCTTGTTACACACAAACTATGACTTCAACCTTGTGTGTCTAATGAAATCTGCAGTCCACTTGGGGGGGGGGGGGAAGAACATTCATTTTGCAGGTTGGAGAATGAGAGCACCTGAAAAAACTAAATAAACTGCTAAAATACAGATCAAGAAAAGTTGATGCAGAAAATTCTTATTTACCTTGGGCGGCCGAGCAACAACAAATGCATTGCCATTACCAAGCATCTCCATATGTGCCTGTATTATATAGCAAAGATTCTTGCAGTCACCAGCATCCTCAAATGCAATCACATGATACTGCTTTGGTTCCAATTCAAGGTCTGGTGCCATCTCCAAGGAATAGAATCCTATTTTCTGCTTCCCATCTTCAGTGGTGTATAATTCAATGCCCTGCCATAGTCAAGATGAAATCAAAAGCCTTAGCACTCAATTCTTGTAATTACAGAATATTATAAGCAATAGTGCCTGAATGAACAAATGCAGATCAGACGCAAAGTTAGTTATCATTTAGTAAAGAAGAAAATGAGTAGCTAATGAGACATTCTCAAATTTTTTCCCCTAAAGAGACAGTCTTTCCATAAATATCATAACATATATAATTGTATAACAACCAATGTAGATAGAAGATGTACAGAAGATATGAAGACAAACATAATCAGTTAATGTGACATACATATTTGATGTTTATCTTCCAAGCTTTAAATTTTAAAGGATGCAGTGACAAAGACGCCATAGGCTGACATTACCAGTACAAAGGGAAGATCTAACCACCAGAGATAATCTTCTTCCTTCTCTTCCGCATATTCACTGTACTTGCTCACAACAGCTTGTGGTCCAAAGAGTTCCATCTCCCTTTTGAGCTTGCTAACTTTCTTTTCAATGAATTTCCGCCCCTTCACGGGGATCTTATCCATCAATTTAGCTGCTTCCTGAATTTCTTTTTCAGTAATCCATCTATCCAAATCCTTTCCCATATCTCTCATAACAGATTTGAGTTCTGGATCTGTTGTTGCATTATAGGACTCCAAAAAGCCTCGGGACCATTTCTTTGTATGCTGCCAATACTCCTTTCCTGATTTTTTCCCTGGCCTGATAGAGCCATCACTGGACTCAATAAAAGTCTTAGATTCTTTCAAAGACACATTTTGAAATTTGTTCTTTGGATCATATGCTGCAGAAGAAGAAGGAACATGTTCAAGGACCAGGGATTCACCAGGTTTCTGAAGGGAGTGTTCTTCATTCTTCTTCACAGGATATGAAGGTTTGGCATTTTCAACTGCTACAAGGTTCTTGAGGAACTCAGGACCATTAGAAGAGCCCTTCCAGCGTGGTATAACTTTCTCTGGTGGATCATACAAGCTAATCCCATCTATAGAGAAAGCAAGAAATTTAATTTGCAGCATGCTTTAAAGAACAGATATTCAAGCAGGTCTAAATTCAAAATTTTGTTACTACCTCCACTTTGTGCAGTGAAAGCACAAATGAATCTAGAGTTAATCTTGTACATAGTAATTGGTTCCAATAGGCAAAGCATATAATCATGCCAGGAGAAAAATGAGAAAGTAAAGTAGTAGACAAATGCTTCATATAAGTAGGAACTCAAATACGTATGAGCATAGTAGCACATGCTTAAAACATATTAGCCACAATGGGGTTACACAAATAGAAAGCTCCTATATGACACCATTCAGTAATTTTAGTTATGCAGACCCTATTTGATTACTTCGCCCTCAGCCCTTAAGCTAAATGCTTTCTCCACATGTATAATGTATCAAAGACAAGGAGAGGCCAGATCCAAGTAAAAATCTGAGTTGATCCGGTGGCTGTAGAAATACCGATCAGATGGTATACCAATATCTAATTTTCTGTGATATTCTACATGAATGATATCTAAATGAAGAGGCCTAAATTAATGAACTGTTTGTTGATTGTGATCTATTACATTAAAAGGTTTGGCACTTGTTGCAATTTGATTGGGACCATGTGATTGGCTATATACATGTTCCAAACATAATAAATAAATCATCAAGAAAAAAATAAATCACCCTACTGGGGCAGCTAATTTCCATGCATACGCTAAAATAAGCCCCTCTATACCTATATATAGAAATAGTAGAAAGTCAATTGAAAGAATGTACAAGAACAACAGTCTACCTGCACCATAATCAAGATTTTCAATATTTGAATGGAGCCAGTCGTGGAGATTTGCCAGCTTTTCATTCTCCTTCTCAACTTTCTTCTCAAGGCCTTCAAAGAATGCATTTTTATCATCAGACTTCATCATATAAAATGGATCACGCCCTGCCAACTCATTGTCTCGAACTTTGAAAACAATATCTCTGAGTCTGTCATCTTTCATCCACTCAAATTCAGCATCATCTTCATTAGAGAAAAGCCGTGTCAGTTCAGAACCTATGTTTGACTCTTTCACTTTTTCTCTAGCAATCATGTAACCATCTTTGAAACCAGCTGAAATTTTTTGAACTATAGGCTCAAATTTGTGGAAATTTTTTTCCATCCAGTTTTCTTTGACTAGGGTTGTTCCTGTATCTGCGATGCCTGCATTGTCTTCACTATCTTGGGAGGCTCCGGCCAAATTAATGTCATTCTCTCTATAGTCATCTGCAGAGCTTTCTAGATCCTTTATCACTGCTGAAGCAAACTCTTCCTTAAGACCAGAATTTTTAGATTCACTTGTACTAACTGCAGAATTTGACAATTCCCCTGAGTTAAAAGGGACAGCGACATCGTGATTGTTCTCCAACCCATGGACCTCATTTCCACCTTTACCACATGGAAGATTTGTAACATCAGCACCCTTTTGCGCTCTTTCAGCTTGAGGCTTGTCAGCATGCTTTTGTTTGTCACTTTTCTGAGAGAGGTATTCTCTAGCCTCTTTTACAGACAATATGATTCTTGATTTTGCTGATGAAGAGGATTGACTGGAATTTATATCAGAGGTCTTAATGCCACCTGATAAGTTTAAGGTAATCTCACTGCCCTTGGGATCAGAGGAAGATTTAGGAGCATTATCTAACACATTCACACTTGAAAAAGAAGAAGACACTAGCAGATCAATATTCTCAACTGAAGCTGCTTCTTCAAAGGATCCACAACCATCAGCTCTTGAAACCTGATTGGTGGTCTCTGTAATGGCATTTGGGTCAAGTATCTGATCTAAATCTCCATTCAAATGGTTATTCAGAATTTTCACACCCTTGTCAACATCCTGAATATTCACTTCTGTTTCATCATACATTTCCTCATTTACAATCTCTTTTTCTCTTTCCAAAACCTGATCATCATTGCCTGAATCTACTGCAACATTGTTTTGTGCTTCAGTTTCACGGGCCCGTCTTGCCATTTCTCTAATCTTAGCTATTTTATCACCTAGGTTCGTGGATACATTAGTTCCCATACTAGCTGAATCCTGCAATGTTAATTTATCGCTAAATTCCTTTGCTTTCAAAATACTATTCGTAAGTACTTCCTTATTAATGTGGGGTCTTTCCCCAGACAACCAAGACGGGATTGGACTGTTTTGAAGGACTTCTACACTACCCTTCTCCAGACTCTCCTTTTCCTTTCTAGCTTTAATCTTTCTCCTCAGCATTTCCTTCTCCAAACGTGTCAATTCAGCCTTTTCTTCTCCCACACCCAATAGTCTTTTCAACGACCAAAAGGCAATCAAACCGCATAACACCATTAATCCGACTCTTGATACTTTAAAAAGCAAACCAGGTTGCTGAACCACTGACTGAATCCCACCAAGAAAACCTAATTTGTCACTTGAAACTACAAACTTAGCCAATGTACTATTCCTCGGTAGTTCATATTCCCCTCTCTCAATCTCCCCAGCCATACTTTTAGCCCTCAAAACCCTCAATTTCAATTCATCTAAATTCTCATCTCCTCCACACCTTTTCAAAATTTCATCCTCATTAACTCTAACCCTGTTCACATTTCCATCAGAATCGACAAAAACGGTGAAAATAGGGCCAGACCCAGAACCCCATAATTCAATATCCTTACTATACCGATGAACCCAATTCTCCAATTTGTTCCACAATTCAGAATCACCCAAATCCCCAGATTCTAAACCGGACCCAGAAACGTAATTTCTATGTTCAACACTTTTATCATTGATATCATCAAAATCATGAAAGGGGTACCGAGTAGTCAGGTTAGGGCGAACCTGCTGATCGTCTAGAAGCTTCTTTTTTAAGTAATTACGCCGCTTCGAGCGACGACTAAATTGAGCTGAAATGTGAAGACTTGTGGGTTTGTAGAAGCAAGTTGAGGCTGATATTGAGGGTTTAAGAAGCGATTTTGAAGGGAAATTTTGGTGGGTTTGTGGGTGCCGTCTTTTATAAGCTCGGAAGTGAATTTTGGGAGTGAGAATCGAGTGCCTTGAGAGGATCCGAGAATTGTAAGAGATGGAAGCTGTTGGAAGGTCCATGGAGAGATGGAGAGAGAGAGAGAGAGCCTAGTCTCAAAATCTTAAACCCTTCGATAAACCCGCGATTCTTCTGGGATGTACCACATAGAATTCCACGAAGAATTGGTGCTGGATAACACTTTCGGAAGCGGTGAACATGGCCCTGACGGGCCGTGAGGTTTGGGCCTAACATCTTTTTCTCCATTCTAATTTGAAACACAGCCAGAGATGTAGTTGGACCCAGTTGATGTTACCTTGGGTCAAAAATAGGGAGCCCAAGCCTGCCCCAATTGGTATTTTGCCATTAAAAAAAAAATCTGTTTCATTCAAAATACTGAATGAGGAAATTTGCTTATTTTCCAAAATGAACTTTCATGTCTTTGGTATCCTCAAACCATACCATATTTCTTTCTGGTTACTAGTTGCTATTTTTGAGAAATGATGCACGATTTTTCGAACAATAAGCTAAAGCTTATGCCTGACTGGTGTTCTCAAGCTAGAGTAGGTCAGTTTGTAGGGTGGTGCTCTGGTTGGTGCTGTGTTTTGTGTTACTTTTCTTCAGTACCAAAAAAAAAGGGCTAAAGCTTAGCAGAGGAAGGATTTTGTATCCATGCTTATGCCCGACTGCTTCACCCTTGTGTGCGTTAGGAGAGAGAATTTAACAAGCCCTGCCGTGATACACTTAGAATTGTAGCCTGTCGTGGCCAGCAAATTGGCTAATTTATGATAAAAATCTCTGCATCCACATCATTTTATCAGAATCTTTTACATCTCTTCACTTATTCTGTTTTTAGAAATTTCAACAATTACACACACACAACCAAGAGAGAGATTTAGCTACAGAGCTTCTCCATCCGGGCTTTGCTGCTCCTTCCATATCCTCCCTGTAACTCGCAGCTTCAACTCTTTCCTATCTCCTCCTGAGAAGAAAAGCGCCATGTTGCGCTGAATAATCAGACCATCATGACTGTCCCTAACTTTCCTGTGACTATCCCTTATGCTTCTTGGGGTGCCGTCCCATATGAGCTTACGGCCATTTCCTCCGACTTCAAGACTATAGCTGTAGTTTCGAGCCTCAGTTTCATCTCCCATGAAACGTAAGAATGCCATATAAACAGGAGCCATTCCAAGCTGGAAGGCTTCAAAGTGGAGGCAGAAGTATTGCCCAAAACAATTGAAGACCTACAAGCCAGTGACAAGCAACTATGTTTTGACAGCTATAAAAGCTATTAGAATAGAATAACAGTCTTCGTGCTACTCAAGAATCCTGAGGGGGGAAAAAAAGCCTCTAAATAAGGCAGAAAGAAATATACTTACAGTTAGCATCCATGTGGCATTTTCTACTTCACGTGGATTTGACTTGACATACCGATGGTTGAATGTGCATCCAGAATGCATGTCAACTTTGTGATCATCCCTCAGATGGGCAACAAGGAACGGAATATCCCCAACAACAGAGCACTCAGATCCAGCATAAGGGCAGTTGTATGGCCTAAAATTACACAAGGCCTCGTGTTTAAGCTTACTATAATAGGGAAAGATTTCTGAGCATCCAAGGTTGCAATACTTGCAAGGCAATTCAAGTGATTCGGCCACCTTCTCCAAAGCTAGACACCTTATATCACCAAGTTCCTGTCTACAGGTGGGACAGCGGTTGTGTACCCTTGTTTTACATGTTGAGCAGAGCGTGTGTCCATTGTGGCACTATGGAACATAAATTAAGTCAGTTGCATGAGAACTCTAACCTTTGAAATTTACAGAAACCAAAAGATGGTACAGCATTTATCAACTACAAAACTAAACCTAACTTGTCATTTGCTGTGCATAGCATTCTATAGGTTCTCATTAGTGAAACTAGAATATGCCACAATAAAGAGCGAAAAAGCCAAGACATACACATGCCACAAAACAGTTAAGCCTATTTCTTGTTTACTCCACTCCCCACCAGGCAAATGAAAGACAAAAAAAGAGTTCACCCAGTGCACAAAGTGCTCCCTAGCTTAGTCCGGGGGTAGGGAGAAGGTGGGCGTATATGTACGCAGCCTTCTCCTTGCATTTCTACAAAAAGACTGTTTCCATGCCTTGAATCCGTGACCTCGAGATCAGCAAAGGAGCAACTCCACCGTTGCAACAAGCTTCGCCCCCAATATCCTATGGCATGAGTTGACAAAACATGAAAATCTTATTCAACCTACTTTACAAGTTCAACCACTTAAAGAATCCTCCACTTGGAAATTAGGCTAGCAAATTATCATAATTCCAAAAACATTCCATGGACTTGCAATCTATGTCTCTTCACAATCCCACTCACACATTAACTGGTACAAAGTAATGACAAAAATGAAGATATACAAATATATAATTGCTGAAAAGTAGATGTTCTGCCTTGGGTGCAATTTACTGTTTGAAGATATTATTTTAGTCATCAAATGTATTAATAGAAGGACGGATCTGGCACAATAGTGGAGTCTCTCCATTGTGTCGTGGAGGTCCGGAGTTCGAATCAGCTTCCTTGCCAAAAAAAAAAAAAAAAAAAAAAAAAAAAAAGGTAAGGGGAAGGCTGCCTAGGTATTCCCTTCCCCAGAGCCTACAGTGTGGGAGTTTCAGCACCGGTACGCCCTTTTATCAAATGTATTAATACTTTCACATCTACCAACTTTCGTTATTTTCTTCATCGATCTCAGTTCACCTATTTTGCCACACACTCAACTTAGAATTCAGGCATTAGTTTACTCCTACCATATTTTGCTGTGTTTGGCTAGATAAATTGATTTTTAAAAGTGTGCAGCTTGGCTTTGCGTTAAGGTCGATACATTAGTTATCTGGGCATCATAAGTTCTACTCACAAGATTAGCTACTCAAGGCTCTGGGTTGGAGTGAATATATCACCTTACCAAATCTAGCAGTCGAAGGAGACCCATTCACTCGATTTCCACGTTCCCAAAACCAAATGTTAAGCCTCTTCTATGGAATATTGGGGTTGGGATTTTTTTTCCCTGATAATCCAAAACCAAGCATCCCTGTTGTATAAATAATGATCAAATAAGATAAAGTATTAGTTGTAAAATTATTTGGTTAGAATTAGTTGTTAGCAACAAATCAGACACATAGGCGAATGTCATGCTCAACACAATATCAAACACAATCATTTGAAGTGTTTGTGTTCCATAGATATCATTTAATATCCATAGGCAGCATTCTTTTAACAGTTCTTTAAACCTAGGTGTACATCATTCATCGCATTATCTCTATCATTGCCTATACAAACTTGCATCTCAATTTCCAGGAGCTTTTGTTCCCAATGTAGTTGTGACAGCACTCCTAATTCTTGTGGGATTCCTAATGAATTTCTTCACCCTAACGATAAATGAAGTTTCTGGCTAATTAATTGTATATAGGAAGTGTTTACAACATCTAAGTTTAACACATCATAGAGTTCATCATGAATGAATTGGATGATCTGTCCATAAGTTAGTCCCTGACTCTTTTTCTCTTACTAAAAATAGTCAACACAGGTTTCAAAACTCATTTGCAGGGTATCAGGCAGCCAGATCATTTATCCCCTACTTCTCCATTACGTGTTCAGTGGTTGTTGACAAGATGTCAGAAAAAGATACCATGAAGCAAGAAAAAAGGCCCATATTAACTAAAGACTACAAAGATTCTCACTACACAAGAGTGGATCTCTCTTTTTGAGAACACCCAAGTCTCCCAACTACCATGAGCATGCTCTGACCACATCTGAGTCCTGGCGGATCTCCAAACCTCATCCAAAATCCTCCACCCTAAACGATTCGGATTTGAAACAGCTTGGATATCACAACTCATGCTCAAATTTCTGCCAACAAAACATACCTGGTCAAAAAATGATAGCCCTATCTATATTCAACTGTCTAATCTCCCTCAGCCCATCACTTCTTGTAATAGGAATGTCTTTGAAAAAATTCTTATTCACCAAAAGACAGGTGATTGCTAGAATTCAAGGTGTTCAGAAAGCTTGCACGCCCACATGAGTCCTGAAGAAAGACTCATAAAGCATTATCATCTTCTTCTTAAAAAAAGGAGATATTTCCGTATCAGAAACCAAAAAAAAATGAATCAAAAATGCAGATAGGGGAAACCAGGTTTATCACTTCTCTGTAAAAAAAGTAAAGGAAGAACATGATGTGTATAAGAAAAGATGCAAGGGGTCAATAGATTTTTAAGGCTAATCAGATGAAGAGACAGCCCCTCCCAGCTCAAGAATTCTGTACAACCTCTACAGGTAACAACTCTTTCCAGGACTAACTGATCTGGAGGTCTGTGACTTATCTTTAACCAGGGACATATTTTTTTGGGATGCTCGCATATCAACCATGTTTGAAGAAGAGATTCGGATAAATCACAAAACTAAGAGGCCATTTCAAGCACGAAGTCTGGGTAACTTTCAAGCTTTATTCTTCTAGATGTGCTGAAATGTCTCGTCCCCACCCCCAATGTTATAAACTTCACTCTATAGTTGATAAACCTTCTGGGTGCTTAGATACCTTCCCCAGCCAGAACAATGACTAATTGATTTCTGAAGTCCCCAACCCACAAACATTTAGTTTCAGCCCATCAGGATGTGCCATGTTCTTTAAAAGCTCAAAACTACAATTATTATGCTTTTCCAACACCCAAGATCTATGTCAGATAAGAACACTTCACCATCCTAAAATAGATTTATCTTGTAATTAAAAAATATGGGTAACTTTTAACCAATATTGAACTAGGTTAGGCAGCAATTTTTATAGCACATCACTCATCTGCTCATGTGTCTTTATTATTTCTATTTTTGAAATTTCCTGCAACTAGTCATGATTTTCAAGAAGAGTCCATTTAAATATGCTACTAATATATATAATTTTTGGTAAAACATGGAACTAGAGATCCAAAAAAGAAATTATATTTTTATCATTCTTAGAATCTGAAAAGTTAAGGGAATAGCAAACAATATGCTGTAATTATCAACAAGAAACTTGAAAAGTGGAAAAAGTTGTCCAGGGAATAATAGCATAGAGTCTAAAAACTATTGTAGAAGTTCTGGGGAAAAAAAAAATCCATGAATTTGAAGGATTGGAGAAAAATATATGAATGAGGAGACTATGTATGTCTTCCCTTTGCCAAGGGACAATCATCATTAAGGAAATTAAAGCACATCAATCAAGCCATTCTTTCAAGGCTGGGTTGGCAAATCCTCAATGAATCTGATAGGCTCTGGTTGCAAGTGATTTGTAATAAGTAAAATATTACAAGCAACCCAGACACTAGAATAGTAAAATGATAGCAGGACACCACTGAGTTCTTTTAATAAGTAGCATGAACCACCACCAATTACCAGGTAGGCACAACAAGTGTCAAGGAAAAGGAAGGAAGATATGCTTTTATAAGAACACCTGCTCACGAACCATCCACTGAAAGAAGCTACAATCCCCCATTTAGGTGAAGATCACTGACCACTTAGCCTTCCAATTTCGCCAAATCTATAATGGGAGTTGGTGAAGCCCTATAATGGGAGTTGGTGAAGAGGCTGTCTCAGAAATATCCTTCCCAACACAACGGGGGCAAATTTAAGTTGGGCCAAAAGGGGCCATCCCCCCCCCCTCCTAATAAAAACCTTGACAATTGTTTTGCCTATGGTGAGACTTATCTTTTCACTTACGCCCTCTGTAGAATTCTAGATTGGCCTCTTCAAAACTTCATGGCTTGCCCATGGCCTTCCCCCAACATAATCTCCGAGATCTGCCTCTGCTCCACATGAGAAATTGAAGTACATGATTCTCACTCCAAGAGAGGACCACCCAGATGTGGCTTGCTGGGAAGGATTATTTGATGGTCACTTCTCTATAAAGAGTTATCTAAAGCCTCGGAAACTCCTCAGAGCTTGAAACATGATCTCATCTGGAAACTCAAAGTCCAGCAGAGGAATATAGATGTTTGCTGGGTGATGGCTCAAGCTAAATTCTTTACTAATCAGGTGGGAAAATAATCACCACAGGACGACAGTTTTAGCAGCTGTGGGATGCACATCCTTGCAGTTGTAAGAATGCTAAAGAAGTGTAGGAGACCAACATCCCTAAGCATCTATATCTGTTCTTCTACAAGCTTCGACTTTGAACACAACCAATTTCACCACCAAAAGAAACAGCAGCCAACAATCAGTTCAAGGGGAGACCTTTGCATTGACTGGGTTGAAAATTTGAAATGGAGGAAGATCATCATCATTAGACCATATGAACCTTCCCTTCCCCTTCATGCTAAGATTCAATGTTTCAACAAAAGTGTGTAGAAGATATAGTAGGTTGAGGATTAGAAACCCATTGTGTCCCATGAGAAACTACAAAAGATGATGTTTCACCCTCCGGCAAACGAAATGTAGATGACAACTTAGTTGAAGCTAAACTCAGTTCAGCAGGAGTGATTAGAGATGAGGAAGGGAGATAGACCAAAGGATACTCTACTTAGTTGCAATCTTTTAGACTGCAGAGGTGCATAACAAGAGATTAGTTTAGCTTGAAACATGGGAATTAGTAAGTCTGGTGAAAATGGATCCAAACCTGTCTAACCTCCATGTTTCCATCCCAAACCCTCTATCTCATCCCCTCCAAGCACTCACAGTGGGCATGTAAAGAGCTAATCTCTTACTCATGGAACTGCCGGGCATCCATAATTTCAGAGGCAAACTGAGCTGATGCTATGGCCAAGATGGTTTATTGTATCCCTAATATGTCCCTCTGACTTCTAAAAATGATGCAGTTGGTGTTGCTTATGATACAGTGAATCACCTTATGACCACCAATGTGGCTATGCACTCCCTTGTTTGTAAAACAAAAAGAAAAGAAATCATTTCATATTTCCTTGTAGGGAATCAAGCTGTGGGTTACAAGGATGTCTTATAATGCATCCAAAATAAAGTAATAATTTTTTATGGTCTGATTATATTTCTAATTATGGCAAAAATGCTTATTTCCATTGCAAACAAAAGAAGAAAGTATTAAACACAGAGGTACAGGGATGCCACCCATGTACATCTAATGAAGAAAAATAGAATCTATATGAACAATAAGAATAGGACATATATAGTATGGAAACTCATGTATCAACCTTCTATCAGGGGGGAAAAAACACTGATGTATCAACCACAACATGTCTTACACTAAACGTTTATGAACTTACAGCAAGTCCCCATCCCTTAAAAGCCCTTATATTTCTTCCCCTCCCTGTTGACCAATGCACAGAAAATGGAATGACCTCCTCCATCTGTACAAACTGTCAACCCACTCCAACTCGAAAGCTAAATGCCAATAATACCAGCCATTGCCTACAAAAAGACTCGCACTAAAGAAACCAAATTCCATGACTATGAAGCATGGGCTGGGAAAACACGACGCAGTATGAATATAGCCATACAGCAGTTGGAAGAAATGAAAACACTAGGGTAAGGATACAGCATTATAATAATGTTAGTAAACTTTTCTCAAGGTTTTAAATTATTATTTTTTCTTTTTGATAAACTTATTTATAAGCATTTCTAAATTAAAAAATAAAAGGTGCATAGTTAAAGATGACAACTTATGATATTTATCATTCAATTCAAAGACTAATAATCGTCTTAATTGATAGAAACATATAAAATCTAAGTACAAAGAGACTTCATGAAGAATCTTGGAAAATGTATATATGGCACTCACTGTTGTAATTACTTGAATGCTAGATTGATAAGTGCCTCGTTCTATCTTATTGCTCTTTATAAAGCCACTTACCTAACATTGGGACATTATGACAAATGGGACTCTAGAACATTGGGACATTATAAAGCTATTTGGAAAGATGAATTTTGAGCACTCAGGTTCATCAAGGGAGAGAAATTGGGTGCAAGTCTTTTGTCATAAAGAGAAAACAGGGATTGATAATTCATCCATTGAATCATCACATCAAGGAACTGACGTGGAACATGACATAATAATAAAAAATTTTACCCTAATATAAGTTGCAAAATGTTTTATCCTATCGTGTTGTATCCAAAGAAATTTCTAGTTATACCTCATTTCTAGAAGTGTCAATCATAGATAAGTATGCATGAACATTGTTTATCCTATTAATGAATATAATTAGAGCAAAAAAGCCTCCATGAAGTATCCATTGTTTGTATGAGGAGTTCTGGTATGTATTAAAAAAGTTGTCCATGTAATTATAACACAAATATTAGGTCTAACATGTACCCTGCATAGATACAGCTCCATTCTGAAGAACCCATGCTTCAGTACACACAAGCTACCAGGATAATAGAAAAATAAGTTATAATTTCACCCACACATCTGCATGAATAACATTGATAAAGGAACCACTTTCCTCCAAGCACATGATCTGATGCCAAACTGATTCCATGGAAGAAGGAAACCTTGGTTAAAACTTTAAGCATCTGTATGATTTGGCATGCCTAGCCAAATTGCCAGTCACACAGCTTCAATTTTCCATCTGACGGGGACCACTAACAGGCCCTTCACCTTATAAATGGAAAAAAGTAAATAAACACAAAGCCATCACTAGTAAAAGGGATACTTCACATGGCATTTGTTTCCAATGTAAAGTCATGATTCCCAGTTCCAATCTTGCACATTTTCCAGAATCTCACCAACCCTTCCTAATAGCCATGTTACACCATCTATAGGCTGTCCCAACACATAATAATAATCCCAAGTAGGACCTCATTATCCATAACTGGAAGGTAGAGGTGAGGAAAAAGCTCCAGGCGGTGTTAGCAGAAAAATATCACACAGAAGTCCTACAATTGTGCTAGAGCACAATTCCGATTTTGAATACGTGAAAAAGTTTTCCATCCATTCCTCATGGCCTTATAGACACCCTGAAGGCTCTCCTACCTCCCTATAGAACTAACCATTACAGATCCAGCCGATAACTAACCCTTTCCAGTGTGTCTTATCCTCGATTATTAACCTCCAAAACTATTTAATTCAAAGGAGATTTGTTGCACAGTATGAGGAAAAAATGAACTTCCACACGTACACCCAGATATCTCATCATGAGTTTCTCAGCCTTAATACCTGACAAGGTAGAACCCCATGGCTGCTGAATAAAATCTCTCTTTCATCAGTTATAATTTTCAAACCCCTTATTTCACTCTAAGGGAACTTACATTTTAGAAAGATAATCCCTTCTTCATCTTACTAGTTCCTTCTCAAACTTTCCCATATTTAGCAACCACATCTAAGCACCCCTAATATTACTGTAACAGGAAATTAAAGTGGCACACAAGTACCCCTTCAAGCGGAAGAGGACAAGGACCCAATCTTGTCACTTAAAGCAGGAAAGAGATTCCAGCACAAAACTAGGAACAGAATTTCACAAACCTGGAAATCTGGAACTCAATTTGGTTCATGATTTTTTTTTTGCGTTTTTCCCCCCTCAGAAAAGGGAACACAATCTTCAAAAGCAAGAAAAGACTTCACTCTGGCACATTTGTACCAGCTCAAAAGATCCAGTGTAGCTTATATTCCCTTTCCTTTCTGACATAGTTCAGTAGCAAGTTAGGGATTTAGATGTCTACGAGAGTTAAAACAGAAGTTTTTAGTTTTCAGTTGGTAGATTTGCAATGATTCCAAATTAGTTTAGAACACTTTGAAATCATGTATATAAAGAAACATGCATGGATCACTCATGTAGACCTCATAAAACCTTGGACTAACTATTAATAAATGTTATTGAGATGCTACTGAGTAGATTCTGAATACCTAGTTTGGTGGATAGAAATCTGTCTCCTTTTGCTTGGTGCAGTCTATATGACTTGTTTCATTATCCTTCTACAAATATATTCATCATGTTTCGTGCTGTGTTTTCATAAGACAATAGCATAGAACCCTCTCTGTGAATATATTTACTACCCTATTTTCTATGGTTGAAGTTGACATAGATCACATCACTGAAAGTAACATTGAGTTCAGCTGATCAGTCAAAAAACAAATTTCTGTTTATAGTTTGTCATATGTAGCTTCTTATAACAAATCATGCTCATTATTCCTAGCGAAACCTCTAGTTTCAGCGCATTTTGAGGAGGAGGATAGATTCTTTAGAATATTACTCAAATAATAAACCTTAACTTTGTACTCTCTGATATAAAGTTGGATACATCAAGCAACCTGTAATCTTATTCTTACTACAGCAACATTTAATGGAACAACCATCACATAACTTTCCACCGGCATCTTGATGAACGCGATATTCGTACTTCAGACATTGGCCTTTACAACCAATGAAAATGAACTTGGCAAGAAGGGCTCACCCGGTACACAAAGTGATCCCCGGTTTAGTACGGGGGGAGGGGAGGGGAGGGGAGGGGAGAGTGTGCATATATATACGCAACTTTACCCTTATATTTTGCAATAAGGCTATTTTCATGTCTCGAACCCATGACCTCAAGGTCACCAAAAAAATAACTCCTCGGCTTTTGTGCCAAAGTTCACCTTTGAAAATGAACTTGGCAAGAATATTTGCTATTTGCAACAACAAAGAAAGACGACAAACCTGAGATGGCTATCCTGATTTGTGATTTCCAGGTTTGGGATCATGCACTGATATTTCAAGTTCCAATTGGCTTATACTAGAGGAAGTGCTACCACAATGTCACTGCGAAATGCAGTCACAGAAAAAACGTGGACGCCAATTCCTAGGTGGCTTGGACAAATTGATATCACAAGAAAAAAGTGTATCCATCCCGTTTCCTTCCTAAAACAGTAGGAATCCCCCCCCCCAAAAAAAAAGATTTTGACAAATTGGAAGCAAATTCAGCTATTTGTCATACGCACTAACAAAAAGAATGCAAATTACAAATTCATGAAAGATTCAATGCAAGAGATGGGAGAACAATTTCCTATAAAACTCCCACAATCCACACCCAATTTAGGGTAACACGAACCCCAAGATTTATTGTATAACCCACATGTAATTCCAAAATTTTTTAAACCAATAATCACAAATATTAACCAACCCCAAGATTCAACTTTTAATCCAGTTGAAATTCCTATAATATTCAAACCAACCCAATATCAAATCAACCACAAATTTCGGAAATCCCTATTCACAAACAAAAACAACATTAACAAACATAAAAAGCAATCAAAATAAAAGGAAATTATAACCTCAAGAAATTCAAAACACCCGATTATTTGACCCAGAAAAAAAGGAACCTGATGGATAGGAGGGTACATAGAGTTGGCACAAACAGGGCATTCAAGAAGCTCATGGACGCTTATCTTGATAGGACGAGCCGCATTAGCAGCAGCAGTGGCAGAAAGAACAACGCCGTTCCCATTGTTATTGCTGTTGTTATTGAGAGGTTTGGGCAATGAGAATTGCAAATTGCTATTAATCTCATCCTCATCCATCATCATCATCATAATCCCAACTGGTGTTGATGACGTCACGCATTCAATGTTATCCGAATCCATTCAAATCCCCAAAATTCAATTTCAGGAGAAAACCTAAGAACCCCTTCTGCAGGTCCTCATTTTTGCAAGTTTCCTCAAATGGGTCTTCCTTAGTTTTCCTTAATTTGGCCCCTCTGTTGATCTCACTCGGGTTCTCAAGGGATTAGCAAAAAGAAGGAAAGATGTGCCTTTCTTGAGAGAGAGAGAGAGAGAGAGAGAGAGGGCTACACTGAGCCCTTAATACGGACGGGAATGAGAAATTTAAAAAGGCTTTTTGATATCTCTCTTTCAGAATTTTCTTTATTTGTTACTTATCTGTCGCTGTTTTTGTTGCTGCAGATCAAGGTAATCTCCGGTTTCCCTTTTTTTCCTTTTTTTTTTTTTTTGAAATCCATTTTCTTTGTTAATTTCGAAACCATATTAGATATATTTTAATGAAAAAAATATTTATTTATTTATTTATTTGTTTTATGTCGATAACATCATTATTATTATTTTTTTTTTTACCTTAGACATAATCTGGTATTCAAGATTTTATCCCGATTAATTCAGACCAATAGTTATAATGATTCTTTTAGGAGGGCGGGTCATTCAATAAAGAATTCTCCATATACATAAAGATCCGATACTTTTAATGAAAGTTGAACCTTGAGTATATTTAAAGAAACTCAATCTCATATCCGGTTAAGCCAACCTAAACCCGGGTTGTTTTCCCTCGCCTGAAGCTAAATCTATTCTTTATATTTCTTGCGACTGTCCTCAAGTTAGAATGTTTGGACTTGACGGGAGAATAAAGTAGAAAGAAATTTTATGATATTCTTTGAAGAATCATTTTTTTATATATATATATATGTCATTTGATATTTTTGACATTGGAGGAACTATTTTCGACTTAACATTCTTTCCTATGTCCTTTTAATGATTTTCGGTTGATTTTTAAAAGAGCAGAAGAAGTTTGGAATATTCTGAAAAGATGAAATTGATTGGTTGGGAAAATTTGATGCAAGATTTTTTCAAAATGAGTATTAAGAGAAATTGGATCAGCCAAGGTGTTAATCATGGATGAATTTGTGGCTTAATTTTTTTTTGTTACATCACTGTTGTTATTCGATTGAGAGAGAAAATTATGATCACTAAATTGTTCTCTTAAAAATAATTTGTGCTTTTATTTATAAAGTAATTTTTTCAAATATTATGATAATTTTATCGATGATTCATACTAAATTGAAATTTTAATTAAATATGAGTTTTGGACTAATTGCTCTAAAAGCAGATTCGTTGGTAACGTGCCTCCATTGTGTGTATATATGTATATATATATGTTAGTATGAAGCATATTTTTGTGTCATTAAGAACTATTAACTTGGAATTTTGTGAATTTCTAGCAAATGGTCCAAGAGCACTCATTAACAAGATCCAATAAGAAAATATAAGATAAAAAATGCAATATTATGTAATATACCTAAAACTTTTTAATTTTGTTATAAGTATTATAAATGCCAAGAATATTGTGCCGCCCCTATTTATAAAAAGGGCAGGCCTATAAGTAACCAGAAATTAAAAATAAAAAATAAAAAATAAAAAAGCCCGATCCCCATAATAATATAATTTGAAAATATGACAGCACAAGGACTATTGACCCCTCCAGTGTAGAGGCATAACGATGACATTGAATTAAAATTTTGATAGCTCTACATATATCAACCAACATTTCACTATTTTGTCTTTTTTTTTATTATTATTATGGGAGGATGGACGAACTGACCTCTAAAGCAAGATCTTTTATGGATATCACGTTTTAACAAAGGATGAATCTCAGGAGGTGAAGGTAACTCATGGACTCCAGGCCTCTCATCTGTCCCTAATCGAGCAAGCAGATATGCCCAGATATTACATTCTCTATTTTGTCATCTTTAGTTAACATAATAGAAAAATTAAGGAATTTTTCGATTAAAGAAAAACAAATTATTGTATACCCAAGAAAATATTAGAGAAAAAGAAGAAAATAACGAGAGAAATAGAGAGAAATTTCTTATTCCCTGTATATTGAATGAGATTACAACAGGGTATTTATATATTTTGGAATGTGTACATGATTAGAAGGTTGCAAAGTAAAATATTATTCTAAATATATAATATTTTTATATTATGATATTGACATATAAAAGATATTATTAATAACAATAGGTATCTTTTTAACATATTTACGTTTCATGTATTGAATATACATCCAAATTTCTTACGGTTTATAACAAAATTAAGTATATTATGTTGTGCTCGTGAAGGTTTGTGGTGCATAACACAAGAACGGGGACAGTAGCGATTAGGTGGGTAGGTAAGTAATTGTTGCGACAATGGCGGATGGAAGGAGACATAAGTGATTAAATAAATGTGAATGCAAGAGCAAATAGTTAGGGCAACCAAAATCTGACAATTCTAATAAAAATTTTAACTTCTTAAAATAATAGCTATAGAGATAGCACTGAAAATTTCATTTCCTAACATATTTTTCCTGATTTCAAGATTTATAAGATACATGTAACAATTTATAAACCACAAGTATTAGGCTCTACATGAAACAATTAATAAATTAAATTTTAATCTCAAATTTTAGAGTCAGCTATTTGAACCGAAGAAAATAATAAAAAAATTAAAATCTCCTAGACATAATTATCAAAATGTTGAAATTTAAACATTATCTGAAAGAGATGCTTTTTACACAAGTATTGACACACGAGTAACTATGAATTCATGTTTTTGTACTCCAAGTCTTTTACCACCCAATCAATGGCAAGTATTTCCAGAATAAATTTCGTCTCTTCTAAGATTAACAGATTGAGTTAGAAGGAAGTGAAGCCTCAATGTGGACCTTAAAGCCTAGTGTCTTGAGAAAGCACTTCAGTAGGTGGAACCTCATTTTGATAATTAACAAAACCAATCCAACATTCACTTTATTTATCTTCAATAATGCACTCTGCTCATTCTGAACATTTGCAGAGTGATGGGCTCTTTCATCTTCAGATTCCAAGCTTAAGCAAAATATTTAATGAATCAATTTGGATTTAGAGCTCATTATCATGCAGCATAACTCGATATGGCTACCCATCAACCAACCACCGTACTCGATAAAATTAACTCTTCCCCAAGACAGATGGGTGTTGTCCCACATCTACCATTGATTTGGAAAAGCTTCTCTGTAATTTTCATCTTCTCCAACAGTGAGTTGTCTGGTTGTTGCATCCCTTGCGCGGGTGTTCAAAAGCCTCTGAGCTAATCTATCCTTTGCAGTCACCTTGTTTCGAAGCATTGATGCTAGGGTTTGCTTCTTACTTTTGGACATTGGTGGTGCATCACTGGTTGCATCCAAATCCCCAACAACCATTGATCTCGAAGTTGAAGCAACTGCCGCATCCCTCAAAACAGCTTCATTGTGCTCTCGAACTTTTGCAAGCTTTGCTCGCTTCATTGCCTGTTTATCGATTTCTCTCTTCCTTGCTTCCTCTTTATCTCTCTCTCGGACATTTTTCACGGCCTTTCTTGCCAGCTCCTCAACTAAATCAGTCCCTAAATCAAGAACATTGTCACCTAGTGTAGGATTAACATTGGCTGGCTTCCCTTCATCATCTCGTGGAATGATGGGTCCATGAAATGGGCAAATTTTCAAGTCTCTCCTCTGGCAGAGACCACCTTTGCTCAAAGGAGCACGACATGGTTGGATTTCATTACGTTCTTCTTTGTAAACTGTTGTATGAACATTTAACTCCGCAATCTTCTTAGCTGGAATAACTGCATCATAGTCCACTCTACCCCAGTGTCCTTCAAGTTCCAAACCTCTCTGGTTAGCCAAAACGTCACGGTTTGAGCCCCAGTTGTCCAAAAAGGAGCCCCAATTTAATACTGGTGCCTCAGCCTTAAGTTTATCCTTTAAAGAACCGGAATCATTTACACCTTCCTCAGAGGTCCTAGTCAGTTTGATTTTTGACTTGTTGCTGCTTTCAGGAGCTTCATTCTTTACCTTGTTGGAAGTTGATTTACCTGAAAGAACTCTTGCGTCCTTGTTAGGTGTGGATGAGCTGCCCTTCTCAAATGGTTCAATTTTACCCTCCTCCCATATATCTTCTTCATCGTCATCTTTAATCTTGGGAAGAGCACAACCAGATTCTTCACATTTCCTTTGGATAGATCGGATATGGTTCCGGATATCAATGAATTCTTTTAATGCAGAGTCTCTGAATCTGTGATCTGTTACCTCAACTCTAACAAGTACTGAGACCCATTCATGAACAGCTACCAGATGCTTGCTGACAAGGAGCTTGTACAGCTCCCTTAATGTATCAAAAACCACCTTATTATCACTGTTCTCATGGACCTTTTCTGCCTCTTTTAATGAATCAAGACGGAGCTGCTGTAGTTCAGAAGAACGAAATTCTTCAAAACCTTCATCATCTATGGGATCCAAAGGCATATTCTCCTCTTTAGTACGAACAATGTCTAAACATTCTCCTATCTCATCAACTGTTAACTGTATTTCACTCTTGATGGAATCGAAATTTTCCTTTAGCATTTCAAATTTGTTCAGCAAGATCTCCCTTGTTCTCAGCTCCCTTTCCCTTCTCTCCTGTTGAATCCGGGTTGCATTTGCTTGTATATTAGGAAATTGGAGGCGGAGGGTGTTTTTTAAGTAATCAACCCCTAACCTAAGCTGCCGGTAATGAAAACCAAAGGAAGCATTCCACTTCTCCAAGAATTCAATGGCCTTCAACCGCAAAGTGGATGCTATAGCAGGAGGAGCTGGCAGTGGTAAGTTCCTTCTGAACCCAACACTCAAACTCAACAACTGATCCAAATTCACCACAAGAAGTGTTCTGAAAAGCTTTGACCGCATAAAAAGCTCGTCGATTATTAGAAGGGAAAGATATCGTACCTACAGAATACATAACACACTGAATTCCAGGCTCGACAAGTGTTTCTCCAAACTTGTAAGAAAGGCTCTGTTAAACCTTCCCATTAAACTTAATCTAAAGCCACATTATTAGAGAAAATGGTTTGTACAAATAATGCTGCACCTCGGTAAATTAAAGTCTCATGCTGACAAGAAAAAACATATCAGATATGCATAGGAACAACAAGAGCTCACATAATGCGGAGAACAACTATAACTGCAACTGCAACGTTATTAAAAATGACTCAAGTAGGGAATCAATAGCATGAAAAATATGAGGCACTAAAGAGATAGATCTAAAAGAAACCTAGCAAACAAAGATGCAAGCAAAGAAAGACGAAGATGCAAACTGATCCTTAGCAATTCAACTGTTCACCAGCGTCATAGAGCACAAACATACATCATGCATGATAAACAAAGAAATCACCACAGATTTGAATTACAAAACTAAACTCATGCCAAGAACTTCCAGAATAGGCTTTCTCTATTACTTAGTAACATTAGCGATACTATAGAGCCAAATATTAGAAACAGACATGGTATGATAAAGCATGAAAATATCCTAATTATTGACATGTAATGTTCAACATTTCTCTTAAAAGGCACCCCACAAATAAAAGGAAAAAAAATCAAGGAGAGGAGAAAATAATATGATCCACGTAGCAGAAGTCCAAATATGAGTTAACCAGTTAAATATTATTCATCTTACAATTGTGCTAGTGCTGGCACATATTTCATTTAGGCAGAATTATACCCTTTTCTAGCGCTCTCAACTTGAACAAAATTAAACTTTAATGTTTGCCGTACTTGTTGCTCTAAACAGAAGATATAACTCTTCATTCCCCAAACTGTGCTGCTTCAGCTTTAAATAAACAATCTACACTTTCATTTTCCCCATTACCTATTGGCAATTATCTTCCTGAAAATTGATTAATTAAGCAACCCTTCTCTAGTATAAATCATTCCTTCCTTATTCAACCCGGAATCCTATGAAAACATACTAATTACCCCTCCGACATCAACATAAATTTCTTCTTCACCGATCATCCTTTATAAACAGAGCAAGTAAAATCTGATTCAAAACAAATTTCAACTTCCAATTACAAAATTTAGCAATAAAATGCAAGCGCAAATGCACACACAATATTATAAAACCCTAGATACAGGAAATAGAGAAAGGAGGCATACTAAGAAAGGAACGAGAAAAGAAAAACCTGAGAGTGATTGGTCTTCATGGAGTGCATTAGGGTTTCGTAAGCGACCCTGAGCTCGGAATCTGAAGAGCGAACAAGAAATTTGATGGCTTTGAGAAGGCGAGGATCGACTTCTGGAGAAATTGAATTTGTCGCCTTCTCTATTAAGGATCTAACCTTCCCTCCACCTCCTTCTTCTCCATCCCTCTCCTCCATTGATTTACAGAAGCAATGATTTCATTGAGGATGAGAAATTTCAGACGAAAACCTAATTGGTTTGATCTTTTTCCTTTTTTTGGAGAATTGTTCTCTGTTTTTTATTCGGGTCAGCGAATAGGGAAGTGCTTGTGCTTTCCATCTTATAGGTCGGTGTCCATGCTTATCTTCTAAATGACATTTTTGACCCTACAGTTTGACTTGGTTGGGTTCTTTCACAGTTTGGCCCAGACACCGGCCCAAGCCATCTTTTACTCGAGCCCATTTCTTGTTCGAGAACCAAGATGACCATTTTTTTTTTTTTTTTGGGTTACATTTGAACTCGAATCTATTATAAGGGGAGGATGAGTAAGAGTGGTGCTATTTGAACCGATACTCATCAGCCCAAGATGACCATTAACATAGCATTTCTTTTTTTTGTTATACATTGATTTGAACTTGGATTTGAATATGGATTTCAGAATCAAGGACACCATTAACATAGCATTTGGCACAAGAGAAAAGGTTAGACCAACATCGTAACTAAGTTCTTGGATTCTACACTTAAAAGTAGAAAAAATTAAGCACAGAAAGAGCTCATCTCTTTAGGGATCCAATAGTTAGCTTTAGGTGAATTAATTAGAATTAAAAAATTAGTTATCGGATAACAATCGGTCAAATAAAAAAGAAAATCAAAAACAAGTATGGAGGATAAAGGATAAAAGCCAAACTCTCATGGGTGTAGTGGTAAGACGCTATACTCCCTTAATTATGGATTTTTGATTTGAGTCATGAGAATAGAGAAATAGGATTTGGAAGAATAAACCTCTTAATACACCCCACAATGTTTAAACCGGATTAATTAGACAAAATTCAGATATCAATTGATGATTAAAAAATTTGCTTACACAAAAAAAAATAAAGATAAAAGGTAATATTTTTCTCTTTTTACATTAAATTATATAAAATATCTCTTTTTAATTTAATCATCGTTCTTTCTTTTTGTGTAAGAACGAATTTTAGTATTTTTCTCTTTAAGACTAATGAAATTAATTTTCTTTCTATTTAAGAATTAAATCATTTTAAAATTTATCTCCCTAACATATTATTTTTAAATATCCCTCATTAAAAAATAATTTTTTAACTTATTAGTTTTCTCTTTTTAAGAATCAATTTAATTACCATTTTATCTCTGTAAACAAAGTTATTTTGATTTTTCTCATTAAAAATCAAAATAAGTTTTTCTCAATAAAATTAAGTATATTAATTTTCTCTTTTTAAAAAATTTAAATTATTTTAATTTTTGTCTTTTTAAATATATTGATTTTAAATTTTCTCCTTTTAAAAAATTAAATTAAAATTTTCTCTCAACTAAATATATTAGTTTTCTTTCTCTAAAAAAAAATCAATTTAATTCACATTTTTTATTTCTAAATATATTTATTTCAAGTTTTATCTCTTCAAAAAAAAAAAGATTTTATTTTTCTTTCTCTAAAACTAAGCATATTTAATTTTGGGTATCTAAAAACTTTTATTTATTTTAAATTTTATCTTTTTAAATATATCAGTTTTTAGTTTTCTCTCAAAAAAAAAAAATAAATTCAATTTTTCTTTCTCTAAAACTAAACACATTATTTTTAAATCTCTAAAAAATTAATTTAATATATATTTTCTCACTATAAACAAATTGGTTTTAAAATTTTCCTCTTTAAAAATATCAAATTGAGTTTTCTAAAACTAAACACATCAATTTTCTTTTTCTAATAAATCTAATCCAATTTTGTCTCTCTAAAATTCAGTTTAATTCATTTTTCCGATAAACAAATTAGTTTTAATTTTTTTTGTTAAATATACAATTTTAGTTTTTCACTCTCTAAAATGGAATATAATAATTTAATTTATTATTTTATTTTAGTAAGGGTAATATTTTTAATCCCTGTAAAAATGGGTATGTTTTTTCTTCATATTTGACAATTTTTTACCCTAAAACTAAATTTTGTTTACCAAATATAAGTGTTGGAAAATACGATCTTGATCAACCCGAACCAAGACCCAAACCCATTTAAACATTTGAGTTTGAATTTGAATGAGGAGGTGATTTTTGATATCCATCCCTCAAATCCCTCTCTCACTCAAACTCTCTCCTCTTTTGTGTTTTTTGGGATGTAATACAACATACAGGGGGAAAAAAAAAAGACACAAGGGGAAGAATGGAGAAACACTCTCGAATAAATAAATAAATAAATAAAAGCTTGAAGCATTTAAGAGAGAGAAAAATGAGAAAGGAATTGACTAATAAAGAAAAGATTTGAAAGATTTGATCATTGATCATTTTTCATCGAAGATATTTGAATTATGAATAAAAAAAATAACATGATTTTATGATATCTTTTATATTTAAAATATTTAATCATTGAAAATAGATAAATAATTTTAACCTGTTTCAACACCGTTGAATTTTTTGTATAAAAAATATATTTATTGATTTGTTTTAAGCCATACGAGGAAAAAAAAAAAAAAAGAAAAGGTAAAAGGTCACTTGAGTAACCTTTAATGCCCTTTTACCCCATAATCAAATGCCAAGTTGGGTTGAGCCAATGTGGTGGATGGCGTTCGGTGAGGCTCCCTTCAACCCTACTTGTGATTATAAAGTTCCAATAAACCCTACAGTTTCTTGCTTGACTTGTTATTGTCAGAGGCACCCCAAGGATAAAAAGGATCATAGCCTCGTACATTTCAAAAATGTCGATCGTATATAGAATTTTCAAATATGTAATAAGAGTAAATAAGATATTTTATTCCACAATTTATGGATTTTTTGTAAATTTTTAAAAGTATAGTTTGTCATTGGTAAAATTTTTAAAATCGTCACCAAGTATATTTTTAATTAGTTCACATTTTTTTAAGAAGTTTTTTTTTTTTTTTAAATCATTGATATCTAATAATCATATTACTCTTATCTAAATCTAATTCGAATTGAATTAAACAATAAAACTTTCTGACGCATATTTCTCAATATACAAGATTTAAATCCAAAACATTATTTAAGGAAAACAAATGTTTAATCACTAATCAACTACATTCGAGTAACTGAATGGCAAGTGTAATGTATTGAAGGTCTTAAAATTATTTATAAATCAGCTCACTTTCTTAGAATACAAAAATTATATCTTCATTAGAATATTAGCTATCATAAAGAATATTCATAAAGTATTGCATTATAAATATAAATATATATATATAAGGAACTATAAGGTAGTAATTAGTAACTTAAAATTATATAAATATATTAAAAGTTCATATAATTCTAATTAAAAATAAAAAAGAATTAAAATAAATAATAATTTATGAAAGTCGTGCTCTATATTTCTTTCATTGATTCAAATTTATCTATAATCAATTTTAAATTTTTAAAAAATAGTGGATAGTTGTTTTATATGAATTCCTGGAGGAGGCTTTTGGGAAGATTGCTCTTACTCTTGGCTAGGAAGGAAGAAATGATTTTTCTTTTTTTTTTTTTTTTTTTTTTTTTTTGAAGTTGGATTGTTGTGACACCTTTTTTCTTTCTTTTATTTTCTCTTTAAAAAAAAAATTACAACACTTCTTATTATTTATTACAAAGGCCAATAATAAGTTGTCATGCTTACTTTTTCTACATTATTCTCTTTTTATATAAGATTTATTTAGAAAATTTAAACTTCATAGAAATTATTTAAAATTTTCGATTAAAAACTTAAAGATATAATAATAATTTTAGTCTCGACTTAAGATCACAAATTCTATCGGTTTTTTCTTTTAAATTTTACATTTTAATTAAAAATTATTACAAAAATAAAATAAAATAGAAATAATAATTTAGTAATAATATTTAATAATTTATTCAAAACTAGTTAGGAAGTTATGGTACTATGACTACACCATCCCAATGTGTTTTGAGGTTTTTTTTTTTTTTTTGATATTAGACAAAGATTTAAATCTGAAATCTTCATATTATAAGAGAAAAGTTATAATCACTAGGATGTCTCTTTAAAGATATGTTTTGAGGTTATTGGGATGCTGTTAATAAACAATTTAGATATTAAATTGTTGTTTAGGGTTTAGATTAGATATTTATGAGATTGATCCTAGTTTGGTCTGATTTTTGACAAATATCATCATAGCTAAATCTCGTGGCACATGATTGTACATGGTTCTATATAATTAATATCGAGTAACAACTCGTGAGCTCTCTAAAGAGACAATATAGTGGTCACATCCTTCAATCTCGTGCTTCAAGATTTGAATCTCTTGTGTAACAAAAAAAAAAAAAAAGAAAAAAAAAATTGTGAGATCAGGTTACTAATTCTTCTTCATTCAAAATGACTTTCATCTTTCAAATTTTAATTATATCAACCTTTTTTGTATATATTATGATATTCTTATTTTTGCAAAAAATAGATATTAAAATAATTAATTTTTAAATTAAATTTTATAATATTTGAATCAGATTAAATAATTCAGATATATATATATTTATATGTGTATGTATAAAGGACATGGAGGTGGAGCACTTGGCTTTATTTGTATCCATATTGGCTTTCTGACATCTGAATCTAAAAGTCCACAGACAAGCTTTAAAAGGACCACACAATTACTTAACACTTCCAAGTTTCTTTTAAAATTATATGTCTCGATTTATTTTTATTTATAATATTTTTTAATAAAATAAATTATGAAAATAAAATTTAATTATTAAAACTTTCATAAGATTAATAATATTTATAATTTTTTTATATTAAAAATTTTGTTGAGACTGACGTCAATTTTTTGGGGGAAGCATTCCCACTTGTATGTATTTTTGTGATGTTTGCGTGCCTACTTTGTTAGACTTTCTCATATCGCATGTGCTATACCCACATGTTCCAGAAACAGGGGTTACCTCCTTCTCTCTCTCTCTCCTTTTTATATCCCTTTTCTTTTGCAAAATCACTAAAATCATACACAGAAAAAGGCAAAAATGTAGGGGTAGCTGAATAATAAAATCATATATTCTATGTGCTTTTTATATAGGAAATATTCAAATTTTAAAAAAAATTTTAAAAGGAAAAATAATGTCAATTGACTTTTATTGATTCGAAGACTCACAAAAAAGAAAAAAGATGTATATCTTTATTGTCTTAACTTCCTCAACATTTTTCAACAAATTCATTAAGCAAATTTTTTTTAAAAAAAAGGAATAGACTGAAGTTTGATGAGTCGACGAAAATCTGTATAAAGAAGACAATACTTCTGTCTCTTTCCTTCTCTCTCTGTCTCTCTCCCCACCAACATGTGGGGGTGTGGGACAGAGAAGAGGCGAGCGTCAATAGATGACAAAAGACGATTGGTGGCCGTGGGTGTTGGGGTGCGTGCGGTGGGAATGGAAGGCAAACGTCAAATGACTACAATTACAATCCCCATGTGATCTACACCCCCGTCCGCCCCGCATTCCATGGCGCCCATTATTAAAAAAGGTAGTACCAAACTTAACAAAATTATGTCTTTTTTTATATAAGAAGAACTTAAGGTAAGGAGGGAAAAATGATATCCTTATAATTCCCCTCACAGATGATATAGCTAAGATCATCTGATTTCGAGCTCATGCTTCGAATGCAACCACAGCTTTAGTATAAGCAAAAATCTAATTATCCATTAAGAATTTTCTATATTCAGTGACTTTCAATTTATTAAAATTTATTAATTATTTAGCTCTATCTAGTTATGTTAGTGTCGATCATAATTTTTAAACTATTTCTCATTCACAAATTTTATCGAACATGTTATTGATTTGTTAATCAAACTCTATTTATCAAAAATAGTTTAAAGGTAGATCAAAATAGAAATTATTTATATTTTTAATTCTATAATTTGGATTCACTTTTAATCTTCTGGTAAATTTTGCATACTTTCTTTCTTCCTGTTATTTTAAAGTTGTATTTCAACATTTTGAATTATGGTAACTACTGATGGAGTTTGAAATTAATTTTAGGGAGATGGAATATAAGCACTTGAAATATTTTAAAAGTTTATTTGCTTCATCCTTGGCACCTCCGCACCTTATGTAACAATGTATGGTCTGGCAACTTTCCTTGTGATTTTTCTTTTTTAAAATAATTATTTTTTTATGATATTTGATGAGACATGATCCAAAGGCCCATCAGGATAATACCTGAAAATCGAAGGGTTATAGTAAAACTCTTATACCAACAACGATGAGGGATTTACCTCCTCAAATAATAAGCATAAGTTGACCTTTTGGTTGATTCCAAATGATGGTAATTTAACTAGTTGGTAAAAGTATTTAGTAAGCTCGAACTGATATCTTTCTTTCTTTGACTAATGACTAACAACTCGTTAAGAGACCGAGCACTCTCATTGACCAAAGAAAATATTCGATTAAGTTTTGAGCCGGTCTTAATTTTCTAAATCAATACGAAACATAACCTTTAAATAAGTAAAGAAAATTTAAAAATCTAATCGATGAAGAAAAAAATTTTTCCGTTTCATCAAATTTCCTTAGTGATAAAAATTTTAAATCTATTGAGAATATTTAACTAAAAAAATCTCGAGGTCTTCAGGTTTTTTCGTACGAAAACTAAGGTTGTAACATTTTGGGTACACACGACTCTTACGGTAATCAGGTATATAAGTCCATGGCACACCCAAACTCAATCAGCTTTTTCTATTTCTCGCTCTAACTCTGTTTCATTCCTATTAAAAATCGTTTTTTCTGATTTGAATGTCGGAGCCTGCCCTACCGGAGCATCCTTCTATGGTATTTTGCAGGTTTTGAATCATCTCCCAAAACGACCGTTCAAATCCAAAGAAATTAAAATCTGTGAAGTTAAAATTCGTCACCAACAATATTCATAATAAAATTAATGAATTTTTATTCTTGGACTTGTTTTCAAATTTGTACAATCGTTCACTGCTATTTAAATTTTGATAAAGAAAATGTATCACGATCGTTCAATTTCTTCAACACTTTCGATCTCACCGAATATTCCGATATCAAATTCATCTTTTCTAGCAATTGCTGAAATTTTTTAAATAAATAAGTGGGTTCAATTCTAAAAGAAAATTTCACTCAAATTCCCGATGGATCGTCTGAAAATCAATCAATAAGAACATTAAATCCAGAAATAATCACATGCAATGTTGTTGGTGACTTCTTGTATAAATATTCTCTTGATCCGCTTTTAGATGCACAAAAACAAATAATTAAAGAAATAAGCTAACAAATTTTATCAAAATCTTCTTATTCATGTTGTGCATCGAAGAAACATGAATACAAACAAGTAAGACTCAAAAGGTTAAAAGAAGGAAGATTGACTCAAAAAGATCAAAAAAAAGAAGAGAACCAAATTGTGTCACTGTTTTTTGTTTTGTAAATTATTGATATTCGATAGTTATATTGAATCTGATTAAATCTAATTTAATTTAGATTAATTTCTTATAGAACTCTTTCAATATCTATTTTTATCCTACATAAAATTTAAATTCAAAATTTTTATTTAAAAATATCAGTGTTCATCCATTAAACCGACAAAACCTTGGTTACCGGTAATCGTTGATAGAGAGTCTTTGGAAAACCTTAAAATAGTTGTAGACATTAAATTTTTTGGGATCAATAACATTAAAAAAAAATTATTCTTAAAACTTTTAGGTGGTAATTTTTTTCTTAAAATTTTAGAGAATAAATGTAATTTCTGGGTGATGGGAGGTGACCCAAAAGTCCAAATCAAGAGAGTTAACTCTTTAAAGATCCACTAAAGGGGTCTGCCGATCAATATCTAATGTCAACGATAACAATCAACCGAGATACCATAGTCACCCCGATCGATCTATCGAAGGGCCTTAGTCGCCCAGATCTACCGAATGAGAGGGTCTCAATCGCCCCGATAACCGATCGTGACTCATCAAGCGGAGACAGTCACCTCGATCAATTAAACAAATGCTAGTTTTCCGACTGGATAAGTTTCAAAGGTCCCTTATCGGTCGAGCAACCAATTGGTATGTGATACTCCAAGCGATTTTAAAGAAAGTTCAGAATTTCCTCAACTTCAACTTTCTATTTCATAACGACAAATATTGGATCTTTCGGATAAGGAAGGCATCCCTCCAAAAGATGGAAGTTTTCCCGATAAATGAGGATCATGATTAATTCGGAATATTGACCTCCCGAGATTCTCGGATCAGCTCTATAAGGAAGGTAAGGTAGAAGTCTCTCAACGGCGTACGACTTTCACAGGTATAAGAGACCTCAAAACTCTCGACATCAGGTACGCTCTCTAAGTCTAACACATGGGGCATACAGAACACAGGGAATGACCTTTCCTCAACTCTCAGTCTGTTTCTTTCAAACGAAAACCGCTCTTTACTGACTTGAGTGTCGGAGTCTCCCCGCCGAAGCACCATCCGACGGTTTTTGCAAGTGTATCCACCTTCGACTGTTACTGTTCGAGTCAAGAAGGAGCCGGTATCTGAGGAGCCATAACCCACCTCTATCAGATTGGTGTCGTCCGTGGGAACAAACTGATTCTCTGAAATCTTACGGCGATGCTCGCGACGGTCATCTCCGATACAGCACCTGCCAAAAGAAGAATACCAATCATAGGTTTTGACGATGATGACCTTCCAGTCGGACTAGATCTTCTTCAAGATGACCCTATAGTCATCACCCTCAAGATAGACTCCTATACTGTAAAAAGGGTCATTGTCGATCAAGGGGCTGATTGCGATCTCCTAACATGGGATGCCTTTTGTAGGATGGGTTTCAATCCATCTCGATTGTTGCCATCCACCGGATCCCTCCAAGGGTTTTCGGACGAGCCCACTTATCCCGAAGGCATCATTTACCTTCCTGTAACCCTAGGCAGACCCCCTAATCATGCAACCGCTCTCGTCCTCTTTCATATGGTAAAGCTCTACTCCCCCTATAACGCCATACTCGGCAGAACCAGCTTAGACGATTTAGAGGCGTTACCAAGCACGAGACACATGAAAGTGAAGTTCATAACACCGCTAGGGGTAGCAACCGTCAGAAGCGACTCTGACCCCTATATCCTCTTCGCAGCACAAGGCGTTCAAGGAGTTTTCCCGGTTGACACCCTGGAACCTAGAGAAGACACTGAGCTAAGAGCCAAGCCTAGACCAGGCAAGGAAACGACCGAGGTCCTTCTGACAAATGACCCCAGACAAACGGTCAAGATAGGAGCAAACCTATCACCTCCCTTACGAGAGGCCTTAGTCGCCTGTCTGCAACGGCACTCAAAAGTTTTCGCATGGACCCCAGAAGACATGTCTGGCATAGACCCGTCGGTCATAGCCCATAAACTAACCGTCAATCCTGACTTCAGACCGATTAAGCAGAAGAAGAGGGTAACGCCAACGTGCCATCCAGGAAGAGGTTCAGAAGTTGTTGACAGCAGGATTTATCCGCGAAGTCAAGTATCCCGAATTGCTGACTAACGTAGTCTTGATGAAAAAGGCTAACGACAAGTAGAGAATGTGCGTAGACTTCGCCGACCTCAACAAAACGTGCCCAAAGGATAGTTATCCGCTCCCTAATATTGATAAGCTTGTGGACAATTCCTCGGGACATCAACTTTTGAGTTTCATAGATGCCTACTCCGGCTATAACCAGATCAGAATGGCACCAGAAGATGAAGAGAAAACCAGCTTCATCACTGAGTTCGATACGTATTGCTACCGGGTCATACCTTTCGGCTTGAAGAACGTCGGGGCAACTTTCCAACTGCTGGTCAATGCACATTTGGAATATGCGGCTAAACCCGAAAAAATGCACATTTGGAATTGCTTCCGAGAAGATCCTGGGCTTCATGATCACCGATCGAGGGATAGAGGCCAACCCCGAAAAAATACAAACAATATTAGATATGACTTCCCCCAAACACTCAAGGAAGTGTAACGCCTGACTGGTCAAATAGTAGCCTTAAGCCAATTCATGTACATAGTTGGCGAAAAGTATAAACCCATATTTGACACGTTAAAGAGGTCTCGGCAGTTCAAATGGACGTTCGAATGTCAAGCAGTCTTCGAACGATTGAAAGAATATCTGATGCAACCACCGCTGCTCTCACGGCCCATTCTCATGGAGGAACTTTACCTGTATTTGGCTGTTTTCGAACGAGCACTCTGTTCCGTATGGTGAGATAGGAATTCGCCGCTCAGAAGTTAGTCTATTACATCAGCAGGATACTGAAAAAATCTGAAATTAATAACCGGCCGATCGATAAGATAGCCTATGCTTTGGTTGTCTCAACAAGGCGTCTTCGACCATATTTTCAGGCCCATACTATTATGGTACTCACCGATCAACCGCTGAAATAAATCCTCCAGAAGAGGGATACGTCAGGACGACTCATCAAGTGGAGTATAGAGCTGGGCGAATTTGACATCCAATACCGACCATGACCCGCTATAAAGGGCCAAGAATTGATAGATTTTATCCTTGAATGCACTTTACCCACAGTGTCTGAAGAGCAACTTCCTAGCCATCAAGAAGAATGGATAGACCCCGAATGGACTATCCATGTGGATGGATCGTCAAACTCTTTTGGAAGTGGCGCCGGACTCATATTGGTAGGACCAAACGATTTTAAAGCAGAGTACTTCCTCCGTTTTGATTTTCAAGCCACCAACAACCAAGCTGAGTATGAAGCTCTGTTAACGGGCTTCCGGATCGCCACCAGTATGGAAGCACGAAACGTCAGGGTGTTTATGGATAGCCAGTTGGTCGTGAAGCAAATCGAGGAGGTTTACGAGACCAGAAACCCGATCATGGCAAAATATTTAAGTAAGTTGCGCGAAACGATAGATCGGTTAGGCAAAGTAGACATTCAACAGATCCCTCATTCGGAGAATGCGTGAGCAGATACCCTGTCGAAACTGGCTAGCTTCAATTCAGTCGCTTCCAGCCGAACAGTATATATTGAAAGTCTGTCATATCTCAGTATTGACGAGCCTAAAGAGATCCTCCCAGTAGATCAGCCGCCTAGTTGGAAGAACCCTATAGAAGACTATCTGTGGCATGGCCGCCTGCCAGAATCCCCAAGAGAAGCAATAAAGCTGAAACAAAAAGCTGCGCACTATGCCATAATCAACGGGGTTCTCTACCACAAGTCATTCACTCACCCGTATTTACGGTGCCTGACTCCCAAAAAGGGAAATTACATCCTTCAAGAAATTCACGAAGGAATTTGCGGCAATCATCTTGCTACCCGAAACCTAGTCTATAAGGCCCTTTGACAAGAATACTACTGGCCAACCATGAAGGTTGATTCCGACAGCTACGTCAAAAGGTGCGACAGATGTCAGTGCTTTTCATTGGTTCCTCGGTTACCCACCACCGAGTTTAACCCGATATCCAGTCCTTGGCCGTTCGCTCAGTGGGGGATGGACATCCTCGGACCGTTCCCTCCAGCCATAGGATAGCGAAAATTCTTAATTGTAGCGATCGACTACTTTACAAAATGGGTGGAAACTGAGCCTTTAACCCAGATTACGGCTGCTAAAGTCCAGTCTTTTGTATGGACTCATATTATCACTCGATTCAGTATACTACACGTCTTTATCACGGATAATGGGAAACAATTCGACAATCAGCGTTTTCGGGAGTGTTGCCGAAGTAACCAACCGAACAATCCTACAAGGACTAAAGACAACGTCGGATGATGCCAAAGGACAATGCGTTGAGGAACTTTATGGCATCCTCTGGTCGTATCGAACTACCCCTCGAAGGGCAAGAGGAGAAACACCCTTCAGCCTGACTTACGAAAGTGAGGCAGTTATATCTGTGAAAATAGGCATTCACTCGCTTCGCGTAACTCATTATGATGCTGGGCAAAACGAACACACCCTACGAGAAAGGTTGGACTTACTTCCAGAATTACGGGAATCTGCATCAACATGGATGGCGGCCTATCAGTAGTAAATGACCCAGTATCATAACCGAAAGATTAGAAGTCGAGCGTTTGAACCCGGAGAGTTGGTGCTACGGAAAGTGGAAGCCACCGACCAATAGCAGCCCGGAGGTAAGCTCGTCCCTAATTGTGAAGGTCCGTATCGGGTACGTTCCGTAGTCCGACCAGGAACATACCGACTTGACAACCTAGACGGATCAGCGATACCGAGAACTTGAAATTCAGAAAACTTGCGCATATACTATTAATGAGCCTCAGCGCTATCCGATAGCCGGGAGATCTTTCTTAAGCACGACTCAAGATCTCCAACCAGAGGGCCTTAGTCGCCCAGTCTCTACCGATAGTACGTGTAGTCAATAAGGGATGTAACTCCATTAACGGATGGATGCGGCCCAACAATCTAAAGATTTCCTATTGCTCGGAGGGTCTCAGTCGCCTAGTTCCTATCGTTTGTACGCGTCGTCAATAAGGGATGTAACTCCCCGAATGGGTGGACGCGACCCAACAATCTAAAGATTCCCTATTGCTCGGAGGATCTCAGTCGCCCAGCCTCTACCGATCGTACGCGTCGTCAATAAGGGATGTAACTCCCCGAATGGGTGGATGTAGGCCGACAATCTAAAGATTCCCTATTGCTCGGAGGGTCTCAGTCATCCAGCCTCTACCGATCATACGCATCGTCAATAAGGGATGTAACTCCCCGAATGGATGGACGCGACCCAATAATTTAAAATTTTCTCTATCACTCGGAGGGTCTCAGTCACCCAACATCTACCCATCCACTTTGGCAAAGATTGAAGAAAGGCATGCAACTAGACGAGGAATAGAAAAGAAAAGAGGCAGAATTCAAGTAAGTAAAGCGTAACTTTTTTATTTACACTTATGCGAAATAATACATTCGGTTGCAAGGAAACATACATAAGTCGCTAAGATGGGTTAGTTACACTACGAGAAGTACACAATGATGACCTTCCACAAGCAATTCTCAGCAATTGTTATGGACCAAGGAAATGATCCAGAAACCAAGGGAGAACATGATCCCTACGAACAATGCAAAAATGTAGTGCTAGGGATAAGAGAAAACGAGTCCGGGTTTTGCTATCCCCAACGCAGCCCAGGCTCGACTTACCCATCCAAAGACGGTGTGAGAAACACTCCCACCATGTCCAGAGGGTGAGGATCGATCGGAGAAGATCATGCAAGGCGGTACAAGATACACCCCCTCGATGGCAAGGGATCAGATTATGCTGACCAAAACGAATGACCAACATAATAAGATCTCATTCTGGTAGTTCTCTTCTTTAATGAGATCTCATTCCAGTAGAAGTCGTCTCGGCCAAGAAGCGTCGCATATTGCAGTACCCTGAAAACCAACTCTTAAAAAAATCATTCTCCACCAAGCAACCAAAAAAGAGGAACATTAATCCTCTGCAAAAAGAAGTAAACGCACATCATGACTATTTATAACAGTAAAAAGGAGAGGCCTCCATTAATTCAAGGAAGACGAAACAGATCAGCACAAACACGAGTCATAAATGTCGGAATAAATTGTCTCCGATTTCCCATGAAGAAAGTCGTGAATGATGAGACAGACTCGCATTCCTAACGTACAAGAAGGGCAAATCAGAATGGACCAAGTATTCCCATGCATTCATGACGTACGAAACACGCTTCACAGACCTTAATTTAAGACTTTTCTTTTCCAAGAAAGCCATAAGTTGGGGGCAAATGATGGGACGTGACTCAAAAGATCAAACCAAGAGAGTTAACTCCTTAAAGGTCCACTAAAGGAACCTGCCGATCAGTATCTAATGTCCACGATAACAATCAACTGAGGGGCCATAACCACCCCGATCGATCTACCGAAGGGCCTTAGTCGCCCAGATTTACCGAATGAGAGGGCCTCAGTCGCCCCGATAACTGATCGTGACTCATCAAGGGGAGACAGTCACCTCGATCAATTAAACAAATGCTAATTTACAACCGGATAAGTTTCAAAGGTCCCTTATCGGTCGAGCAACCGATTGGTACGTGGTATTCCAAACGATTCTAAAGGAATGTCAGAATTTTCTCAATTTCAATCTTCTATTTCATAACTGTAAATTTTGGATCTTCCGGATAAAGAAGGCATCTCTCCCGAAAATGGAAGTTTTCCCGATAAATAAAGATCATGATCAATTCGGAATATTAATCCCCGAGATTCTCGGATCAGCTCTATAAGGAAGGTATGGTAGAAATCCCTCAGCGGCGCACGATTTTCATAGGTATAAGAGACCTCAAAATCCTCGACATCACGTATGCTCTCTCAACCTAACACAGGGGGTACACAGAACACAGGAAACGACCTTCTCTCAACTCTCAGTTTGTTTTCTTTCAAACGAAAACTGTTCTTTACTGACTTTAGCGTCGAAATTTCCCTGCCGAAACACCCTCCGTTTTTGCAGGTGTATACACCTTCGACAGTTACTGTTCGCGTCAAGAAGAAACCGGTATCTGAGGAGGTCATAACCCACCTCTATCACTGGGAGTAGATTATAATTTTTGAAGGAGAAATATCACTTGGGTTATAATTTTTTTTTTTAAAGAAATATATATATATATATATATATATATATATATATATATATATAAATAAATTTCGGTGTCACTTCCTCCGCCACCTATACCAACCTCACCAATATGTTGGGAGTTAAAAATGAACCCTCTCAGAGGCAGGTCTTCTAAATGAGCCTCTGTTATTATTTAGTAAATAAATCTCTGAGCAATCTCAAACATAAGCTACAGACTATGAATAGGAGAACCCTATTTATCTTTTTTCTTTTTTAGTTATATAAAAATTTAAATTTACAATCTTTAAATTAAAGAAAAAAATTATAATCACCGGTTTCCTTTTCGAAACCCTATTTATCTCTTACAATGATACAAAGTGAAGAATACCAATTCACTTTCGTCAACTTTTGGTGATGGCATCCAGCCACATAGCTTTTAAAGGCAATGTCATTGACTCATGTTAGGAAAAACACCACCTTCATATTCTACTCCCACCTTTTGCTTCTCTTTTAGGTATGAGAGAGAGAAGACAAAACTAGCACAAAAACTTTTTCAATTATGGGTTGCAAATCAACCATTCACCAAGATTAGTAATGGGCACTACTGGTTCTCCTCTCATCACCCTTTAATTAATGGAAAATTACAAATTCATTAAAATCTAATATGACCAATTGATTGGTATGGAAAAGCGTACCCATAAAAAGTAACCAAGATTAAGACAAAATGTAAATTATATTTGGAGCATATATTAACTTAATATTGCATAAGCAGATTGGACATATCCTGTTAATGACAACATTGGCTGCAATGCATTACAACAATATCCCATCCCCAACCCTACCACGTGAATTCCCTCCCATTCATCATCAAGCAACCCTTTTCTCCTTTCTTTTTTCCTTGAAATCAAAAGTAAAAAAGCAGCAAACACTGTCATTTATGCATCTTTTCTTCTTCGAGGGGCACACATTCCCTCCCTCCATTTCCTCCTTCTCACGTGTGAACAACACACAACACAACAGACCCTTTTTGGGTCTCTTCTCAACACCCACGCGGGGAAAACCCGATCCGAGAACCCGCCAGATCGAACACGACCCGGAAGCCCTGTTGCTGAATGTTGCCAATTATAGACAAGCCGCTTATAGTCCCGGCAAATGCAAAGCAAAAGGTGCCCTTATTATCCACCGGGATCAGATAATTGGACGCCGGCAATGACACGTCGGCGCTTCCGAAATGCATCACCACCGTCGGCACCTTCACCTCCGACCTCCCACTCAGATCATAACACGTGTCAAACAATGAGAAATCCGTTGCCCGCTTCAAATTCGAAGCCCCAGCCCGAAAAGCATCACGCAACGCTATATAAGCGGGTCGGGTCAACCGGGTCACGGACGTACCTGAATCAATGATAACCCCACCATTTCCGGCGGGATCAAGCTTGAACAACGCTGACGTAATTCCGGGGACTCGGGTCCCTCCAACACTAATACCCGTCAAATCAACGTAGTAGAAGGTGTCCAGCCTCGGGTTAGTCAACAACCGGGTGAACCGGGCGGTTCGCGAAATCGAACCCTCACCGAAAACCATCGAAGACGGTTTAGCCGAAGCCGACCGATCCACTAAACAATATGAGAACTTACTTCCGAACTGCCGACCGGTCTGGCTCGGAAAAGACAGCCTCCCCCGACCAAGCCCGAGCAAACCGGCGGCGCCGATGAAGAGCCCTTCGTTGTCATGACCGCATCCGACGGCCACATTTGGAACCTGATTTCTCCGAAACGTCATCGTTTCGGTCGAGAATTCTCCGACAGTAAACGACCCGTCTCCATAGGAGACCTGGTAGAGACACATCTTCTTGTTGTTGCAACCCGGGGAGTCAAGCCGGCGACAAAGGGGCGAATCACAGGAGATGGACCGGAAAGACTGAGATTTTCTCGGGTCGAAAACCGGGTCGGTTTGGGTGTAGCATTTTCTGCAGGGAGCACATTGGAGCCAAACGACGTCGCTTCCGGTGTCAAGAACCATGTAGACGTATCTCGGAGGAGTTCCGATGCCGATTCGAGTGAAATACTCGCCGCTTCCCTGGGAGAGACCGGAGATTATTGAGCTACTGAAGTCTTTGCTCAGGTTTCGAGCGACGGAGATGGCGGAGATTGAGTTCACTCTCACCATGTCTCGCTCGAGACGGAGATCGAAGAGTTGTTCGGGAGTGGAGTCCAAAGAGAGAGAGTCTACGTGCTCCAAGCGGAGACTTAGAGTGGTTTGGCTTTCGGATTCGGAATCGGCAAGGGTCTGAGAATCGGAATCTTGGGTGCTCCATGAGAGATCTGGTTGAAGGGGTTTCGGATTTGGAAGAGAGGTAAGGACCAGCGTTTGAGTTTGGAGTTGAGGCGGTGTTTCGAAAGCACCGCTGGAGAGGAAAAAGATAAAGAAGAGAAGAGCACGGTAGTGTTTTGCTTTTCTCTCCATCTTTTTACACAGAGAGAGAGAGAGAGAGAGAGTCGGAGCTTAGTGTGAGAGTAAATGCATCGCAGGCTTGGAGTGTATAAAATAATGGAGAGAGGGAGAGGGTGGGGGGAGGCAGTTCAGGTTTGGAATAATCAATTCAATTAAAGTAGAGAGAGAGAGTGTGTGAAAAAGAAGGATGAATCTTTTGGATTTCGAAGTAAAGAGAGAAGAGAAAGGGGTGAGAAGACGGAAATGCCACTGGAAAATACGGTGGAAGGGCAAATATCCAGTGTGCCGGGGAGGGGGGGTGGGGGTTTAATTGGTATTGAAATAAGAGTGATATGGTGTGGTGTGGTTTGGTTTGGTATTTTCTTGTTGCACAGAGATAGAGAAAGGGGTTGTGATTACTGGGAACATATGTCCACGTTATCACTGATTCACTGTGGACATATTTCCACGTTGGAAGTTGGGCTGCTTTTGGTTGGGTTGTAAGAATACAACAGTCCCACTGTCTTCTTCAGGGTCTCCCCATGCGATGCGAATCCAATCCCATTACTCAATATCAACACCATCATTATTACTTTGCCAATGCCTTCTTGGGGACCGATGGCCATAGTCTCGAAAATAATAAAAATAGACAAGGGAAGAACTCGTTCCTATTCAGCGTTGACGGTTAATTTAAATTAAAATAATCAAAATCAATAAAATTAAATATCAAATATCAATACATTAAATATAAAAAAAACTATTATTATGATTAGGATGAGTAAATTAAAATTTAATTTACTATAATTAAAATTTTTAAAACTTCAAGATATCTCACAATTAGGTTTTTTACTCAATATTATTGATGGCGAAGCCCTTATCTGACCCGATTAGACACATCTAATTTATGGTCATTGAAACTTAAAATATTTTTTTTTATAAAAAAAAAAAAAAAAAAAAGAAAAAAAAAAAAAAAAAAAAAAACAAGGGGGGGGCCCCACACAAAAAAAAAGGAATACAACAGTGATTGAACATATGACTTGTTTAGACAATTTATTTTTAATTTATGTTATTTGATTCTTATTAAAATAAAATATTCTTTATAATCTCAATAATTCTAAATTAAATCTATCTAATTTCCCGAGAGTAATGATTAATTGTTTTACCGACTATCTACAGGTACCTACCGTTGATGGTTTTGGGTTGAAATTTGAAATTTGATGATAATATTAGCAAAGAGGGTAAGAAAATAAGGTTTGAATAAAATTTTAATTGAATTTTTAAAATTTATTTGCCACGATTAAGTTTTAAAATTTTAAATTACGTAACAATTGGGTTCTTGGTCTGACGCAATTGATGATGTGGAACACATAAGCACCACATGTCCATATCAGCACCTATCTTAGCAACCAAGTATATATATATATATATTTCTAATTATGTGATATTTGAATGTCCGATTACGAGTTGATTTTCTATTAAAATATTTATAGAATGTGTGACAGGTTGAATTGTTATTCAATAATTATTAATTATTTTATCATTTTAATTAATACAAATATAAATCATTGAATGACTATTTAGGGTTTTGTCGCGACTATTAAATAATTATTTAATAACTATAATTCAAATAAAATCTCAATATCTATAAAAATTAACCTCAGTATGCACCGCAAGAGGTATTTGCAAAATGGTGCGACGAGGACTAAGGCGGAATGTTTGTAACTTTAAATGGTGGAAAACTATAGAAGAGACCAGGACAATTAGTTCAGTGTAACGATATTAAATTTTTTAATTAAATTTTAAATTCAAAATTTAGGAATGAAAAAAATATATTGTGAGAGTTTTTTTAAATTAGACCCGACAATACTCGGATCAGATTAATGGTTCTGAATACTATTTAATTATAAAAAAGAGGGAAACCATGGGAGAGTAATTTGCTGATCTATTTGATTTTCATTTGAATTCGGATACCAACAATATTTAGTTCGACTCTAACTCGTGTCAAGTTATGAAACTATAATTAGTTTCTTATAGCTTAAAATCAGCCATCTAACTTGTGACAAAATCCCTCTCATGCAACTCCTACACTCAAATTCAAATTGATCTTGGGTATTTAGGGAACTTGAAAGTTCTGAAGAAGATTGGAGAGAGCCCAATCAAGAAGAAATCAGTATTAGATACTGAAAAGATCAAGAAGACAGATTCAAATTTGTGCCCTTATGGGTCGTTGGGGTACCATATGGTTACTCATTGCCTGCCTTGCACAAAAGAATGAGTTGACTTCTAAAATGGAGATTTACAAGAGGAGGTGTAGTGGAGAGACAGTAGGATTAAACATTTGAAAGAAATTTCTTCACCCCAAAAAGAAGATAGGAACGGGGTCTAAAAAGAAAACATAGGAAGAACAGAATATCTCTAATTCTTTCTCTCTGGGCTGGGGAAATCAATTACACTACCATAAAAGTTGAAAACCTTGCCATTAGTGGTGGCTCCGTGGCGCGTTTAATAGCTCAAGACGGGCGTTCTTGGGTAGGCGATTGCCCCATATGATCAGCCATTATTCAAAAGCCATAACAATAACATCCTTTTACATCAACACCCTCTCGACAGACCAATTCTAGTGACAAACTACCATATCACACTGCACGAATCTCTGCCTCTCCATTCAGTTACTTGTTCCTGGTCACATTTGTTCCAAAATTTATTAGCTTGCACTTTTACCCAGCTGACCATTCTCAATGGGCTTAAGTTCTTCAAAATTAGAGACCTCGACAACAATCTTGCTCAAGGACAACTAAAGCGGGAAAAGTCCATTGGAGTCATTGGAGATGGAGGAAGGAGCCTTGGAGTCGTCATTCATGGTGTTGTGGTCGGATTGACCATCGTGACACTTGTTACTTAAATTGTTTTGTGGCAAATGATGAGAAAAGTTAATGCCTTTGGCTCCTTTAATGAACCTTCGTGTCGAGGAATACAAGTGTGTTATACAGGTCCAGCAAACAAGTTTAATACATTTTCCCAAACGAGATAAAATCTGCTACCAACAACTTTCATCGAGGTCTCATCATAAACGGTAGATCAACTGATGTTGCAATCAAACGGTTGAATCCAGGGTCCCAACAAGGAGCCCAAGAATTCAAGGCCGAGATTGAGATGCTTTCCAAACTCCAACACCTCCATTTGGTGTCTTTGATTGGTTACTGCCACCATAAACATGAGATGATACTGGTGTATGACTACATGGCTCGTGGGACTCTCTGTGATCATCTCTATGGCATGAAGAATCCTCCACTTTCTTGGAAACAACGGCTTCAGATCTGTATAGGTGCCGCTACGGGTCTACACTACCTCCATACGGGTGCCAGGCATGGGATCATTCCCCGCGATGTAAAGACCACAAATATATTGTTGGATGAGAAATGGGCGACCAAAGTCTCAGATTTGGGCTGTCCAATATGGGTCCTGCTAGTGTGTCTCAAACTCATGTTAGTACTCTCGTCAAGGGCAGTTTGGGGTATTTGGATCCGGAATATTATAGGCGTCAACAGTAGACTGAAAAGTCTGATGTTTTCTCCTTTGGAGTGACAGAAGTTTGGAGGCACAAGTGAACTTAGGCTGACTGGGCCAAATTCAACTTGCAAAATGAAACTATTGGTGAACTTATTGAACCAAATAGTAAGGATGCAGTAGTGCTTTATTGCTTGAAACAATTTGTAGATATTGCAGAGCGCTGCTTGCATGATGAAGGAATCAGCCGGCCACCAATGACTGATGCTAGCTGAATAGTCATGTGTTGTAGGAGTTGTCATCCAGTGCCATGAATTCATTACCTAGATAATAAGAATTTGTTTTATAAACTGCAAGCAAAGAGATAAGAGCGTATTCAAGGTTTGGTAAAACACAAGTTAATAGGCCCAGGCTTCGCTCAGACCATGCCACCGTAATAAGTGAGTCGATTGAATGAAATGAGATGGAAAAAAATATATCCAACTGTGATGCAGCATAAGTAGTTTTAAATCTGGAGATATGAAGCTTGGAGAGTGACAACATAGTTGTGCAGAAAAGTTATATTTGCCAAAGAAAAAAAATACGCAACTTAGAGGCCGGGGAATACAAAGATGTCAAAGTCCATCTCATGCAACAAAAACAATCACAACCAACAAGCTACCAATGAACAATTCCCAACTCCTACACTACACAAGGACTGGATTCGGTCTCAACAGATAAAGGTTTATTCTCACCAAGATGAACCCTGAACATTTATGGAACTTGAAAGTTTTGAAGAAGCCATGAAAGAAACCAAGGTTTATTCTCACCAAGATGCACCCTGTGCATTTATGGAACTTGAAAGTTTTGAAGAAGCCATGAAAGAAACCAAGGTTTATTCTCACCAAGATGCACCCTGTGCATTTATGGAACTTGAAAGTTTTGAGGAAGCCGTGAAAGAAACTGTGTTGGAGAGAAGCTATTAAAAAGAAATTCGTACAATTTGTAAAAATAAGACAATGGTAGCTAGTTGAGCAGCCAAAAGCATGCAAGTGACACACACAACTCCAATGGTCTCAATACAAACACACAAGGCTAGGCTTTGCCCAGAAACCTGGAGTTGTTTTTACTTAAATTTTTTGCCCTTGTGGCTCGATGGATGCCATAAGGTAACTCATTGCCTTGTTTGCACAAAAGAGTTGGCTATTGTATTAGTTACGCTCTTAAATGGGGATCTACTAGTGGAGGACTGGAGGGTATGTGGTTTGCACAATAGGAGCGATCATATGATTTTAAAAATTGAAATTGGCCTCGACTCGGCTTGGTTCTCGTGTTGGTGCCCTGAATTCTTGGATTGCACAGAAACCAATTGCAATATTAATATTACATGTTGGATTACCTACTTATATGCTTTTCTTTCTTTTTTTATCTTAATATTTGTTCTAAATATATTGTTTCATGAGGTTTAAGTCAAAATTAAATGCTTTTGAATAATTTCTGTAATTGTGTTGAACTAATTCTCTCTCTTTTTAATGTAATTTGGTATTCTTTTATTGAAATCATTATTTGATTTTTTTTGGCATAAAATTAGATTTTTTATGCAAAGATTTTGTATATTTTTCATATCTTATGTATATTCACTAAGTTCCCCACCCCACGTGCTATGACAGATCCCATGAATGGCTTGCCCCTTTCTGAAACATAGTATCCTTGCTAGGCTTCAAATGGCTTACAACGGCGTAGAGGCCAATTTCATGTCCTGCTGCAAAGTTCTTGATCAAATTCTCTATCCAGGTGCTGGCCTTTTTGCGGCACGCTGCTCCTCGGAAGGTTGATCTTTTTCATGTGGCTAGATGCATGTTAGACCGGTTGTTCTTTTTTGGAATGCTGCACTCTGCCAATCCCTTTTGTTAGAATTGAAAAAACTTCATCTAACTTGCTGCTCAACTCTACTGTAGAAAATCTTAACTTCTATGGTGTCTCATCGTCAAGTGGCGGCGCATATTATGGACTACCCCAGTTTCCGTAAATAGTTTTCTGCAGCGATTGAATCAGTTACCTCGCGTAAGTTCCAATGGAAAGCTTGGATGCTTTTCCCATATGCAATCTTTTGGAATTTATGGCTAGCTAAGAACAACTTCATGTCCAATACAGTGGAGGTGGATTGGGAAGTCATCTACATTCTGATTTTTTGGCAGGTGGTTGCATGGGTTTATTGGGATAATTTAAAATTCATGATACAAAAAAAAATAAAGAATCATCTAAGTAAATTTCAAAGAGTTATGGAGAGTCATGTGACCTTTTTCAATATGTCTCTTAATATGCTAATAAAGTTTAGAATAATGTATTGATTACATATATATGTGATCATGTTATGTATTCAGACAAAAATAGAGAGTCACTCTAAAAAAAATGAAAATTTTATATGGTGTTATTCATGATTGTTTTTTAGATATCCTTCTTCTTAGTATAATCTTAAATATTTGTTTGAAAAATTCTTATTTTTATTATTTGTTCATCTTCTAAATAAAATTCTCTTCTCTTTTCTTTCAAAAAAATGGTATCAGAACCAAAATTGAGATTATGCCTAGGTTGGTGTCTCCTAGAATCAAAGAAGGAAAATTATTTGCATGTGTTGACATTTTCGAATATTTAAAGAAAGACAAAAAATCTGTTAAAAAATCTTCAAATTTGAAGAAAAAATAATATTTTGAGAAAGTGTGAGTCGTGAAAAGGATTCCACAAAGAAAAAGTTCTGAAGATTGGAAAATGAAGAGTCTACTATCATTATGACTATGCAATTTAAAACAATATTCAAAGAGTTATTGAAAAAGTTAAATTTGCCTGTAAGAGAGTATATATGTGCAAAGTTTGGTTCAGATCATCTATTATATTTTATTGTAAAGGTAATATTTAAAGACAAATATGGAAAACATGAATAATATGGATTTAAGACATACACAAAGAAAGATGCTTATGATGAAGCGGCTCTACGGATAATAAAACATTTGAAATTGGTCTATAATGTTATCTTTAAGGGTGTGAATAAAAGAGAATTATATGAAGTCAAATATGATTTGAAAAAATCGAAAGAAACTTATTAAGAATTAAAAGAGAATTTTAATGAAATCATGAACGAATTACAAAAATTGAAAACAAAGATAGAAGAAAAAAGAATTTGAAGAGAGTAGAAGTAAAGAAGATGTATCGGTGATTTGAAATAAAAAATAAATTCTAAATTAAGGGGTGAATGCTGAAATAATTTAAGATTTATGATATGGATAAAATAAAGACTCTTGTGAATGAATTTAAAAATATTAAGGAGTGATTTCTAAAGAATTATGTGAAAATTTTTAAGATATCTGTTAGTATATTAATAAAGTGTAAAATAATATATTAATTTTATATATTGGCGATCATGTTATATATTTAAATAAAAACAAAAGGTTTCTTTACATAGAGTAAAAAATTTATATAATACAAATCATGAGGGAAACAAGAACAAATTCTCAGGATTTGGTCTTTAAAAGGAATGAGAGACTGTCATTGCTCGTAGTGATGGCTTTGTCAGGCGTGGAAAAAGGTGAATCAAGAAAAGGAGTATTGGGAGCATCCAAAAGAAATGGTCCTTCAGGATTTTGGAGCCGTCATATTGTTTCCTCATTCCATGCTGAATGATAAATATATAAAGGGTCTGTTGTTTGCACCGGTTGGCAGTGCATTAAATTAATAATAAAAAGAGTTAGGGTTGGGCCGGAATTGGGTAATTCTAAAATTTGAAATGCTCTAAGTCTGTTCAGCCATGATGTTGTTAAAGAGCAAGTCACTTCAACCCAAAAAAAAAAAGGAAAGCATATCTAAAATTATTCTTTAAAAAGAGTTCTTCTGATATAAATTTTTATTTTATTTTTAAAATTTTAATCAAAATTTTAATTAAAATTTATAGTTTCCTTTTTATTAAACCAATTGTGTATGGCTTAGTCAAGACTTCATCAGGACACATGATATACACTGCAATTCCTGAGCATCACATTTTAACTTCTGTTGGTGTTGATGGCTTCAAACTTTTGAAACAGTATGTAGAATCTATTCAAGAATAATAGGAGGATTCCCTGACCATTATTTGCTTTTGAAGCTTTTCTTAGTGCAAATGCACGCTGTCTGCCATATTCTTGGACAGGCAACGAAATTTCTAAGAATGAGCCATAAAACAACATTGCTTGATCATTTAATACTGTCACCTCCTTTTATACTTTTACGATATGTTTGGGAAAAAAAGAAAAAATTTGTTAAGAGAGAAAAGAAAAAAAAAATTATAATTTTTTCTCATCTTATTTAGAAGTTTTATAAAAGAAAATGAAAGAAATAAAAGTCATTGAAAATAAAAAGTTTTACTTTCAATTTTAGAAGGATAAATTTGATATATTTATAAGACAATTTATTTCTCTTATTTTTTTTCTTTTTCTCTCCACTTTTGGAAAGAAAATTTTTTATATTAAAAATCACTCCATTTCTTTTCTTTTCTTTCTACATAAAACTCTCAAACAAAAAATAATAATCAATTTTCTCTCCAAATCTTTTCTTTTCTCTTAAATTCTTCTGTCCAAACATCCTGTTAAGAAAAAATTAAATATTTCTATGACAAAATGTATTTTCTTCGATGAAAACTAATTTTCCCTTTCAGTCACATGATGCCCTTTGAATTTTATTTTAGTTTATAACTATTTATCGTATTTGATTTCACATATTTTAATTAGCCAAAAATACCAACATAACCTGATAATATAACCAAAATATTCTTTGTTTCTCTCTCTTCCTTTTGTCTCGCGGTCTATCTTTGCCATCTTCATCTCTTTATATGTAGAGAGAGAGAGAGAGAGAGAGAGAGAGAGAGAGAGATAAGTTGTCACCTAGGCTTGAAACAATGAATGAATGCTTTAATTGCTTTTAAAAAAGAAGAAATGGTAAGAGCTGAAAGTCAATTTCACATTTCTTTTCTCGAAATGTCACCACAAAAATAGGCAAACAGGAACAGATACAATCATACAAAAACGATACTTTGTGAAATATTAGAAATGAATATTAATTATTTTATAAAAATAATAGAATGATTATCTTTTATAGTAAAAATATAAAATAATAAAATATATAGTTATTAATTATAAGACAAATAATATAAAAATAAAAATTATAATTAAATAAATAAGTAATTTATTAAATATAAAATTATTTGTAAATATTAAAAATTATAAAAATTTTTATATAAATATTCATCAATTTAGTACGTTGAAACGTTTTGAAAATAAAAAAGTTTTGAGAATGAAAAAACATAAATATTAATCAATTTCCATGCATCATAGAATATCACTATAGTTATTCAATTACCGTTATTTTTTAAAATTTTTAGCGACATTAATGCCACAAAATATTATACAAATTAAAAATTTTCCGTCCAAAATTTGAGGGAGGGGGATCCTTTGCCCCAACATGATAATGCTAACTATGATGAATTTTTTTTTTTTTTATGCATACATTGAAGCTCGACTCGAATCATTACAAAAGGAATAAAAAGATATCACTTGAGCTGAAACTACTATGACGATAAAATACTATAATTCTCTTCACTATGTCGTTTGTCCTCTCTTGTTTATTAAAAACAAAATTTGATTTAAATTTTATCTCAATGGTGGTGAAAAATCAAATTTAAGTATGAGAGGATGGGATTTGGGAGGGGAAAAAAACGACAACAACAACACTATTTGCAACTGCAAGAGAGATCATTTTGTGAAGTTTTTATTTTATTTTAATTTGTGGATTTTCTTGTAAAGATTTGATTTTTGTTGTTGAATTTTTTTCGTGATTTATATTTGTATGTAAATTTTTCTTGACACAAGGGGTAAGTTGTTAAAAATGTCAATCAGAGGGATCAAATTATAAATTTTGATATCAGAAGAGACAATTCAAGATTTTAAAAAATTGGAGGGATAAATTGTAATTAATGCTAAAATTTTATAATCTAAAGTCATATAATATAATATAATATTTTTCGATTGAAAATTCAAAATCATATTTTTGAAACGCGGCAGCAAGAACCAAGCTTGGAGCGCATGGTGGGCCACAATGTCCAAAATGCAACGGCTCACCTCTTGGGTTGAACGTGGAAGTGTGAAGGGGGGAAAGAGCAATTTTGAAACCCCTCCCCCCACCCCCAAAAAACAAAAAAATAAATAATATTTAAAATTAAAAAATAAAAAAAAATAAATATTCTAAATTTTGAACCTTACCTCACTTAAAAATATTTGTCAGAAAAATATCATATTACTTTTTCATATACATGTAAGATCATGCAATTCATCTATAAAAAATTTATAAATTTTATAATCACACAGAATACATAAATATATTTTTATCAAGTAATATTTTAATTTATTTATTTATTCAAAAATAATATTTTATAAATTTATTATATTTTTCTCGGATAAATCTATTTTTTCTTAAATAAGAAGGTGAATCAAGATTTTAAGCCAGACTATGAAAATAATGTTAAAAAAAATTAATCCGCATTATATCTTCATTAGAAATTTTGACAAAATTATAAGATAAATATTAAATATGTGATTCATTTCATCCTCATCACAAAAAAGGATAAATTGTTTTCTTTTTATCCCAAAAAGATGGTACGTTGGTCTGTTACGACGCCGTTACTAAATGGATAAATTGTAATATCCGATTCACGCGTTTACAACGGCGACGGCTACACGCCTTGAACTCTCTCTCTCTCTCTCTCTCTCTCTCTCTCTCTACCAACACAAAGCTAAAGAAAACAAACCCTCCGAAAACATCGTCCAATAGCTTGTCCATCAATCCATCGTCATCTCCTCCAATATAGGCTTCGATTCGTCCTCTCTCGCGCTTTGGTTCTTGCTCAATCGGTAAGAATCCCCATTCATTTCCTCTTCTCTTTCTCGTCTGTTCTTTGTGGTTTCAATCCAAACCCTAAGGATTTCGATTTTTATTGTAAAATGTTTGAACTCTTTGCAGGCTCAATCTTCTAATTTTCTAGGTTTTTTTCGGGTTCGAACACGGAATTCATCCCTGGGGTTTTGATTCTATCGCCACTCTAGGATTTGAATTTGTTCCATTTGGACCTGTTTTACTTTCTGTACAGGAATTGTAATTAGGCGGGAATGATGGAGAAACCGTTGTGAGTTTCTTTTAGGGTGTTTAGGATCTTTGGCTTGAATGCATTAATCCGTTTGGCGGAGCTCTCAATTAGGCTTCTAAATCTGAATTGGGGATTTCTGAAAAATGTCGTCGGCCAGTGTTGCGCTTACTCCTTGCAAAGAGCCTGTAGCTCTCCCTGGTTTTATGAACGGTGAGATAGGTCCTGGCACTGATGAATCCATTATGATTTATCTTGCTGTATCTGGAAATATGATTCCTATGCGTGTTTTGGAGTCTGATTCTATTGAGAGTGTCAAACTTAGGATACAGTCCTGTAAAGGTTTTGTTGTGAAAAATCAGAGGTTGGTTTATGGTGGACGTGAATTAGCACGGAGCAGTTCCCTTGTTCGGGACTATGGAGTCTCGGATGGGAATGTTCTGCATTTGGTTCTCCGGTTGTCTGATCTTCAGGTGATCACTGTTAGGACTACATGTGGGGAAGAGTTCACATTCCATGTGGAACGATTTCGGGATGTGGGTTATGTTAAGGAACAGGTAGCAAGAAAGAGGGGTTTGGTTGATATGAGAGGTCAGAAGCTTATTTGCAATGGTGAGGAGCTAGATGATGAGAGACTTCTTGATGATATATGTAAGGGCAATGATGCTACTCTTCATTTTGTGGTTAGCAAATCTGCAAAAGTTCGTGCAAAACCTGTTGAGAAGAACTTTGAGTTGTCGATAGAGGCACTAAATTTAAATGTTAACAGGGGAGTTGAAGTGAATGGAGGAACCTGGGATTGGACAGTTCCAAGAAAGCCTCCGGATAGAGATTTCTGCTTGGAACAGGTTGTTATCAATCCTAAGATCAAATTATCTTCAGCAGCTAGGGATCTGATTGACTCTACCTTTAAAGGGTTAGAAAAGGGGAATTATCCAATTAGGTCTTCAGAAGGCTCTGGAGGTGTTTATTTTATGCGGGACCCTCTGGGGCATAAGTCTATCTCTGTCTTTAAGCCTATTGATGAGGAGCCAATGGCAGTCAACAACCCACAAGGACTGCCATTGTCACTTAATGGTGAAGGCTTGAAGAGGGGTACCAGAGTCGGTGAAGGGGCATTGAGAGAAGTTGCGGCCTACATTTTGGATCATCCAAGGCTGGGGCCTCGCTCTATATCAGGTGAGGAGAAAGGTTTTGCTGGAGTTCCCCCCACAGTTATGGTGAAGTGCTTGCATAGAGGATTCAATCATCCAGAGGATTTAACCATGAAGTATGGATCCCTGCAACTGTTCATTGAGAACTTAGGAAGTTGTGAGGACATGGGTCCTAAGTCTTTCCCTGTGGAAGAGGTGCACAAGATCTCCGTTTTGGACATTAGATTGGCAAATGCAGACAGACATGCTGGCAACATTTTGATGAGAAAAGGAGATGATGGCTGCACTATTTTAATTCCAATCGATCATGGATATTGCTTACCCAATAGTGTAAGCACTACCCTTCTCTTTTCCTTCATAATTACCAATACCTACACAGCTGAATTTGCATTCTCATTTTTCTTTCCATCAGTGGCTTTATTTCCTAATGGTGAATATAAAATAATTTTGATGAATTAGTATTTGTTACCTCATTTTTCTAGTGTTAATGACACCTTTATATCTTTTATATTGGTGCCTTCTTTTGCTTGAACCTTTTGAATGTGTCTGAGTTGGGATAACAATATGGGACAATTTGTGACTCAGTGCATGTCTCTCTGTGTGTGTTTGTAAAAGTATGGAACATGAGGTTTCATACTTGAGATCACAAGTGGCTAATGCATTCATGAATGTCATCTCTTGTTTGCATTTCTAGTATGGAATTTCTATGGCTTGTGTACTGCATATTCAAGACCAGAGATGGTAAGTGAATTAATGCCAATGCCCCATAAATCATTCTATAGTTTTATATCAAAAAAATCCCGTTTTGAAAGGTAAATACACAGCCATAAAAAAAACCAGCATAAACCGTCTGAATCAAATTAGATGCATGAAGGTATGAATGTCTTATCAGATAGTAACAACACAATTGCAATGCATATTTACTTCTGCATGGCAAGTGCAAGCCAAAAGACCAAAGACAAGCTATGAATGCATTGTGGGCTTGAAGTGATTGGGGACTTGTATGCCATAACAGGACTGCTTACTCCCTATTCCCCCACCATGTTGCTGTTGGTGTGAAGGGATAGAAATGTAGGAGGGCTTTTTGTGTTCATTTCAAGAGATCAATAAGTTTCCATTTGATGACTTTAGGACAAGTGTTCTGCTTATTTAGCTAATGTGATGCATAAAAAATGACAATCTGGGGACAGTTTTTGCCCCAGTTTGCTAGTTGATGAATATTTGTGCCAAAATCCTTTTGATTTTTAAATATACTCGATTTAAAAGAGAAAAAGATTTTGATTCTTTTAAATGTACTCATTTCTTTTGATTAAGTATTAAAAGCCTTTGCAATATTTGCAGTTTGAAGACTGTACTTTTGACTGGCTATACTGGCCACAAGCTCGGGAGCCTTATTCTGCTGACACTGTTGAGTACATACGAAATCTGGATGCGGAACAAGACATTGCCCTTCTAAAGTTTCATGGTTGGGACTTACCAAATGAATATGCACGCACGCTCCGCATCTCAACCATGCTTCTGAAGAAAGGGGTGGAGAGAGGGTTGACGCCTTTCACAATTGGAAACATAATGTGCAGAGAAACTCTGAAGAAGGAATCGGTGATTGAGGAGATTGTCAAAGAAGCAAAGAATTCCATTCTGCCCGGAACGAGCGAAGCTGCATTCCTTGAATCTGTATCTCAGATCATGGATCGCTGCCTCAATGAGATCACTACCTAATGGCTGTGCAAAATATAGGTATGGTGTATAAATGCATGCTGTGCATCCGTTGCATACTGGATGGGATATTTCTTGATGCTTATTTGATTTATTTGAAGATAAATTATCTTTTCTTTCAACATTTCTCTAAGTAAATCATTCTTTCACAAACACCAGGAAATTTTCTGGGAAGTTTGAACATACTTGAATTTCACATGTACTTTTCTGGTTTCTTTGATGAGATGATATGTGTTTGTATCTGAAATGCATGAAGATGTCTATTTGTTTGAGATTTTGAATAAGAGGATTCTGATGGAGATTTCTTAATGTCATTCTTGGGTTTACTTTCAATACCGGTACATATTTGCTGACTGAATGATTGTTGGGTCAAATTACGTTTTCGGTTCTTAAGCTATGGGTCATATTTCAATTTATTTCTTAACATTTGATTCAACCTTAGGAATTTGGATGGAAATTGCCAAAATGTGACGCATTATTTGATGTGGTATGTGACGCATTATTTCCTCCCATCTTTCCTCCCATTTGTCCTTCCACAACTTTCCATCCATTACTCCTCCCAAGTGCATGGATGTCTCTCTCTCTCTCTCCTCTCTCTTTCTGTGTGGAGGAGAGAGAATCAAGACATTGAAGAGACATCAGAGATTGTACCCAGAAAAAAAAAAGGACAATCAGAGGAATTATCAGAAAGAAAACAGTAGTGGAATTTGTCCATGGAAGCAAAATAGTTCTGGAATTTGTCCGGGGTCATGGGGATGGCCTGAAAATCACGTGGGATGTTAGAGGTGGGATGTGGGAAGAAGAGAGCGAAGCAAGGAAATTTGAGCAGGGTGGAATTGCCTTTGTTGATGAAGGCAGGTCGTGAGTGCATGCAGCTGGTTCAAGAGTTGGGTATGTGCCGAGCCAGATGCAGGATTTTTGAGCGGTTGACGGATTTTGAATACCCATTTGCCTCAGTTGCGCATTCAAGCTCCTCTGTATAGGGTGTGCTTCTTGATTATGTAGTCTCGAATCCGCTGGATTTTCTTGTGGGTTTCTGTTGATTTTGATCTTGTCGGTGTTGGGGTGCTTTCACCATTTTTTGGTTTACTCTAAGTTTAGAGAGAGAGAGAGAGAGAGAGAGAGAGAGAGGAGAGAGGTAGGGTTTATGAGAAATGGGTTCTATTTGCTTTTATAAAAAAGAATGTGAGGTAGAGTCACAGAGAGGAGGACATAATTGGGCCTTACAAGAGTAATGTTGTTGGTTGATTGCAATGAAGTCTGATTTTGGGCCAACAAGAGGTTCTATGTTATTTGGCAGTTGATGGTCTGGTCTGGTTTTCCTGTCGCTTCATCAATCAATTCAAGACCCGATGGCTAAAATTATTCCGCCGCTGATGGTGGCACTGGTTGTGGACTAGAATACTGCCGGTGCAGGTGGGTGTTTTTCAGGAATCAGGAATCAGGAATCAGGAATCAGGAAAATGGAAAATAAGACGCATTACTCTTTATTTAATACAATAATCCCATACCATCTAACTGCAGTGAACTCAACTCAACTCTCATGGTTAATCTCATCTCAAAAGGCATTGCTCCCCGTCCCCAGTGGACCCACCCTATGCTACACGTCTCTTTCTTCCTCTTCACTCCTCTCGCCTACCTGCTACTGCTACCATCTTCCCACATACCCTCTCTCTCTCTCTCTCTCTCTCTCAACCTCAACCCAATGCATCGACCCGATCGATCACCGAACAAATCGCCAACCAACTTGGCTTCCTGCATCGTCGCCACAATTTTTCTCTTCTTCATCCTCGCGATCGCATTAATCGTCTTCTTCTGTCTCTTCAGACCAAAAGATCCCCAAATTTCCGTCACCTCCGTCCGGTTCCCCACTTTCTCTCTCTCCAACAACACCGTCAACTTCACCTTCTCCCAGTACGCCTCCGTCACTAACCCTAATCGCTACTCTCTCTCTCACTATGATAGCTCTCTCTCTCTCCTCTACTCCAGCTCTCAAGTCGGCTTCATCTTCATCCCCGCCGGTCAAATTCCCCCGGGAAGAACTCAGTACATGACCGCCACTTTCTCCGTCCAGTCCTTCCCGTTGATCGCGACGGCGCCTCAGTACGGCGGCTTCGGAGAAGGTCTTGCGGTGGTGGCGCCGCCGCCGACGATGGAAATAGAGTCCAGATTGAAGATGGCGGGAAGGGTTAGGGTTTTGGTAGTGTTCACGCACCGGGTGGAGACTAGCGTCAGGTGTAGTGTCGTGATCGAAGTGAGTAGCGGCTCTGTTTTGGGATTTCATTGTTGATCAAATGTGTATGTATGTATGATTGATTAATCGATTGATGACTACGAGATTTAGGGTTTTTTAGATTGTGGGTTTTGTGTATGGTAATGTACGACGCTTGTTTGAAGCACAGCTGTACAAACTGCTATCTTGGATTGGAATACCAAACATTCAAGCATTCAAGGCTACCAAACATTCAAGCATTCAAGGCTCTGTTTTCTTTCTTCCCACCTGGTTTTCTGGGGTTTCTTAAATTAAATTCCTCCTGGTATGAATCGAGTGAGTACAATGTAAGAAATCTAGGGATTGCTTGCAACATTAAAAAGCAATCCAACATAGATATCACTAGGATCTAAAAGGGTTTAGGCATCAAAACACTGAAGAAACCAATTAAAGAAGAATCATAGTTACCACATCGGAGTATTGTTTCAGTTTGCCGTCCCCGGTTTGATTATATTGAAAACCTGCCGCTCATGAGCTTGTTCTCCGAGATTCACATCCCACTTCTGGGAGATGCTTGCAATTGTTTCACTTCCATTTCTGTCATAAAATCTTTGCACTATCAATATCTCAAAAGGGAAGATTGTAATGTTTCCTCGTTAATGATAATTGATTTGAAATCTTCATCCTCTGGGTTCTGCACAGAGATGGGGAAGGCAAGAGTAAAGTCCCTGAAACAGTGACTAAATAGTTTAATACCAGAAGAGTCCGAGTTGAAGTATTGACTGGACCGGTAAGGGCTTAACGGGGATATAAAGTGCCGTCTTTCCATTATATTTTCATAAAGAGACTATTTTTAAGTTTCAAATCTGTAATCTTGAGATCACTAAAAAAATAACTCTATGACTATGTTGAGATTTATCATTAAAGTATTGACCGATGCGTATATATATTATTTAAAAATTAATAAATTAGTAGTTAATACCCCATAAATCAATATCAATCAAAAACTAAATGAATCAAAATTTATAGGAGGGTTTATATCATTAGTTTTTGATCAATTTTTATTAAAATATTTATCAATATTATGAATCATGACGTATGATTTAGTACATATGGTATTTGAACTCATTTGGTCCATATAACATTAGTCGTTTTATATATTAGAGAAACGATGGAAGATTGAGAACTAAAAATCCGATACAAGCCTGATCCAATATCTATTACTTAAGAATTAATAAATGAGGGTATGCCCCGACAAATAAATTATGGTATGACAATGGTCCAGTGCCATTTATGTACACTAAAAACTACACCAGTATACGGGAATAGCTAGAGGATTGCAAAATGCAGAAAGCTATGGCTGCGCAAAACCAACTTGATTATTGAATTGGGGGTGGACTTGCATGAGGTATGGAAGCGTCGTGTTCCTAAGCAAAGATGGATTCTTTTGTACATATTCTTTCCACTCTGCTTTATCGATTTTGCCTTCCCCCTTTGCATCTGTTTCATGAAATGTCTTCAATGAGAAGGAATTGTCAGGCTCAAACCAGTATTATTCTATGATGGGACTAATTCCATACCTTATCAACAATTGACTCGACAATGTCTTCTGGTAGGTGCAGCTCAGATTCATTCAAACAAGCCAGCACCATCTCCTTCAGCTGAGATTGTACAGACAGTAAAAATATTAACTTCAGAATTCTACACTATTATCCTCCCACCCCAATAGTTTACCTTGATTCTTTCAATTCCTACGAATTGCAGACCCCTAGTCTTCTCCAACAACCAGCTAGAAAAGGTGAGTTCATTATAACTAGAAGAGCAAAAGCAAATAATCATGCAGATCCTTCAAGGGCTATCAAACAGAAACCTTTTGACAAGCTCAATAACTATTGCATTCCATCTGAAGAAGTTGCTGTTATGAGTGTAAGGAACAAAATTGAAGCTCAAAACCGGTCCATTACCCAACTGAGAGACAAAATAGAGCTTATATTTAGAGAGAATCAGAAAAATCTTGTACTGATATAAACTGAATCAGTTTAGACCATTTACAAAATGACAAATCATGGAGAACGAAAAGATGGTGCATGTTAAAGCCCCAACCTCCTCCCCCTCAATGAAGCCGGTTTGCCTTGGATCATATAATCTGAATGCATCTGCCATAAATAATCTATGCTCCAGTATAGTTGTGTAGGTATTAATATAAAATAATGGAAGCACAGATGAACTCTTCAGCGGGAGAATAACCAGACTTGAGATAAACCTAATCTCAGAATCACAAACAAGCCGGTTTCTCAAAATTTCTTACATTTTATTTTAACCGCTTCAGGAGTTTTTGGATGAAAGATACTCAGTGATCGAACAAACTCTCCAAACTCAATATGGCCGTTGCCTTTGACATCAACCAATTCAAATATGTGTATAACAAAAGATCGACCACATGAATTGACAGATCCATTTTTCCACTCGATTGTGTTAGTGAGTTGAGGAAAACTGCCATGACAAACACCCATTCTTGCTTGTGACAGAACATAGAACATAGTCTATTCTCATTCACGTAAGATAAATGGAGTTACACACAAATGAATGTTAAATTTTTAATAAAGAAATACAAATTTATGAATCTTAGTGCAGCTTGGTCCCGATAGAAGCCTGCAGTCTAATTGGGACTGTTTCAATTAGGACTTTCGTGATTCATCGGCCTCTCAATTACCACAAAGCATTCAAGAAACTCTTTAAGACCTTTAGAATTAATGGTTCCATTGGCCATGCAGCTCCTGGTAATTTCTGTATTTTTATTCTTGAAACTTTCTGTATTGATCTTCTATCCAGCGGCCATGCAGCTACTTGATCTTCTATCTCTCTCTCAATAATTTTCTCTCTCTCTCAAGATCCTTTCTTGATCTTCTATCCATTCAAGCTCGACTCTCAATCAATCTCCATTAGAGTGGATCAGATTCAAGTGTCCCAGATTCAATCAATTTCCTGATCAATCTCCTGATCTATTCATTTTGCTTCATAGGCCGTAAGTTGTGGGTCCTGTCTTCGACATTTGACTACTGCAAATTATGTGATTCTTTCAAAATACTTGATTAATTTCTAGGAGTAAAGAATTTCTGAGATTTCTCTGGGATCTTTGGTCTGTTTTTGGAGTTGCGGGTTCTGTCCGGTTTTGTTTATTTTCAGGGAGCCTTCAAATCTGTCAAATTGCCACTGGAGAGTTCAAATCTGTCATTTGTAGCTTCGATCAGGTCAGTCATATTCTCTACTGTTATGTTCGATCAGGTCAGTCATTTTCTCTGGTTTCGTTTATCTTCTGTCTCTGTTGTTATATTTTCTGCTATTATAATTTTGTTCTTGCTGCTCTATTTTCGGATAATCTGTTGTTTGAGTTTTACGCTGTGCATCTGCTCTATTCTATTTGAGTTTTGTTCTATAACATTCTGTTATCTCTTGAAGTGTTGTATATTCTGTCTTTGTTATTCTTGGTGTCTTTGTTATCTTCTGTCTTGCTGTCTTTGTTATCTTCAGAAAATTTGTTGTTTCCTCTGGTTTTAGTTTACATTTGTTATCTTCTATCTTTGTCTTATGTTCTATTTGAAGTGCTGTTTCTTGGGCTTAAGTTGTGAATTCTTGTTCATGTCGTCTATTTCTTGAGTTTTGGTTACATTCATTTTGTTATATACCTTTCGTTCTGCTGTTCCCCTAGTTTAGTTCTTGAGTTGTGTTTCATTTGCTGATTTATTTAAGAAGTGTTTTGAATTTAAATCTTGAGTTTGTTCTTCTAATCTGAGTTGTGGTCTTGTTATATGTTTATTTTACATTTTTTTTATTGCTCTTGAGTCTAGGTTTTGGATTGTTCTTGGGGCATTTTGGAGTATATAGGACCCATTTTTTTTTTTTTTAAGAACTCCACCATGGCTGATCCCAAACTCGGATAAAAGAGTAGAATTGTAGTAGATTGACAATCAGCGTGAAATCTTTTGTTAAAGTAAAATAGAGACAAATAAAAATTATGTTACTTTTACGATTAATTTTGACATTATTGTTTTCAATATTATTGTCTTTTGATTTTTTTTCTTTAATTAAAAATTTTGATAGAATTTAATTTATCGTTAATTTAGTTTATTTTATTACCCTTGTCAAAATACAAAAATGAGAGACAATGAAAATATGATTTGCATAAATACTTAAAATATAAGATTTTTAACTGACAAATTAGGGGAGATAGGAAAAGTAATAAATAAAAGAAATATTAAAATTATGTGTTTACAAGAAACTAAGTAGGTAGGGGAGAAAATTAGAATAATTGAGTCTTATGGACATAAACTTTAGTATATAAATAGAGATAAAACTAGAAATTGTGTAAAAATAATTGTTCATAAAAACTTACGTGAGAATATGGTAGAGATAAAAAAAAGTGAGATAGAATTTTATTTGTCAAGATGGTTAATGAAAAAAATATAATTAACATAGTTAGCATATATGTACTCCAAGTAGATATAGGTGTAATTAGTAAAAAATGATTTTGAAAAAATTTAGATAAATTTATACAGATTATATCTAGAATAGGAAAATTATTTATTAGAGAAGACCTTAATGGACATGTAGAGGAAAATAACGAAATATTTGAAATTGTATATGGAAATTTTGATTTTGGTAGTAGGAATGGGATTGGAGAAACCATTCTAGAGTTTACTACAACATTTGATTTGATACTCATAAACACTTTTTTCAAGAAAAGAGAGTTACACAGAGTTACATATAGAAGTGGATCGAATGCTAGTTAAATAAATTTCTTTCTCACTAGGAGAAATGACAAAATGATTTGTAAGGAATACAAGGTTATACCGAGAGAGAGTATAGTAATTTAGCATAAACTGTTAATTATAGATGTGCGTATGTCTAAAAGTTAAAAAGAATATCTTTCGTTAATAGAGTCAAGAATTAAGTGATGAAAAGTGAAAGAAATAAAAGTAACAATCTTTAGAAAAAACAATTAATGCAGGGATAAATTTGGTCGGCTAATGATAATTCAGAAACTATGTGAGTAAAAATGTCTAATAATATCAAAAATATAGGTAGGGAGATTTTTGGTGTATTTAGAGGATGAGTTCCAATAAATAATGAGTCATGGTGGTAGAATAAGGAAATTCAAACTGTTATACGAATAAAAGGGGAGTATTATAGATATCTTAAAAATATGAGAAATAATGAGACATTTAAAATATATAAAAATGTAAAGAAAAAAATGAAAAAGATTATTTAGAAATCAAAAAAATAAAATGTATAATGAATTATATAAGAATTTAGAAACAAAAAATGGAGAAAAAGAGATTTACAGAATCGTTAAATTAAGGAAGAAAAAAGGAAAAGATTTAAATAGTTTTAGGTATATCAAGAGTAAGACTAATAGTATACTTGTGAGAGATAAGAATATAAAAAAATATATTGGAGAGATTATTTTGATAATCTGTTCAATGTGAATATCGACAATATCATGATACTTGTAGAAGAGATCAATAGAGACTTCAAATATAAAATTTATTTTCATGAAATAAAGGACGTGCTAAAGAGAATGAAGAATAATAAAATTTTAAAATTTGATTAATATTGTGAAATTATGAGAAATAGTGATTGTATATAGACTAAAATATGAGATAAGCGTATCTCAAAATTAATTTGGATTTATATCAGGAAGATCCACTACCGAATCAATTCACGTACTAATGCATCTGATGAAGACATTTAGAGTATAGAAAAGAAATCTACATATAATATTCATTGATCCAGAAAAAGTGTATGATGGGGTTCCAAGAGACATATTATGGTAGACGTTGATGAAAAAGAGGATTTCCATCAGATACATCAATTTTATTAAAAATATATATGATGGAGTTGTCATCAAAGTAAGAACTAGCAGAAGATAAGCGATAACTTCTCTATAAACATTAGACTCCACTAGGGATCGGTAATAAGTCAAAATCTGTTTACAATAGTGATAGATGAAATCGCAAAGAATATCCAAGATAAAATACCATGGTATATGCTCTTTGTAAATGATATAGTGTTGATAGATGAAACTAAAGTTTGTATTAGTACTAAATTGGAATTATTGAGGAAACACACAAGAGTTCAAAAAATTCAGATTGAGCCGATCTAAAATGAAGTACATGAAATATATATTTAGTGATAATCATCAGAACGATAAAAAAATGATTAGATTAGAAAAACATGAGTACAAAAAAAGTGAACGTTTTAAATATCTCGAATCCATTATCCAAAATAACAACAACATAAACAGAGATGTAAATCATAAAATTCAAACGAGTTGGATGAGATAGAAAAGGCCATCTGGAGTTTTTTGCAATCGTAAGATACTACTCTATCTGAAAGGGAAGTTTTATAAAATGATTGTAAGATTTGTATTATTGTATGGTCCCGAATGTTAGGTCATTAAACAAAAGTAAGAGCAAAAAATGATTGTAACTGAGATGAGAATATTAATGTAGGTGTGTGATAAAACTAGGAAAGATAAGAATAAAAATAAAGAGATACGCGTTAAATTAGAAGTGAACTCAATTATAGATAAGATACCAGAGTATCGATTGAAATGGTTTAGACATGTACAAAAAAAACCCAAAGATGCACCAGTTAGAAAAATTGAGAAATTAAATATAGGAGATTTAGTAAAACGATGAAATATACCATTAAAAATCTGGATACAATGTATTCACAAAAATATGATAGTTAAGCGGTTAACTGAAAAGATGATTTCACATAGAAACGAGTGACATAGAAAAATTAGAGTAAGTTAAATCATCACTTTTAATATTATAAATGTATTTGGATAATGTGTGCGTGTTTTTTTTTTATTCATCTTATATTTATCTCTCAAACGATCGATTCTAAATTTTAAAATTAAGGTTCAAGTTGTTGTTATTGTTGTAATCGTAAACTCTTTGTATTGAATTAATGGTTTAGAAACCATCATTGCCTTCTCCACCAGCCGATTCGTGTTTGTCTTTGAATTCTCCGGCCTTTAGATGCTTCAACCACCTTCAATTTGCCTCAATCAACCCATCATCTCCTTCGTCTGTGTCTTCTACTTCGACTGCTCCATTGACCGCCATCTGTTCTCACTTGTTTGTCATTCATTTTAGTCGTCGGGAAAGAAGAAGCCATCATCAAATCTAGATTCAAGGGCGTGAAGTTTTGCTCTAAACTTTGATGTCTCACCGCTCGATTTGCCTTACCAAAAGAATATAACCACAACAGCCACCTAAAAATGATAGACCACCTTACACATTCTTAGTTTCGTAAGAACCAACAATTCCATCGCAAGAGAATCGAGTTGAGCTAAATGAACACGTAACGTATTCAAGGTCAATTCATGTAATGTATAAGTCTAAAAATAATGTTCATACTCAGCTTGCAGAGCTCCACGAACAAGCTGAGCTCAGTTCTCGACAAACCCAGTCATGTCACGAGTTGCTAAGAATGAATGAGTTAAGCTTTGGATCCGTCATGGATCTCAGTATTCTCAAAATCTATAAATCATATTTATGCCATCGTCCATAACAAAAACCATAGTGGTCTATCATTGATAGAAGAGTACTTGATTTGAGTCACTTGAAAAGTGAAATCTGCATGTTACTGCCTGCCTCAATCAAGAAACAGAATCTGGCTACCTTCGAAGGAGGCATATGAAGCATTAAGATTTCAAAGGAGACTCCATTTCCATTGCAATATTTTTGACATTACACTGAACAGGAGGTACAACTTATGCAGGCCACCTGCATAACCAAATTGACATTAATATGAATCAGACCCTACATCAATGAATTATCAACCCAAAGGTGGAGAAACCTAGGGCATCCTGATCCTTTGTGAGAATTGAATGAGAATAAATAAAGGATACAATCCAGTCAAAAAGAACATCGTCCCAATGAGCCAGAGCGGATTGAATATTAATTACACTCCCTAGTCTAGGATACAAACATGACAAAATCACCAAAGGAAGCAAATTAGGCTGCAACCAAGTAGCCCTGACAACAAATACAAGCAATCAAAATTCCAAGTACAGCTCCACCAAGGACCTGCGATGGAGTATGACCAAGAAGTTCCTTGAGCTTTCTTTGACTTATTGGATGCCCTTGGAACAAGTCCTCAACGATCTTATTGAGAACCTGCATCCATCATAAAAACTTTTCCATTTAAGAAACCATTGTGTGAATTATAGAACAGAAATAAGAAATCCACCACAAGATCATCGTTGGAGGTTTTAGGACAAGTTTGCAGAAGGGGTGCAATACAAATTGTTTAGGACAAATACAGATGATAGCATAGAAGTAGGCATATATTAGACTCCATCTTTCAAGTCCAAAAACAACTCGAGAGGGTGAAATAATGGCCTCCAACTCATGCAGCAACATTCATGTATGTATCATGTATGTACATTAGTACACTTCACTATCAAATTGTAACTCTAACCACCTCACAACACACAGAAACACAAGCAAAAAAGAGGGGATCCAGGAAGAGAGAGAGAGAGAGAGAGAGAGAGCAATATGCAACAAATTTAATAACCAAGGTAAGAACAGAACTGCAAATGAACGACGAACATGCAACAATATACATATTGACTTTGATAAAATGATTGAAGAGTTACCAAAGAAAATATAAAATTGTTAAGAAGCTACAGATCTTTTCATGTTCTACCCATCAATCCACTTTCAGTCAAGTAATCCCGCAATTCAAAAGCTAGGTCAAAATAAGCCACCTCCCAGAGATAACTTTCGCTTGGTAGATTGCAATTGTTGGCATCATTTCTCCAGTATGGTATGTAGTAGGACTTTCGACTGATATGCCATTCACTTTCACCATTGCACTGTTAGAACTTAGTATAGAACTCAGAATTCTCTCATGCCTCATTCCTAGTTAGAGCCACCTACTGATTTTCTCAAATTTCTTGACACAAGCTACTTGACTGTTGTGTTTATCAAAAAACCTTCAAAGAAAAGAAAAATATTGCAATTTGTGATTGAATCAGAATGATATTTGTCTAACTTTTTCCTTTTCTTTTGGGGGGGGGGGGAGGGGGCAGGCACTCAAACAATCTGTTCGCAGATAATGCTGGGGACCAACGCCACTTGTAATTGAGAGTCAGGCTGTGCCGTGTTGTCTGCACATAGTGTCACTTGGTCTTAACAAATCTAGATATGACTGAGAACCATCTAAAACCAGAGTCAATACAAAGAATAGGTGAAATACAAAGATTCTACACAGAAATTGTTGAAATAAGAAGAATAGGAGAACTGTTCTTTCAGCCTCACAATCAATGCAACCGATGATAGGTGAAATATAAAGAATAGGAGCAGTCTGTAACATTTCAATGGTAGATATCATTGTAGAGCATTCCAGACAAGAGATGGAAAATCAATAGATATTTTTTTATGTGGTTGTTAAAATTAATAAAATTTTTTTTTTTTTTTAAAAAGGGGAAAAAAGGTTTTTTTTGGGGGAAAAAAAATTAAAAAAAGGGAAAAAAAAAAAAAAAAAAAAAAAAAAAAAAAAAAAAAAAAAAAATTTTTCCTCCGTATTTATCGCTCCACAACATAACATATGCCCTATGACCTCAATTTGCTTTATACACACAGACACGCACAGATAATACACACACACACACACACAATATGTTATACATATATATTATAGAGATGCCTGATCCCAAATGCTTTTAACTCCACTTATGTGAGCCTTCAGGCATCCAAAACCTCTTAACAAAGCAGCAAAGCATGTTCTCCGAAGCTTTACTGCCACACCATAACAGTGCGTACATTATTTTAAAATTTTACATGGGCAAATATTTAATCATACACAGTAGTTGGCATAGAGCTGATCAGAAGGTACCAAGTCGAAAAACAAAGATGAGTATTCTATGAAGGTGCAAAAGTGAGCTAAGTCAAGTAGTAGGTTTCTCAAGCTCTCTCTACAATACACGAGTGAAGCTCTGGATCATTTTATTCATAGTAATGCCAGACCTACATAATAAAGTCAATACATTGTCTACCATGCATACATACTTCTAAGTGGCATTGTTCTATTGGTAAAACATTACACTGTATATTATCTACTACCATGTACTTTCTATGATAGACAAATCAATGCCATAGTTGGCCTCAGTATGTAGACCTAGCATTACTCACTCATTCAACATAGGAATTAAGCTCAAAAGAGTTAACTCAAGTTGAGCCCAAGTAGCTTCCCCAACTTATACATACTCAAAAGTTATTCACAAGTAGCACAATGCTCAAGCATGGCTCATTTCATAAATGAGCTCAAATTCAACTATTTTAAATTTTGAGCCAAGATCAAACAAGCTTTTGGGGGGTGAAGCTCTAATCAAGCCTGAGCCACTCCAATCATTTTATAACTCTTCTTCTAAGCTACCATTTATCTATATGAAGTAGTCGCTTCCATCTCCAACTTTTCTTCTGAGATTCTACCAATACTAGGATAGGAAGGTCTTCACACCACAATCACCACCATTCTTCCGGTTCATAGAAGACGACCCAAGAAATACGATAGAATTCTACTTTCAACTCAACCCAGATTCCTACATGATAGAGAGATAGAGCTTTGTTCTCATTTTCCCCCGCGACTTCAAGAGTTTGAACCAAGTAAAGGACAAAAAATAGCCCCCCTATACCTTTCTGTTTGCAGAGACTTTATTCATCTAGGCAAGTCTACCTTTTACTCCGCAGACATTTAATGCCACTTAAGAGAACATAGGTCTTATCATCAGCATAGCATGGAAAGAAGATATCCAACAGTTGAAAACCTTCACAGATATCTAACAGTAGAAAATCTTCAATAACCCCATCGCTTGAGTACTATAACTAGAAGCATCACCAGCAATGCACTTAACAAGAAGACGAGGAGTTACTTCTGACATTGAAGTCGTAGCTTTTTTCTATGCAAGAGAAATGAAGGTTCACCTCTCCATATGTACCATTCAAAGTTGTGAGGACCATTATGTTTTTCCTCCTCCATCATATGTTGCACATGGAAATAGTTTGACAGTTACAATGATAACATCGCCACGTGAAACAATTGGAGTTCACCAATGCAATCTCTGAAGGGAACTAATAAAAAATAAATCGACTGGTTTTCCTAATCAACCAATACCATGACATAGAAACCATGCATGTAATAAAATAAATAGATAAATAAAGTTGAATCAAGTTGTAGGAAAATTCAATCAAGGAGATTTTTTTCCAAGAGTATGGCCTCTCAAGACTCATCAAACTAGTTTAAGAATTATTAAAAACAAAATGGAAAACATGGCAGCTTCAATAAAACAAAACAATATATCCCTAAATACATTTCCCAAAAAAAAAAAAAAAAAAACCCAAAATACAATCAGAATTCCAACCTCAAACTCATCCAACAAGTTACCACCTAATCCATTTGCAACATAAAGCAACATCACAACATTGTCCAAATCAAAAACCCAAGCAAGCAGTTAACCAATACAAAATCATACCTCAGCTTGCATTCCTGCGTGGCGTCGAACCCCGATAGCATCGTACATAACAATGAGACTAAACCCCAAACAAACCGGAAACAGCGAATCAGCGACGCCATGACAAAGCGCAACCGAGGTTGTCAAGGCCGTACACAATGCCGAGTGCGACGAAGGCATTCCACCGGAAGTGAACAAAATCTTGAAATCCCACTTTCTCTCTATGAAGAAATTCAAGAAAACCTTCATAGACTGCGCCACGGCCCACGCGACTAAACCCGAAACAAACGTCGGATTCGCCGCAAGTGTAGCCAGAAACGGACTTACATGAACCTTTGCTGTCGATGTCACGCTCAATAATGCCATTCCAATCCCTCCATTCTGCAAATATTTTCCATTAAACTCTTCATTTTCGCTAATTTTTCCAAACCCAGACACCCAATTCTCGAAATTTCGAAAAATTGGGAGCAAATCCCAAAAGAGTTTTGACGGAAATCTCTGATTGTTCCATCTTGAATCTGGGGTTTGGGGGCTTTTGTAGGAAACAGAGATAACAGAGGACTTGAGTTTCCTGAAACTGTAGAGTTTTAAGAAAGAAAAAGTCCTGGTGCTCGTGGGGAACTTTGAAGGGTTTGAGAAACCGAAACTGAGGAAGCTGAATGAGGGTTTTAAGGAGAGAGAGCAGTCCATGGGAGATGGGAAGAGTAATTGACTTCAGTCTGCATTGCACGGGAACAGAGGAACGAGGAGAGCGAGATGGAGAGAAACAGGGGAAATGAGAGAGCCATGATCGTTGGGTTATGGAAAAGCCCTGGATCACTCCATTTTATTTCGAATATGCCACTGGGAATATGCTCCACATATTTTGATTATGCGCATTTGATTGGCCTGGCGACCATTTTGGAACCTAAACATTGTCCTGGTCTTGTGTGTGGACTGAGCTCTGCCTGCATATTATTTTTTTATTGAAAAAAAAAAAATTAATGTAGTTAGATCTTGATGCTTCTTCATTATTCGTTTAAAAAGAAAAAATATATCCTTTTCTTGAAAGATTTTCGGATGCTGGTGGGCAGTGAGAGGTATCTTCAAGAGTGGACTTCTGTTTAATATTTAATTTGAGTATTAGAGTCAAATTAATATTCTTAATAAATGTTTTTCAAAAATTTATTCGACATTAACAAATTATAGTTTCACTGATATCATTTTTCTTTTATAGATTTTGAATTTAAATTCTTCTGATATATTAAAACACAAAAAGATTATCCAACAATGCCAGCGGATAAGTTCAAATGTAGGGTTATATTTAACATATATATATTTTTTATTTTAATGCATTTGAGTAATCGAATAAGAATTTTTTGATGCTTTGTCTAGTGTCAATTCTTGTGCCAAAACCCAGTTCAAGATGCTCCAAGCACGTTCACTTTTTCCTTTTGCGATGATAATGGGTGAATTTAAAAGACATGATGCTAAGGTTGAGTCAACACAATTGTTCACTTCTGAATGATTAAAAACAGCTACTAGGACTTCAATGCAATTAAAGCTTCATGCTATGGAGGTCAAGATACCATTTGCGAGGGTATCAATGTTAGTAGATGAGAATAATTTTATAGTTTAATAATCATAATCTCTTTTTCACAATTCCGACTATTAAGCTGTTTAAATAAACTCGCGTTGCTTGTTAAAAATTTATTACAAGTAAAAAATCTCTTTCTACTTATTCAAAATTAAATAGAGTTTTTACTATCATGAAATATAAGATTAAAAATTACATATGAGTTTGCAGATGTAATTATTATTATTTTTTTACATAAGATAAAATTTATGGTATAAAATTAAATCTCTTTCATCATACGATACTAAGTAATAGTGTGAATCGAAATCACATCACTCTACTTGTTACATAAAAAATTTCTTATTACATGGATGACGAGTATTTGGTAAGACCATAAATCTCTGGAGTGGGTTAGACTTACTAAGGGTTGACCAGAGGGAAGAAGAGAGAAAATAAAAGAAAGGGGAGTAAAGTAAGTGTATTCATCGCTCCACACTTTATAATGCCTGCTCAACCAACCTCTATGTAAAGATTCGAACCTGTGAAGGCATGTGACCAACGAAGCAGAACCCAAAAAAATCACACAATTTTGACATAAACTAATTTAGAAATTAACGATACGTGAATTTAATGATAGAATATTAAATTTTATTAATCAAAATCTTAAATTTAAATATTAAAAATAAAAATAAATAAATATTGATAGAGTCAACTCTTAAATTAGATATATAACTATTCAAATCAGATTAATTAAACTTTTAAATATCGATAATCAAATTATTTAAAAGAAAAAATAGTTTAGAATTGAGAACAAAGTGGAGGGTTAAGCCCAACCTATCAAGTAATTGGATATGCTTGAGCAAAATTTGGGCCCGATGAATTGATCGAGCCACTGGACTTTGTGCAAGCCATATCTCGGCATTAAATTGGCTAAATCATTATGAATTTTTTTTTTTTTTTTTGGTTTACATAAAATTTAAATCTCGTATTTTGGAGAGAAAATTGTGACCATTACGCTATCTTTTGGGACATCACTATTATTAATTGTACAGCCTGACTTATACTATTTTATAAGATGGATTATAATTTGTCTCCGAATAAGGAAAATATATATGAGTTGGTTTTGAAGTATGTTGTTCTTATGCTGAAATTACGTTTTACAGTTTATACTTTACATATTCAGCACCCTTAGATCATGTTTTCTTGGTTTCCTTGTTTGTGCCTAAAATGAATGGATGCTGCAGCAACTGATGTGCACTCCATCGCTGCATAGGATCTCTCTGCAAACATTTAGAAATAAAATCCATAAACTCTGGAGCCGCCATTGGGGGCGCTTGTGCAGGCTCCGACTTACAGAGAGCACGCATGAGTCTCGCTCGTGAATCCCATTGTCCGCCAACTTCAACATCAAACGGAAGTCCACCGATTGGTTTTTGTGGCCATCCAATGGCTTATCTTGCTCCTACCTCTCATGGACAACCCCATGAAATAACAAAAGGCTGCTCCTGATCCTCATCAGCTGTTGGATGAAATTCAAGAATCTCTTCAGCTCGTCAAGAATTCTGTTCTAGCAAAAGGACTTGCAGAAACTTTAAGCACATTTGAATAACTTACACGTGTGGCTCAAGTCCTAGCTTTGTGTGTGTCAAATTTTCTTTTCAAATAAGACTGTGAGAGAAGATCAGTTCATCACCATTGTAAAAAGTCATCTTCCTCCATGTTTGTCCTGGTAAAAACTAAATAAAAGTTGACTTGGGTTTGCTGGTACATAAATGTCTGCTAAACAACATCCTGGATTAAATGGTTTTATGTTAGGTATTTTGACAATAATCATGCTCAACTCTTTGCTAATCAGAAAGAGGAAGGCACGATCAATATTATTATCTTAAGATATTTATTATTTCTGGAGCATATCTCCATTTTTTGTTCTATCGGATACTGAAATAAAGATACAATCCCTCATAATATAAAGGGAGCATATTTTGTGAAATGGCTTTCTATAACTAAATTCCTAATCGCGATGATATCAAGCATAGAATATTTATTAAATTTGCTTACAAGTGAGCAAGGACTTTTAGGGTAAGTTGCATGATTTGTGTCCTAATACAATACACCACTTGCATTGATACTTGGATAAGTATACACGTTTAAAAAGAACAAATTTATTATGGTAAATCTCTCAATTTAAACATGTTCTATAAATTTATAAATATATAAATACTCGTATAGTTTTTTTTTTTTTACTACTGGTATCAGATAATTATATTGAATCTAATTAAATCCGATTTGAGTTAAGTCAGTTTTTAATGAGTAAAAGTCTTCTTGTCCATGTTTTCTTCTGTGACAACCCAGCTCGGTTTTCTTTTTTCTTTTCTTTTAAAGCACAAGAAAATAGAGGATATGAGAAAAAGGGTTTGATAGAGGAGCAATAAAGAGAGAAGAAGAAAGAAAAATACTAAGAAATATATTAATGTTGATTGGCTTAGCTGGAAGGGAGCTGAGTTTTCTTAACTATGGTCGTGAGGTCAACTCTCTATAGGTACGAAAAAAATCATATTGGGAGACCTCTTTTAGATCAACTCTCTATGGGTACGAAAAAAATCATGTTGGGAGACCTCTTTCGAAGAGAACCCGATAATAGGTCGATCTGAATTAGTAGAGACGAAACTTTAAATACTGGGTGGGAAATCACAAAAAAAAAAACAAAGAAAGATAGACGGAGAAGTAGAGAGAGAGCATGGTGAGAGAGAGAGAGAGAGTATGCATTTCAAAAGTATTTATGCATTTTTTTTTTTGACTATTTTTATTTAACTACTAACTATCCAACCAACTTTTCTAACTATTCAACTAATCAACTAAATAACTTTTTTAACCACTCAATCAATCAACTAATTAACCAACTATTAATTGTTACACCATCCCTCCCTTAAAAAAAGTGTTTTGAAACTCAGACCTGGCCGACCTATCTGATCGAAAACTGGATCAGCATCCAGTCCGAGTCTTTTTATAGAATCGATTTTTAAAAAAATCGATCAAAAGCCGGGTTGGACTGAGAAAATTGGATTGAACCAGTGCGGTCCAACTTGGTTTTTTTAATATAAAATATGTGTAAAAAAATTATAGTTGTCTCTATTCGAATCTAAAAATAGGATGAAAAAATGCATAATTTCGCCATTAAACCACAAATTATTATTGTCTTTGTTTGTTATAATTTAAATTTATTTATGATTTTATGATGACGTCATCAGATTTTTTTATCCGATCCAATCGATTTGACCCAGTGACTTATTAACCTCTTAGTGTGATCGGTTTGTACTCCAGTCTGGATTTCAAACTAAGACTTAATTATACCCCTATCTTCCTATATTGATTTTTCTTGACTAAGATTAATCCATTTTTTTGGGTAATTCAATGAACTCTAATAATGCAATTTGTAATTAAAGAGAACATCAATTTCTTGTAATGATGTTATTCTTGAAGAAAGGAAATTAGGGTGGATTTCAAGACTTTTTCCAGAATATTGAATGAATGTTAAATCAAAATTTATATTTGTGTTAAGAGATAAGGTGATAGATTATCTCTTAAAAAAATGAAATCAGGGTAGATTCATGATTTTTTTTGGATATATTGAATAAATTTTAAATCAGAACTTATATTTTTGTTGAGCGAGAAGGTGACGAAAACAAATAACGGATCTAACTTTAGTTGCAATAAAAATAATGAGAAAAAAGAGGAGACGATTTTCTTTGAATTTTATAGTCATTTCTTGTATTTTAGTGTTTTGCTTCTTGAGATGTCCGTAGATGGCTTTATACCGGTTTCTTGTGCCATTTTCTCACAATTTTGTTGAGAATCGTGATCTCTAATATCAATCTATAATAATCTAATTCAATTTTTCAAAAAAAAAAAAAATGGGAAAAGCGTGGATATGAGAAACAAGGATTGATAGAGGAGCAATAGAGATATAGAGAGAGGAAGAAAGAGAGAAAGAATACAGAAAATGATAATGAGAGAAGTAAAGAGAGCAAGGTAAGAGAGAGAGAGAGGGAAAGAGTATGTTTAGAAATCAATTCAATTCCATAACGAGAGAGATAAAGAGAGAAGTAGAGAGAGAGTAGGGAAAGAAAGAGCGAAAAAGAGTACGTTCAGAAATCAATTTAATTCCATTCATTGGTTTTTCATCTTACGAGTATTTATACATTATTTCTAACTATTTTTATTTAACTATTAATTAACTAACTTTTCTAATTATTTAACAAATCAATTAACTAACCACTCAACTAATCAACTAATTAACTAACTACTAATTGTTACATTTTTATACATAGGATTTGAATATAAAATTTTATTTAAAAGATATTAGTATCCAGTCATTGAATTAATTAAACGTTGATACTCGTATAAGTTTATAGCAAACAAGTTGTGTTTTACTCTCTTATATTTTTTCGTAGCACGACAAAAACCACATGTTCTAATATAGAATAGGATGATTGTTAGATCTTTATTTCTAAATTTGTGTGTAGGCTTTTCTTGGTAAAATTTGATATGGAACAAAATTAATTATAGTATTACATTAATGTTAACAGTGTAAAACATAGATTTCTTTTAAAAAAAATGAAGATAGATTAAACTAAATTTAGATAAGTTTAAGAAAGATTATAAAACTTTGATTTATACTTATAAAATCTAAATTTTTAGTAAAATTTTTTATTTTAATTATAAAATATTGAAAATAAAATAATAAAAAGTGAAATAAGTTGAACATAATATAATTTTCGCAACAAGCAATAGACCAATCAGTGGTTCGCAAGTTTTAGGTATGATCACTTATGCCTACGGTGACTTATCATTATTTGTAAGATTGGTGTAATATATATTTGGAAACACCTGAATCTTATACAATTATTTTACCATAATTTTTATATGCCAATTTTTTTGTATATAAAATTAATACTTGGAATATTTTATAAAGTTTTTTGGTTAGAATATATTAGTGTCACATATTAAATTAAAACTCTCACATTATAATTATATAATATTAAATTTGCAATAAAAAAATTAAAAATTCCATGAAAATTAGTTTTTTTTTTATTTTTAATTTAATTTTAATATCGATATCCACGTGGTACCCAACTAAGCTAGCATCAGTGGGATCAGGCAAATGTGCACAACAGGCATAATTCGGAAGTCTTCAACATAAATTCAACACGCGGATTCAAAAAACTGAGTAAAGGACAAAACTGAACCGAAGCCTCTCTCTCTCTGCCAGTTCCTTCTATTTCAAATTCAAGTATCCACCCTCTCTCTCTCTCTCTCTCCTAACTCCATTTGCGGATCTCAAATCTCCCTTTCTCTATAGATCTCAAAAATGGAGAATCTGATCTCCCTGGTCAACAAAATCCAACGAGCTTGCACCGCTCTTGGAGATCACGGTGAGGACAGCGCTCTGCCGACTCTTTGGGACGCCTTGCCTTCGATCGCCGTCGTTGGTGGCCAGGTTTAGATCTCCTCGATCTGTTCACTTTCATCCTTTTCTAGAAATCTTGTGGTTTAGCTGAAATTTGGATTTCCACTTTGGATTGTTCTTTTGGTTCCTTCTGAAATTCGTTTCGATCTGTTAGTCTTGGTAGCTCTAGTTCGCGATTTAGGTCTGTAAGGATTTGTGGGAAACGAGAAGGTTCAAGAATGCTCAAAATAAGCTATGAAATTGTTCTTGTGCGTGTAATTCTTGGATTTATGATATTTAGTTGGATCTAGAGCATTATGGGTACTGCTCAGAATTGTTGGTTTTCATGTAGTTTTAGCTTTTGGGGAAGTAGGATATTTCACAAGATAAAACAATTTGGCCATAGTTTAGAATAGAGATGCTCTTTATTAGGGTCGTCAGCGAATTTCTAAAGAAGTACACAAGAAGTAGAAATGCATGTGCAACAATCAATGGAAAATTTTCATTTTTGGTTATGAGGATTAATCTTATTTATCTTTTGGTTTGTTGATTAATCAAGCAGAATCTGATTTCAATACCTTGGATATGTTAACCATGTGGGTCAATCTTATTTATCTTTGGTCGTGACAAATATGTTAATTATGTTATGTGAATCAAGTTGGGTTCAAAGGAAGTGATTCTTTTTCTTTACTTTTTTGCCACTTAAGTTGATAGATTCATGCTTTGCTAGAGTTGTCAAGTGCTGCTTTGTGTGCCATTATTGGTTATAAAAATCATTGCTTAATATTTTACTACAGTGATGATACATATTTTAGTATTGTCTGCGGTTTGAATAGCTAGACCCTAGAGTGATCTTTAGTGCAACTCTATTGGCCTATCTTGTTTAGCTAGATTACTGTCATTTTATGATAGTTGAGGCTATTAAAGGTGATATATGACTTTGGAGTTAACCTTTAATTAGGTACCTCAACTTATATTCGTTTAATTTCTTCTCTTATAAACATTTTATGATCTTTAGTAAAATAATACTGAATGCTTTCCTAGTGAGTTCTAGTATTTCTGTAAAAACATCTCTCTCTTTCTCTCTCTCTTGTGTGTGATGTGGGGTGTCACACTAACTGAAGCTGTGCATCCTCTTGGAATGGACTATCAAATTGCTGAGACTGATGAATGTATCAAAAATACCATTTGGACTCCCATGATCACTGCACGTTCTTTTTTTTTTCCCTAGCAAAAGCGGCTGAGGTCTCGTGTGTGTCACATGCCTGCCGAATCCTCCTTGTTTTCAATGGTTGCACTTTAATGTAAATTTGGCTTTCAGCATGACATCATATTGCTTTGCAGAGCTCTGGGAAATCTTCAGTGCTTGAGAGCATTGTTGGGAAGGATTTCTTGCCTCGTGGATCTGGTAAAACTCTTTCTTCACTTCTCAGCATTCAACTTGTTTTGTATCCTTGAGTTTGTATTTTCAGCTTTTGAACTTTTCTAGGATTATCCTGTTTTCTCTAGAATTGGGTGCTGATACAAAATGATATGTAGGGATTGTCACACGGCGGCCTCTTGTTTTGCAACTACATAAGATTGATGAAGGAAGAGAATATGCAGAGTTCATGCACCTCCCGAGAAAGAGATTTACTGATTTTGGTATTTTTCTGCAAGATTTGATATAAGATATTTATAATCCCTGCCCATATTTGTTTTCTACTGCACAGTTATGAATTTCAAGCTTCTTTTCCCTATCTTGTTTACAGTGGTACTTCAGTAACAAAATTTCTCGACCAATTTTAACCTTGCATTGTTGTTGTTGTCACTTATTTATTATTTTCAGACACTCACTTTATATGTTATATGTTGTAGCTGCTGTGCGGAAGGAGATCCAAGATGAGACTGATAGAGAAACTGGTCGCACAAAACATATTTCGTCTGTTCCTATTCATCTTAGTGTCTATTCTCCAAATGGTGAGTTGTGGATGTAGCTTTTTATTTCCATTTCCCATTTACCACAATTAGTTGTTTGATGTGGCTAGTTTTTCTATTATTCACATGTGTCACCGTTTTTCTATTTTTCTTGTAGATAACTAAATTTGTGATTTGATATATTGAATTTGCATTTCTTTGTCAATAAATGTTTCTGGATAAATATCTACTTTTGGTTGGAGTTCCTGAACATATTCCTTAATTGTGTGCCATTAGATGCAGATTACCTATTTGGGAAGGCATGAATAGATTGGCCACGGGATGCTAATAAAAGAGAATTAGAAGAGTATTATGTAGGACTTTTTGGAATAGCTTTTTTATTATAGGCTTCTGGGTAGACCTTATTAAGTGCAGACTCTGATCCCGCAGAATGTAGTGAAGTGGAGGAGTAGCTTCTTTTGGAAACTACGATGATTCTTGTCATGGGTGTTGAAAATTTCTCAAACATTGCCGAACACTAGGGATTTTATCTGTTTATTAACCCTATTTCCATAACAGGATAGTGGGCTTAAGTATTTATCATTGAACCTAAGGAAATCTTGTCACCTTAGCCCTATTTATCTGTGAACTTAATGAAATCTTGTCATCTTGCCCCTTATTTGATGTATAAGTTGCTTCTCCATTATTCATTTTTTTGGACACTTACAAGATGGCATAGATAGGTTAGTTGAAAGCAGCAAGCACATGAAACAATATTTAAAATTTGTTTTGACTGGACTAGGAATTCAAATTTATACGCAACGATTACTTATATTAACATTACAACTAACATTACAACGTTAACCTTCAGAACATAACTCTTCATTACAAGAAGCTCTTATCTAATCTCAACTGTTCAAACTCATTAAAAGTCACATGCTAATCATATCACCAGTTGAACTATAATAAAAGACAAAAATAGCCCTATAGCTAAAGCACAGTAAAAGAAAAAAAGATCAAGTAAAATGGCTACTTACACCTGCATCATAATGAGGGATGAAAAACATGAATTTTAATTGTGAAATGAGTATGATGACCACATTCTTTATATGTTGTGAGAAGAAAGAAGAAAATAAATATTAAAACATTATTATATAACTGATATAGAGACCAGCTAGCAACGTTTTGAATCCAAAGTTAAAGGAATAATGAGTTGAGAATAAAATTGTGCCAGAGATGTTTCTGGAAAGGGTAGCAGTCTTCCTATTTGACATCTAAATAAATATGACACTTAATAAGGCACTTTGAATTGGTGTTTCTATGCCATCTGTGTTCATGCTTCTATAATATAAATTTTTCATGTCAAATAAAATTGACTTTTCAATCTAACACTTCTTTGGCACCTATAGATGTAGGGCTAACATATTTATATAGGCCATGAAATTTTCAAATGAATTCATAAGTAAAAATTTTGTAAAATCAGCGTGGGTCTTGTAGTATAATTTTACTAATGTACTTGCTAGAATTAGTCTAAGTTCCCATTCACAAAACGCTATGTTGTTTCTAGCTCATTGTATCATTGTCGATACTTCATAGAAAGTAAGTTGTGAATAGAATCAATGCTAGGAAGAACAAGTAAGGTCAATGCTAGGCAGAACAGGTAAGGCCTTAGAGACATTGGACTACATATGTCATAACTTTGCCATGAATGATATAAAGGAAGATGATTAACATTCCTGGGAAAGGGAGGAGGTGAAATACTAGTTCATGGTAGATTTTCTGAAGGAAGATTATTGATATTAGCTAAACAAAGGTCATATGATTGGCCATGATAACCAAAAGGTCAATGGTAGATTCTGCACTGCCATAGATCATTTGGTGTTGCTCACATCAATGGCGTGTGTTTTCTTTAAAATATGTTAATTGCAAGTCCTGCCATGTGGTGGTCTCTTTCAAGTGCCAAGACATCACATCTGTCCTAACAAAAGAGATGCCATGTTCGTGAAGTGAAATGGCTGCAAAGCTCCAATCACAGGTTTTCACTTGTACATAAAGCGAGATACATGTAATTGCATGGGCTGGGTCCATGTTATGGAATTAGATGATGATGCTGGTATTTTGGTTTCTGTTGGGGAGTTTGGCCTGTGACACTTTTCTACCAGGAAACTGAACGAATTTAGGTTGGTGGATTAGGTTTTATGCTGATTACTGTTGATTTTCCTGCTACCTCCGGTCAATAGTGTGGTTTTTCCTTATAGCTTTGACTTTAGGCACTCTGGTAACCATTTATGATATTAACATATATGTATTCCAAATTTTGTTCACACATCCTTAAGTTATTTTAACTTTTACATCAGTTTATTGTTTTGGTAAAGTTGCTGCCTTATAATTCTTTTTCCCCTGCAGTTGTAAACTTGACACTTATTGATCTCCCTGGACTTACAAAAGTAGCTGTTGGTGAGTTTTCACTCATTCTAATTTCTTGACCTTTATTGCTGTTTGCCTTATTTAATTTATGTGTAGGTATATTGCAATATCTTACTTGTTATATGCTAACATTCCATTGTCTCTGACACTGTAGAGGGTCAACCTGAAAGCATAGTGCATGACATTGAGAATATGGTTCGATCCTACATTGAAAAGGTAATTGAAAACTAATTTTTGAGTTTGTAGTTTGGGAGATAAATGGCCCAAGTTATGACAAAATTGGATGGCCTATACTGGGCTAGTGGAGGTCTGTGGTTGTTTTGAGGGATGGTTCTAGAAGTGAACTATTTTTTTTGGGGGGGTGGGGATATGCAGTGTAATTTTTGGGAAGGTCAGACTGAGAATTTCAAAGGCTGTGCATGAAAGAATCTACAAGTCTTATAAGCAAAACATAGATTTATGAAACTTTTGGGGGGACATACTGCCCCTTGAATCTGACCCTGACCATTCTTATGTGGACCTGTTATTCAATGTTAATGACTCAAGCTTTAGGGAGTTTTTATGTAAATTCTGATGAAATATGCTTTTTGCGCTCTTTAGTTTGTGCAGTAAGTTGTCCTACATCATAGATTACTGGTGTCCGGATCTGACTTATCCTTTACTAGTTCCTTTTTCATCTGTTTGATGGAGGCTCAAGTGTCTTTTTTCACACGTTCTTACTGTTGCAGCCCAACTGTATAATCTTGGCAGTTTCTCCTGCCAATCAAGATCTTGCAACATCAGATGCAATTAAGATATCTCGTGAAGTAGATCCAAAAGGTAAGGCATGGTTTATCTTTTTGTTTAAGGATAACTTCCTTCTAACATAAATCTTGCTAGGTTAGGTGTCCATTGTTTAATTATGCATTTCACTTTTTGATCAAAATATTATTTTCTTCCCTCCCGTTTAATTTTACTTGCCATCTATTTGGTTCTTTAAATATACAGGAGAAAGGACCTTTGGAGTTTTGACGAAGATAGATCTTATGGACAAGGGTACCGATGCTGTTGATGTGAGTTACCTTTCTAATTCTATAACTATTATTGCAAACATTTTTCCATTGAGGAAAGTTGCCTTCTATCACTATTATTGCAAGCTTTTCGCTTAAAAGCATGCTTTAAAATCCCTACAGTTTTTCAATGGGCTTCATTCTTAGTATGTTAGTTGAATAATCCTCTTCTGGCTATGGTTTCTTTATTTCTTCTTATATGATTCTCTTGCTGCTTCTGAAACAATTAATTACTCCAATACTTTAATTTGATGGAAAAAGATATTTCTATTATTTTACATCTTAGTACTCACCCTCACATATTGCCCTATAATAGCATACACAGGGTTTCAAACATGTAGAACTTTACATGGGGATAATTTCAGCCTAGCAACTTTCGAACTTAGGATATCTGAAATTATGTGAAACAACTGATTGTTTTGATAGCTTGAGCTGATGGAGATAGGCATTTCTTGTTTTATATCTTAAAAATGCCTTTATAGTGACATAATCTATTGACATGTTTACTTTTTACAAATCTATCCTTTTATTTTCCATAGAGGTTTTAATTGTTAACTTTTCTTCTCAGTTATTCCTCTAAATTCGACGTGTGTGTGCGCGTGCGCGTGCACGTGCTTGCATGCACATGTGCATATATTCCCTTTTGGGTTTAGCAACTATTGAAATTTTTGTGGCACCTATCAGCTTTGAGAGCACTTTTCACTGGTTATATCCTTTCAACAGTTTTCTAGTTTTCTTGGTTTCTGTAGTCACTAGGGATTATTTGGATAATCCCTTCCATTCAGAGTAGTTTTTGTTTTTGTTCTTTTTCCACTTTCTTGGTATTTCTAAAGCGATGAAACACTATTAGCTGTATGCTTCCCGAGTGGTTGCCTATTTGTAGTCATTGTGTAAGTACATCTGTTCTAGTTTTGTCCATAGCTTGTCGGAGATTTTTCAATGTGGGGGAGTTTTATGCTCTTAATTTTATTTTGATACTATGGTAAGTGAGTTTCTGGGACCTTAAGTTGTATTAGTATGCTCACAGTACCCTCCTTTTATGATAATGTATGCTTCTTAGATCCTGGAAGGAAAGTCATATAAGCTGCAGTTCCCCTGGATTGGTGTTGTCAATCGTTCGCAAGCTGACATTAACAAGAACGTTGATATGATTGCTGCCCGGCGGAGGGAGCGTGAGTACTTCCAAAATAGTCCCGAGTACAAGCATCTTGCCAATAGGATGGGTTCTGAGCACCTAGGGAAGATGCTTTCTAAGGTATATCTATGTGTTCCTACCTGTCTGATGTGGCTTTTTTCTGTTTGTTGTATGTATTGTTAATAATTAATATTCTTGTACCTGAATTCTTTTGAGAATGAGATAAAATTGCTGCTTCAGTTCCTTGATGCAATATTTACATGATGGGAAATGTCTAAGTGGGTACCTACTTGCTTTTGTTTCAGCATCTAGAAACCGTCATCAAATCTCGAATCCCAGGCCTTCAGTCTCTCATCAATAAAACCATTTCTGAAATTGAGTCAGAGCTAAGCCGCCTTGGGAAGCCTGTAGCAACAGATGCTGGAGTAAGTTTTTCATTCTCTGTATTTTGTTTTATCTGGAGATGGTTCACTTGTCATGGTTCATATGGTTATATTCCATTTCTGACAGGTTCTTTTTGTTTCCATCTATAGGGAAAATTATACATGATCATGGAAATCTGTCGTGGCTTTGATCAGATATTCAAGGAGCACCTTGATGGCGTGTATGAATTTCCTTTCTTGAGCTCAGACAGCCATCCTATTTTAAATTTGTGAATTTCATCTTTTTGCGTGTTGATTCTGCTACTTACATTTTGCTTTTAATGATTCTTGCAGTCGTCCTGGTGGTGATAAAATCTACACTGTATTTGATAATCAACTTCCTGCTGCTTTGAAAAGGTTGCAATTTGACAAACAACTTGCAATGGAGAACGTAAGAAAGCTTATCACTGAAGCTGATGGCTATCAACCTCATCTTATAGCTCCAGAGCAAGGATATCGTCGACTTATTGAATCTTCTTTAGTTACCATTAGAGGTCCTGCTGAGGCAGCTGTTGATGCAGTACGTGCTTTACTCCATATATCTTACATCCATAATTTATGGTGAAAAACACTTCTTAAGACTGTTGGGTTCTGGGCGATATTTGTTCACCTGCTTTGATTATTGAGGGTGCTTTTCATTTGCAAATGTTAATAGTAGAATGCAATGTCACCCTTATATTTTATGAAAGCATTGATCTTGCCTACCAATTTATTTAGCACGATGTTTATGCATGTGCTTCTCTGTTTATTTCCTTTTTTTTGGGGGGGGGGGGTTATGAGAAACAAAAATGTCATGTGAAGTCATTTCTTCTTGTTTTAAAAGGTTGTAACTTTGAGTTTGTGCACGAAAACGTAATTTCTTGTCACTGAACAATTGTGTCTCAAGTCAATTCTTGTGAATTTAGAAGGTTACAATTTTTATCATCAGGCGAAAGGTTAAAATGGCGACTCCCTCCCACCCTCTCTCTCTCTCTCTCTCTCTGGTTGTGGGCTTTCTGGGATTGTGTGTTTGCTTATTATTTCTGCATTTACTGATTTTTATTTCTATTCAAATACAACTTAAACAAACATGCCAAAAGAGGGTTGAAAGAGAAAAAATATAACTCTAAATTAGAATCATAATCACTGCAAAAAGGAATATTCAGCTCCCAAATATGTTGGTGAACTATGGCTACTTTTTAGAGGGAATCTTCTCATTCACATGTTATAATCCACTCAAAAATGCTTTTTGGTTGTTTGTAGCACACCTCTTGCACTAAATTTACATGATTGTATTTCTTTAGGTCATGGGCTTCAGATTATCCTTACTTGGATTAAGTATCACCTTGGACTGTTTTTGGACTGAATTCAAATTGTGATTATATATTTTAATTTATCACAGTTTAACTTAAGAAATTTTGGTTTTTGAGGAGAGTTTATTTTATTAATCCAGGATAAAAATGAATCCCACCTTGGAGGCGGGATTTAATTGTATCCAACCCAAAGGGACAAATAGTGCTACAAATATTTTCACAAAACATATTAGAATTCTTTTTCTTCAGAACAAACACTCCCATGGATGAACACTTGATCTGACTGAGGCCAAAAAGCAGTCTTCTGTTTCGTATTTTACCATCTATTTTTGCTAATTCTAATTATTATTTGGTTGTCGTTCCTATTTTTTTTTCCCTGTAATCTTTTTTTTCCCCTGCTCTATAATATTTTTCTTATGATCATACCATATCTTAATTCTGTCTGATGCCATTTGATCCTTCCAGGTTCATGCCATATTAAAAGACCTGGTTCACAAGTCTACCGGTGAGACCATGGTAAGCCATTGGCTATTTTGAGTCTGCCATTTTATTATGTTGTGTTTTTTAATCTAGTTTGTTTTACCTGGTTTCTTTATAATTGTCAAACAATTTCATTTGGCATTTGCTGTGGGCAATAATTTTTTCTTTGTAGTTACTAACTATGCTATTTTTGTTTACCTAGTGCTTGTTCCGGTATTTGTCTCTTCATGTAGTTGGCAGCTGGTTGTCTTTCTTGTCATTTTTTAGAGCATGTGTGCACTATCATGTTCTTGGGGTGCTCTTTAGAAACCAGAGTATGAATTTTGATATCTGTCACTCAGTGTAAATGTTCCAAACCAAGCAAGCATTAATCAGTCAAAGTTTATGTTTTGAAATGTCTTGTTTTCAAAGTTTATGTTGGTAGGAATCAGCTTTTCCTTGGGATAAGTTGTTGATGTAAGTTCAACTACTAGTTTGGTGCCAAGGTAGGGTTGTTGTTTGCCCCTTGTGTTTCCTATGGGTGCTTAATATGAAAGAGATAATGTGTGAAGACTATCATGGGAAGACTTGAGAACGAGGTAGGAGTGTCCAAGCTTGTTGATCGGTCTCAGTGAATATCATTTGAAACTCAGTGACAGTTTGTTTGTATTTAGAGCATGTCCAGTTTTGACTTCTAAGTTGGTCAAACAATTTTTAAGTAAAAAGTAAGAAAGAGGCTAGGTGTTTGGTTTGAATTATAAGTAAATCAAATTTCTCAAAAGCCAGAAGTAATGTCTTACCTAGTTATTATTGATTTATCACTGTAGCTATTTTTTGACCAAGTAAAAGACTGTATTATCCCAATTTTCTTAAAACACTAAAACTACTTCTATTTCAATTTACATAAGATAACCCCTAACAAATGAACATTTATGGTTTTTTTATTAACTATTAATATTATTAATATATGTAAGATGAAAAAATATTTTAATCAAATCTAATTAATTATAAAAATTTTTGCTTTTACCAGAAAAAGATAATCACATACCCTTTTTGATCATTTTAATAGATAAGTTAGCTTTCAGCACCTTTAACTAAATAATTAAAACTATTTAAAAGTAACTTTTTAGTAGGTTTGTCAAATACTAAAATTATTATTTTCAAATTGACTTATAAGTTAAAATCTACTTATAAGTCAAAATTAAGTAGCCAAGTCGAACATGCTTTTAGAATTGTCATACTTGATGAGTTGGTAAGAAACCATTTAAAGAGACTTCTGTGGAGTAATTCATGAGAAAGATAATCATTCATTGAAATTTAGCATTATAATATATATATATATATATATATATATATATATTTATCTTCCATATATATTTTTTGATAGAAGATTGACTTCTTTATCACTTTCCATAAAGCCTTTTCTAGAAAGTGATTGTGAAACATTATGGATGAGAAGCTATGATATACATCATCAATTACTTTGCTGTGAACTGTGTTTGGTGGAAGTGCATGGTTCTTCAGATGTGAAGGGTTCAAAGGCCTTTGATTTTCATGTTTCTTTTTGGCAGACTTGGGAATATGACATGACGCTTAAGCAGCATTTTTTTTTTTGGTTGAAGGGCTGTCTCTCTAACTTGCTGGTGTGGGCTGGAAAAAAAAGTAGTTTGGTTTAGGATTATTTAATCCACTCGGATGATGTAATTTGAGTGGACCTGGTCAGAAGAATTGCTTAGAAATTGGAAACATTTCTTTTCATAAGGTTTTCACCTTTTTCTCCATTGATTGCATTCAGTATGGTGTGATGATTAAGGATAACAGATTTTATAGGGTAAGTTATCTGGAACCTATCAACCATCAAGAAGTTTTAAATAGAGAAGGCAAGGATCATGAACCCCCCCCCCCCCAAAAAAAAAAAAAAAAAAGTAAAATGGAGGAGGGTGTATTCATTTCCTTTTCAGGTAGGCGGTCATCTGGGGTAGTGTAATAACAATCTTGTATCCTTAAAATGGGTAGTTATTTTTGCAATTTGACTATAAATCTATGGGAATTACTTCGCTTACTTTTTCGTAATCTTGGGGCAATGTGTAAAATCTGTTCAGAATGAGCTATGGGCATGAGCGGGAGGTTTTTGTTGGGGTAAAAGAAGAGATGTTTGCCTCTGTTCCTACAACATTGAGGTCTTGTGTGGGATTAACGAGTAAGATCACTTGTGTTTTCATATGGGGTTTTGGCTTGGCCTTCAAATTTGGCAGTACCCTTACCATGGCTAACATTGCATCGACTTAATTTTGCTTTTAAGTAGTACTGTGAGGGACAGTGCTTTTGTTTTCGTTGTAGCTCTTTGAAAAAAGGGTGGTCCTGACATTCATCCAGTGTTGAAATCTATTTCCCTTTGTCGGTACAGGAGCTAAAGCAGTATCCCACTCTTAGAGTTGAGGTTGGGAATGCCGCTATTGAAGCATTGGACCGCATGAGGGACGAGAGTAAGAGGGCAACTTTACAGCTAGTAGATATGGAGTGTAGTTATTTGACTGTTGAGTTCTTCCGAAAGCTTCCTCAGGACATTGAGAAGGGTGGAAATCCAACACATTCTATTTTTGACAGATATAATGATTCATATCTCCGAAGAATAGGTAAGAAGGGAAATAATGGTACTCTTATTTTTGGTCGTGGTTTCTTTTTAATGCATGCTATTTTGTTGGGTAATATTTACTTTCAATGGCTGGAGTTAATCTTGCTCCTCTTCTCATATCTTGAACATCAATAGGAACCACTGTTCTGTCTTATGTAAACATGGTTTGTGCAAGTCTGAGGAATTCCATTCCAAAATCCATTGTATATTGTCAAGTGCGTGAGGCTAAGCGCAGCTTACTCGACCGTTTTTTTGCTGATTTAGGTGGAAAGGAGGTAAGTAGATTTGTATATTTGCATCATATTTTGTTCCTACACCTAGAAGGTTGTTCAAGAACAATAATAGGTTCTTACTGTTGTGCATCTACACTGCTTCCGCAGACAAAGAAATTGTCCTCAATGTTGGACGAGGATCCAGCAGTTATGCAGCGGAGAACTGCCCTTGGTAAGAGACTGGAGTTGTATAGAAGTGCCCAGGAAGAGATCGATGCTGTTGCATGGTCCAAGTAGAGCGGACTTGGTACATTCTTTTATGCTATATATAGTTTGTCACTAGGAATGCTATGATTCTTTTTGATTCTTGAATCAGAGACATGGTGATCGATTTGTTCGAAGCGAGGGATGCTATCTTTGTTGTTATCATCCCTGTTAGTGGCTCTGTGATGATTAATATTGTAAGATCTCATTGTATTCACATTACTTCAATATTTAGTTTGGACCACAGTTCTGCGGAAAAACCTTGACTGTTGCATATGATGAGTACTTAGTCTGGTGCCTGTAAGCATGTATTCTATTGCATCATGTATGAAAAAGGAAATTGCTGCTACACTTGACCTTGAACCAAATTAGAGGCAGCTACTTTAGCCATAATAAGAGGCACTTTCCACTTGGAAATAAGAGTCCTAAAATTTTGGTAAGCCCTGTAGCGAGTCTTGGTGAGTTTAGAGTAGGTTTAGTGCACGATCATTTTGGTATGACATCATATTCATATTGTTGGCTAAGTTGGACGAAAGGTGTGCAAAATCCAAACCAAGAGAGAGACTGGTCCCAAAGGAAGCTAATTGAGTACACATTGTCCAAAGCTCCGCTTGCACGCAGGAAACTGGATTTAACAAAGAGCTTCTTAATTACTGCATTATAAGCTGAGCACACTCTAGGCATTTTTTTTCCCTTTTGGACTATTGTGCATTGTCTTATTTATAACAGGACAAAGAAAGAGATTAGCACTTCACCGCCAAGCGTGCATCTTTTCTTTCAAGTGAACATGTAAGCAAAGAAAAAGATTCAATGGAATATTATGTGTAAATCAGGACAACCAATGATAACGTAATCTGGCCATTCAATGCCTATATTTTGTTGTCTGTCACGGGGTCCCTGCTCCTCCCCCCCCCCCTCTCTCTCTCTCTCTATCGAGAGACAGAATGGTCTAATCCACTTGTGGATGTCTTTATAAAATGTCAAACGCACTTATTGTGTATGCACAATAATCACAAGCAACATACATAAGCCAAACTTTGTATCTGAGCTTAAAACATTTCTAGCGCGATTTCTAGTAATTGAATTTTGGACATTAATTAGACAGATATGAATTGAGATGGGAAATGTTTTCATTTGAGGATAAATTGAAAATTATAAATTAATTGTCAACGAATTTTTTGCTCTTTTTTTTTTGGGTTAAAAGAGAAACCAAAAAGAAAAACAGCACCCCTAGCAAACATGCTTCAAGGCACTTTTACTCCTTGACCATTCCACACCTTCAGCATCCTGACGAAGGAGCTCTACCACCGTCAAAGGAGGATTGATCAGCTCTGTCACTCCTGGAGCAGCACTACTTCGCATCTCGACAAGCTTGACGACACACTTGTTTGCCTCCCTGAACACATCCTTCACAGCAAGAACGTTGACTTCCTTCATGAGTTTTCTGCACTAAAAATCCAGAAGCTCCAGCGGATAGCCTTCCTCCACTCCTTTGTTCAGGGCTTAAGCGATGATCAGGGAGTCAGTTTCCACCCCAATTTGTCTTCAACATTCTCCTTTTGGCTATGTACAGGCCTTTCCTTAATCCCCAAATCTCTACCATCGCAGCTCCTATATTGATCCAAAATCCTATAATCCAAATGCCCGAGCAATCCCTGAAGAGACCACCTGCGCTAGCCTTACTACCCCTCAGGATCGCAACCCCATCCGTGTTGAGCTTAAGGACCCCTTCTCCAGGATGTTTCCAGCTGTTCCTTCTAATAGTACCTAACTGCAGACCCTCCTCTTGCCTTCTGTCATAAGCATTGGCCATGCATAGGGCGGAGTTGCCCACTCAAGATCTTTCTTCGGTGAAGTGCACCTGGACTTCCATATATTCCACATTGTTGTCATGAACACCAGCCTTTCTTTTTGAATATTAATCTTGTATCCCTTCGACATCCCCACCTTGAGCCAAGTTGAAACGGGATCTGTCCAAAACTTATGGTTCCCTTCAATGTTTTTGTCTACCAACTGCCAAACTCTCCTAGCATGAATACAATCTCTCAACGCATGCTCCACATCTTCTGAGCAAATGGAGCACGTTCCTTTCTGCAATAAGCCTCTTCTCATTTTTTTCAATTTTAGTCATTATTCTTCCCTTAGTAGCAAGCCAGACAAACAACTTAGTTCTTTCAGAGCCCTTAGCCTTCCAAACCCAATGCCACTCCTCACAATGACCTCCTTGAGGGTTGTTTTCCCTCCATTGCAGCCAATAAGTTGACGCAACCGAGAACTTACCGTTGGAGGTCTCGTTCTAGTAAGTGGAGTCCTCTTATGTGTCTCTACTTGGGATCAACAGGCCTCTTATCATTTCAAAGGCAACATATTTAAGAGCTCACCAGTCTTCCAGCCTCCATCCTTGTCTATAAAATGTTTGACTTTCGTTTCCTTTAGACATAGATCACGCGGGATTAGAGTTTGGTTTACAAGTTCCTTATCACCAATCCATCTGTTTTATCAAAAACTTATTTTTTCATCATTTCCTTTTTTCCATTTCTACCCCTTTTTGAGGTAGTTCCTACTCTTCAAAACACCATTCCAAATTTAAAAATTTTCTCGCTTTTATGATTTGCCGGTGATGGAGTATTATGGATATTAGGTTATTATTACTTTTTTCAATAAGGAGAAAAGGGAAGAAGAAGAAAAAGAACACTAGAACAACCAAAATGACGATGAAAAGGAATGCAATTAGAAAAAGAAAATATTTGTAGTTTAAAGAGAAGGATTGAAAAAAGAGAATCAGAAGAGGGCAAGACGGCATAAAAAAAGGATGAAAAAGGAGTCAAATGCCTGAAAGTGGAGGTGCGGGGAATCGAACCCCGTGCCTCTCGCATGCGAAGCGAGCGCTCTACCATACGAGCTACACCCCCATATTGATGCAAGGATCACATGCTAACCTCTTTCTAGCGTGCGCCATGCGGGACCTTAGCTCTCCACATATCAATAATTGAAACAATAAAGCGTGAATCTTGGTTTGTCTGCATGGAGTCAGATATACAGAGGATGGGTTCAGTTTATCATTTAGCCATTTCTGTTAGGAGAATCAAGGCAGTCCAGTGAAAAATCATCAACCTTTCAGCACCCTAAGCCTAAGGTATAGGAATTCGTATGGGAATTTAATACCTGGGAATGGGTCCGTCTTGATGGGAATCGCCTAGAAGTGGTTTCATGCCTAAGGACTAATGGGTTTTGGGATGGTTATTTGAGAAGATCTGGGGGAACTTCGTAGAAGCTAAATGCCACAAGCAGTCAGGAGGAACGGACATTCTCTCAGTCGACACTTCTTCTTGGCATTCAATTTCCCCGTGATCTTAGCTTGAAGTCCTTGATCGCGGAGGCCCATATTCTTCAGGCATCAGCGAGAATCGAGACACGTGCTTTAAGTTCCTCCTTCTTAGGTGATATTTTCTCAGGAGTTAAATTCCTTTGATTCTTTGTTCTTCTCGGCCAGGGTAAACCTCACCTCGAGTACAATGATTTGATTGATTTAAAACGTAAAAATAGATTCTTTATAAAAATATTAATAAAAAAATTATGTACATATATAGTCATCTTTCCCATCCTCACCCTACGCTAAGTCTAAGGCTATTTTGTAGACCAGGAGCTACTTTTTTCTTTGTTCTTCTCGGAGTGTGACTCGATATGGCACTAAAGCTTATCTTGTCTGGGGGAAAAGGGCATCACCTGAAATTTCTTTGAGCAAATTCTATTTCCTTTTTTTTCTTTTTCCTTTTAAGTTAAATAGAGGGTTGTCGATCCAACCATGCAATCAAAGACGGTTCAAACATGCAGAGTATGGAACCCAACTAGAAACATAAGCAAGAATAAAACTTGCCTACTAAAACAAGGGAGTTACAATGAAAATCACCGACCCACCAAAACGGGGGGCAAGATGACCAAATCTAAAGAACTCGGCAAAGAGAGTATAAAGGCATTGGGACCACCACCACCACATCATGCGATTCGAATGAGAGAGAACCCCCCTGTAACAATTTTTACTTTTATTTTTTTAACGTGAGAAAACCTTTTTTAGATTAAAATTTATATTGCTCAAATTTATCTGTGATTCTTGGAAACTAAGCATAATAAATAAAACAATCAATAAAGAAGATACCACATAATATGGATCATCCCCTAGGTATAATTTTGTAGTTTCTTTTTCTTTTTTTTTTAATAATCCACCGGTGTATGGTAATCACATTAGATCTAACTAAATCCGTTTCGAGCCGGATTGGATCTTAAGGGGCAAAACTCTTCTGTATCTATTTTTTCCACACAAAAAAAAAAGAAAAAATGAATTAAACAAGGCAAAACTCTTCTGTGTTTAAAAGGAGTTTTTTTTTGGATACACAGAGAGGCTCGAATTCGAACACTTTTACGAGAAGAGGGGAATGGTGCCGGTTGAGCTAATATAGCATCCACATCATTTAAGGGTGTATTGTTCATGATTTAACAAAAACTATTTCCTTTAATTAAGTAAAATATCAAACATATTGTGTCACTGTTTGTATAATAAGTATTATTATAATATTCATTAAATTCGCTCCTAATTTAAAAAATTCCTATAATTTTTCTTAGGACTTGTGAGCTTACAGAGTAATGGAAGACAAAGAAAGCATAAGAATCCCCTCCCCCAACCAGCGGAAGCACACACAAAAGCAAGTTTATTATTTCATTTTCTTATTCTTCCAAGTGTTATATTTTGGTCTATCTAAATAAGTAAAATAGATAGTAATTTTTTAGAAGAAAGAAAATTGCAAAACTCTAAGTTGATTAGGAATATATATATAAATATATATATATATATATATATGTACATATATATATTTGTTAGACATTACGAAAAAATGGCCATTAGTAACCAAAAATTAAAAGCCGTCACTAAAATCTAATCACCGACAAAAACAAAAGTCATAACTAAATATTGGTTACCATTAAGTTTAGTGATGGGAATAAAAAAGTGGTCACCAAAAAGCTCTCTGTTCCCATTTAGTGAGGACTTCTTTACTTAGTAAATGTGTATAACTGTGATCAAATGAATTTGTGGTCACTAAATGTGTTTGACAATAATGGTCGTTACTAAATGTGTATAAGTGTCACTAAAAGAGTCGTGATAATCTTTTCACATCGGATAACAAAACAAAATTCCCACTACATATAAGTATTCTTAAAACCACTTCAATTGGATAGTTCGGAGATCGGTCCAAGAGCATCGTTAGCCCCAGCTTGGACAAAAAAAAAAAAAAAAAAAAAAAAAAAAAAAAAAAAAAAAAAAAAAAAAAAAAAAAAAAAAAAAAAAAAAAAAAAAAAAAAAAAAAAAAAAAAAAAAAAAAAAAAAAAAAAAAAAAAAAAAAAAAAAAAAAAAAAAAAAAAAAAAAAAAAAAAAAAAAAAAAAAAAAAAAAAAAAAAAAAAAAAAAAAAAAAAAAAAAAAAAAAAAAAAAAAAAAAAAAAAAAAAAAAAAAAAAAAAAAAAAAAAAAAAAAAAAAAAAAAAAAAAAAAAAAAAAAAAAAAAAAAAAAAAAAAAAAAAAAAAAAAAAAAAAAAAAAAAAAAAAAAAAAAAAAAAAAAAAAAAAAAAAAAAAAAAAAAAAAAAAAAAAAAAAAAAAAAAAAAAAAAAAAAAAAAAAAAAAAAAAAAAAAAAAAAAAAAAAAAAAAAAAAAAAAAAAAAAAAAAAAAAAAAAAAAAAGGCATACTCCTGTAGGTTCTCATGGTTCTGGCAGCTCCAACGATGGTTTCGCCCATTTAAGCAGGCGACAGTTCAGGCTAGCGATGCCGACAGGATTGCCGGTTCAGGCTACTGGTGCCAATGACGATTCAAGATGCCGGTGTTTGGTTCGCCAGTTCAAGATAGCGATGCTAGTGGGACTGTTGATTCAGGCTGCCGTCGATGGGACCACTAGTTTCAGTGGGTGCCAATCGGTTCTCGGCAATTTTCTCCAGTTGGCATGTTCCTACCAGTTTTGGCCAGATCACCGATCCACTTTTAGTAACTATTTTTTTTTTTGTCACCAAATGTTGTTACTAGAAAGTGTTGACCGAATTACTTTTAATGACCAATCATCTCAGTGATAACTTTTTTTTTGTCACTAACCAGTGACGATATTTTTTTAGTCACTAAAGTATTTTAGTAATCACAATTAGACCTTTAGTGACCAAAACATCTCTGTCATGAAAGGCTATTTTTTTCTTCTTGTGGTAAGACAAGGCATTCTCAATATGAGCGTTGCATTACGGTTAACTAATTATTACCCCGCGCTAACACGTAGGTTGTCTACAAGATGTGAATTGTATTTTTTTATATAAATATTTGTTAAATCTATAATTAACTCAATATTTAAACTAAATTATTGTCTAAATTGATAAAAAAATATGACATATATTAGCGATAAAAAAAAAAAGAGAGTCTAAGTACTAGAGTTGTAAGAAAAACCAACGAACCAGATAAAAAAAAAGATAATAAGTAAAGTAAAAAGATAATAAAAAATATATATATGAGGCTAACAAGTGGGGTAAAAAAAGAAGAAAAAAACTAGATTAAAAAAAAGAGACTAACTACTTGAGTGAATATGAACAGCAGACATGGAGAGTTGCTCACTTTCTTCGTATCAAGTCACATACCTTGGGATGGTTGTCAGGGTCATGCAATATTTCACACTGAGAAATTCATCTGTAAAAATATTCACATTTCTATCATAAAAGCTTGCATAGATGGATTTGACATCACATGAATAAGTAGTACTAAAGATAGAATATTATAAATCGTAGCTTGTCTAAACCATTCAATCTTTATAACCTGAATATTGGACTATAAATGTTATGATCACTATTATTACAATTAAGTAAGAAACAAAAAGATAATAAATTTATAAATCATTACAAAATGGATATTTCAGTAATAAAACTTCGTATTAAATGTAAACTCTTACATGTCACATCTAAGTGGAGTTAAAATAGAATAATCCAAACAAGAATAAGCAAAATAATATACATTATACCTACACTGCATAATGTCACAGCATCATGCATTATATATATATGAAACGTATATGTCATATACTATGTATGCATGAATTGTATGTCCTATATTTACACTTTATAATTTATCATAAAAAAACATAACTGAAATATTGATACAACACAAAAAGATTAACAGACAAATAAAATGAAAATTACGGCATAGCTGCAACACTAACCGTGGACAAGCGGGGCAAAAAAAAAAGGAAAAACTCATGTCACAAAAAGATGAAAGATTTGAGGAAAAAAAATTGAGTCAAAAAATTAAAAAAAACCAATAGGAGTCTAAAAATAAAGACGACACCAAGAATTCTATAAATAATAATATTACCATGCCAACATAAGTGGACAAGCGGGGCAAAAAAAAAAAGGAAAAACCCATGTCACAAAAAGACGAAAGATTTGAGAAAAAAAATTGAGTCAAAAAATTAAAAAAAAAAAGAAATATCCAAATAAATAAAGTGTAGTCTAAAAAATAAAAAGACAACCATCCAAGAATTCTATAAATAATAATATGGATAAGTTGAGCTAAATAAGGATGAAATACTACGTCAAAAAGAGACGAAGGAGTTAAGGAAAAAGATCAGATGAAAAAATAAAAACAGTAAGGGATTGAATGAAAAAAATTAAAAATTATGATATAAAAATAAAAGGATGATCATCTGTGAAGTTAAAAAAATAAAAGAAGAAAAAATGGATTTAAGAGGAAAAAATTAGATTAAAAATAAAAAGAATAAGTATCTAAATAAAAAAATAAAAGTTATAATTTAAAAATAAAGAGACGATTATTTATAGGACCATAAAAATCAAAAGGGATAAATCTATATTAAAAGAGAAAGAATGATTTAAGTAAAAAAGAATAAAAAAAGTAAGGATTAAAAAAAGAAAAAAAAAAACCCTGTGGTCTCAAAATAATGCCTTCGAATTTTTGTAAACGGCAGCCCCTATCAGCGCTTTATAAACGGGGGAATGTGTGGTTGATAGGAGTTTATCGAAGAGAGGGTATCTCAGATGAATTCAACGATGAGAAAGGCGGCTCATAAAGTTCATCAGAGGAGAGAAACTCGGTAGTTGGCTTAACGAGAGAGGATGAAGGTTGAGCATTGATGACCACCTGAAGAAATAGAATTTTACCTAGAAATGTCAAGACGTTAATGCAATATGATTATTTGTTATTATTTTTTTAATTAAATGGGATCAAACCAAAAAAAAAAATATTATATTGCTTTGTGGTTGATTATTTCCACTATACGTGACTATTATTTGTGGCAAAGAGCAATTTTCCCCTACAGCAAGTCAATGTAATGCACCAATTGTGTTTCTTTTTTTTTTTTTGTGGATACTTAATCGTTTAGTATTTAGAGTCACATTTTGATTAATCTGATTGAACTGTCATTGAGTCTGCTTTAAGAAAAAATTCTCCAAATATAATTTTTTTTATTCTCGATATTCAAATCCAAATTTTAATCAAGAGACCCCCACTAAACCAAGTGTTCTTTGTGTAATACACCAATCTTATTATAATGATATTTGCATCCCAATTCCCATTACTCAAACGTGACAAGATATGGATGCTTTTATCTTCACCAACAGCTTTCCTTGGTTGAGCCGTCAAAGTTGAATCATAGTGTCTTTTATGTATCTTAGAATGCAAAACTTGTTGCTCTATGAGCATTTCAGTGATTAATAATATTGCCCTTTAATCTCTGATCTCCCTCCCTTTCCTTCTCATGAGTTCAACCGTCTGTTCGATACAATTTCTAATACAGAAGATAAAAATATATCATGATCATTTTACTCGTAATAAATAGGTACTTCGACTTCTTGCTCTATGTTTGCTGTGTTAGTTCACTATAGGAAGCAAGCCTGATTCACGTATAGTTAACTCTGAGAGAGAGAGAGAGGAGAACCACCAACCACGAGAGAGAGAGAGAGTGAGAGAGAGACCACCACCAACCACCTCCACCGTTGTCATGATCATCATCAAAGGAATACCTTCGACACCAAGAAACTAAAACATCTCAACCAGATGACGCCTTCACATCACCACCTTTTTCATTTTATATTTATTCTATTTCCTATTTCATATTTTTTTGGATAAAAGCACTCCTCTCGCTGTATGACATTTTAGGGGGAACAAAACTTGGAAAAGGGTTTCTACTGGATCCATTGCTCTCAACAGCATGCTCTCAATTACGAGGATCGCTCTGGTTATTACCATTCTTCTTCACATCGGTTTGGAGCCCAAGATTTCTGCACAACAGGGTGTTGGTTATGGAAGAGAATGGGAACTCTGTAATATGGATTTGTCCACTTTTCTTGCTCCTCCATTCACAAATATGTCTCATTTCATTTGCAGACCTGTGTGGAACAATTCTATTGTGCGGGTAAGTTTCCTCTTTACCATCTCAATGTCTGAACACTCTTAAAAATGGAGTGCTTGTTATATGCCCTTTAATATCATGACCTGATTAGAGAAAAATAAGGCCAAATTGGAGTGCTTGTTATATTTTCGATTCCATCACCACTCACTCTTCACCCCCCTCCCCAATATGTGACTAATGCGATTTCTTGGTCGCCAATTGCCCATCAATAATAAATGGGATCTGATATAAATAAAATAAATAAATAAATATTTTTTTAATAAATCATTGGTATCCGATAATCATGTTAATTCAATTAAATTTGACTCGAATAAATTGAACAATTAAGATGTAAAACTTTCTAATACATGAATTTGAAATTTTATTTAAGGAAACCAATTGGTAAATAGATAAAGAACTTAGCCCATTATGCCTAATGCAATTAACTTGATCCTCAAATAACTAGGTTTAGGCCAAATCTATGGCGACTGATATTTAGATATTATATATTTTTCTTTTCTCTGCCAAATATTCACATCTAAATGAGTAAAACTCGTATGAACATTATATAGATTTTTGGATTTCTTAAATAATTCTCAACTTGTTGACTCTTGGCCACACTTTTTATTGTGGTTGATTTTAAATTTTATTTATAATAAATATTATTGAATTATTTTATAAATAATTTTTTTGAATTTTAAGAAATTATAAGAAATTAATCTTAAAAATATATAGATGTTATGAGTAATTTACCTTTTCTCTCTCAAAAACTATTCTATTTTTCAAATATTGAATTGGACACCTAAAATTTCTCCATTTCCATGCAATCTAGACTCTAATTACACAACTTATCCAACTAGGTTTCCTTGGTTACTTTTTACCGCAAGCTAATCTAATCCCACTAGGTTTTGTAAGAACATGAACTCATTTTCCCAAATTATAAAAAAAAAAAAAAAAAAAAACCTTTGTTTGGCGGGAAATATAATCATCCGCCAACTTTCATAATTAACCTCCGCCTTCTCCGCCGCGACGTCCCCAACTGTCACTCTCATCAGCTTCAAGTCTCCCTTGCAGTCCGAGCAAGCCACCATTCGTCCAGTGCTACGAACAGAGGAACTGTGTTCGTTTTTTTTTTTTTGGAATTTGAAGATTCGAGAAAAATGAGGTTTGTGATATTGGTTGTGGGATTGATTGCTTTCGGGGTTTTCGAGGTAGAAGCCTAGGTGATGGGCAAGATGATTGTCCAACATATCCGAGATCATTTTTCCAAGTCGTCTTTCATGTTATAATGGTTGGGGTACGGTTTTGCTAGTAAGTCTTGGTTTTGTTTTTTTTTTTGTTTTTTTTTTTTTGAATTTTTTATGTTTATTTATTTATTTTTTTTCCAACTCTTAGGTTGGATTTGTTTTGCAGATGGTTGAGTGTTAACAAAACTTATTTTTAGATTGAAAAATCTAAAGCTCTTTTTTAAGGCAAAATAAATAAAAAATGGAACACTGTCCCTTCTTCTACAAAATGCTGCCAGGACAGGATTTTTTTTTCCCATTTTTCATGAGATGATGATTATTTGATTGAGAGTATGCATCTTTTTTGTTTATCTTCCTCTAAACCACTTTATTATCTGTATTAGCCGATACCCTCATTGAGATTTACCCATTTTGTTTAATTGGTGATGAGAGTGTTATGAATTTTTAGAATTTAGTTTGATTCATGACTAGTTTGTGACTTTTTTCATAATCTGATAGTATTTTGAAGTAAAACTTGTATTTTATCTTTTGAACTAAAATTCGGGTTGAAGATTTGAGCAAAATGCAGCTTATTTTTGCTGACCAACCTGTCATAAACTCAAATGTTTCAAAAACAATGCCTTTGATGATGCTGTCAAAGCGCATGTATTGCAGACTTGGGTTCACTATAGTTCTGCTTTTATATGGCATGCCATTGTGTTAACAATTGTGGGCGTTGGTGTTCTGGTTTTTGGCAGTTCACACAGACTAAAGATCATGTGTTGACAATCATATATGCAGCGCCATACACGACAGGATGGGTATCGATGGGGATTTCCAAGGATGGAATGATGGCCGGTTCGAGTGCCATGGTTGGATGGATTAACAAAGTAGGCAAGGCAACCATCCTGCAGTACTATTTGCGCAGTGCTGCTGTATCTCAAGTCATTCCAGACAAAGGGGAATTGCCTCTCACCAATGTTCCACCCTTTGTTGTGGTCTTCAAATCTAGGCTTTACATGGCGTTTCAGCTCAAGTTTGATTACCATGTCACTCAAGAACGCCTTATCTTAGCTTTCTCAAGTAAATATCCAAACCATCACCGACTCACTAAGCATGATGACAGAACTACCATCCTTGTCGACTTCTCTTCAGGTTTGTGTTCTTTCCTTACCTTTGTTTACACTCTTCTGTTCTAGCGTTTATTAAGATTTAGTTAGTCATATGTTTCAGGTTTTAGGGTTAGTCATCTTGAACTCATCAAGCACCAATTTAGAGGGACATTCCTAGTCTGCTTAAGCCTTTGAAGCAATTTGTATGAGAACTTAGGAAAGGAGGGGAAGAAAAAGAATAATTGAAAAAAAAAAAATTATTAAATCCATGCTCTTTCCAAAATTAGGCTTCTTAATATTAGATCATGGCTCAAGTAACATGTGAAAGGTGAAGAGTTCTATGCTTATATACTCTGCTTTGGCAAATGGAGTCGGCCAATTGGAACTTGGATGATACTAGCTTTATATTTTTTATTTTGTATTTGACTTCAGTGAATGTCACTCTATCTCAATTCAAACCTAAGACCAAAAAGAGGTAGATTCTGCTCTTTCAGGTTCAGTGTCTTCTGCACCGGAACACATCCAAATTATGAAAACCAGTCATGGCGTCCTAGGAATACTTGGATGGGTGATCCTCCTTCCTGCAGGGGCAATAATTGCAAGATATTTGAGGCATAAAGATCCTCTCTGGTACTATCTCCACGCCTGCATCCAGTTCATCGGGTTCATTATCGTGCTTGCTGGTGTGGTACTAGGAAGCAAACTCTACAAAGAAATCAATGCACGAGTACCAAGTCATAGAGCCATTGGAATCGTTTCTCTTGTGCTCAGCATTCTTCAGGTTTGTTTCAAATTTAACAAAGATTCTAGTATCAGTCTCCCTTTAGACAAGATTTATAGTATCAATCATTAACCTTGAAAAGTTTTCAGATAATGGCTTTCTTCCTACGCCCCGACAAGGATGCCAAGTTTCGAAGACTCTGGAATTTGTACCATCATTGGTTTGGAAGGATTGCACTTTTCTTTGGGGTAGTTAATATAGTGATAGGAATACAAATAGCACATGCCGGTGATGACTGGAAGGGAGTCTTTGGGTTTCTTATTAGTCTAGTTATACTCTCAGTTATTGTTCTGGAAATTTTGCATAGGAGAAAACAATCGCAGCAGAAGATTATTCCTCCTACAGCATTCCCACCGGATTCAGTTCCATAGCCTCTCTCTTTCTCTAGGAAATATGCTAGATTTTGCATAGAAGGAATTTTCGAAGATGAAGAGGGATGCAGATTTCTACTCAGGGCTCTTGTTAAGTTGGCGCCTGGTACCTGACCTGAGTAAGTTTTTGAAGTTTTGAATGTTCTGCTATATGTGCTGCATTCAGATGTCCCATTGCTTCTGCAGTGTGTTCTATTGAGTGATGAACTTCATTTACACGTACTATCGTTGTGTATATAAGAGTGATTTGATACAGTTTGTCCTCAAAAAACTTTTTCATGCCAAAGATCACAGTAAGAATATGCAGCTAAGTTTCCCGTTGAGGAAATGGAGAACTCATCTTGTACGATTGTGGATTTCAACAACAATTATCAACCTAGGATAAACTCCAAGGAACAAAAGACCATCTCTTTCCCCCCAGATGAAAATGGAAATCGATTGTGTTCTAGTTTCACTTCTTGCTTCCCTTCTTTTCTCAATTTGAAGAAAATAAGGAAAAATTTGATGGGTTACTTTTTTTCTTTCTTCTGGATTGGAAAATTTCAATCACATAAGGAGGAGCGTCAGATTTTCCATATCACACCTTCGATTTGAGCAATTTGAGTTCAAAAAGATCTAGAAAATTATGTATAATTTTTCTCCATGATTGCTCCAAAACCAATATTTTGTTCGTAATTGATTAAATAACTATATTAGCATAAAAGCAAATATGCAAGCAAAGGAACTAACAATCCCTCAATTTAGACATTCTACAGCAAGTAGAGATCCCCATGTTAGCATTTAAAAGGGGTTAGCAACACGGTAGCCACCTCCACCCCTTTCACGATTAAACCCCCAAGAAAAAATTGTATCGCCATGGTCTTCAGATCATCTTTCTCTTTAGAGGACTAACACTTACCATTGAGAGCTGCAATGCTCTGAACAAGTATTTGACATGAAAGACGATGGATCATCTAGGCAATGATACGAAACTCTAGTCGAATAATCAATGGGCAAATCAGCATAGCATAACAAAGAGGTCGCTTCCAAGCGCAGTCTGCATTATATACCTTGTAAATGGTGGGAACACAAGGAACATAGAAAAAATTGGTTTCCACCATAAATAAGAATGTTGTATAGATATTTTGACATAAAATCATGTCCCCGTGGACAAAAATGACAACCTCCTACCCCCCATCAAAAAAACCCTCGAGGTCATATACAGAAAATCAAATCAATAAGGAATTCACTGCTATGAAGAAAGAAAAAGTGATCTTCAGTCTTCTATTTATGTAATTTGCTGACTAGATGAAGAGACTAATCACCTCCAAAGAGAATCTGGTCCATTTCTCCAGCAAGGTTAATCTTTTTGTCCCTAACCTGAAAACAATTCAAAACAAGCTAGGAGAAAATGCTGACACACATCTAGATATCAGAGAGAAGTTTCTCAAAGTAACAAATATGTTTGAACATACTAAAACAAGTGGGTTAGTTGCCTGCAATCTGTAATAAAGCCTCAGGGAGAAGCTTAAAGCAATTCTCAAATCCAAGTCATTTGCAAGTGAACCTCTTTGCTGCACTTCTAAAATTTACTTGTTTTGGGATTGGAATCATTTGTCTTAGTATCTAACCAAAAACAAAAAATTAGAGACAAGTCCTAAAAGTTTAAATTGGAAGTGCACTCATAGTATATGCATAGTTCATTTATCCAATGGACATATCTGTTTTTACTTGGCAAGTAATCACATCAGAAAAGTGATCAAGGAAAGAATAACATTGCAACTCTTTACTTTGAAAGGTAACACTCATTCCTTCATCAAAAGCTTGTGAATAGACTGGACAATATAAATTGAGAAGCACCTGCATTATTATAAGTGTCACTATTAGAACATGACTGTAATACAATACAAGGAAAAATCAAGTTAATATGTACCCACCCCCCCAACTCCACGTCTTGGAAAAAGAGAGAGAGAGAGAGAGAGAGCACACGCACACACACTTATGGAGGAGATCTACCCTACTGGCTGCATTATGGTTCCAATACCCGAATATTACAAGTGAGGATGGAAATGAAACATCAGGAGAAAGTGCAATCATTATTGACAGAAAGTGAAGTCAATGGATGAGAAATTGGGCACAAACCTGTCTTTCCAGAAGTTTGGCAAAATAAGGGAACTCTAAAAGCAGCTTTGACCATCATATCTGCAATCATCCGAAGCTACTCCTATCCAGTTGCGATTGCTTAAGGAAATTATACTTGCTTACGTGCAAATATAGCTTCTGAACAGCCTGATAGCGGATTATGTAGCAATAGGACCAGCATCCTCAGTAGAGGAAAAGCAAGCAGATTTTGACATTTCACTTCCTCTGACTACTCTATTACATAAAACCTTGAAAGATTGCGAGCCATATGGTTTGCTGAGCAAACTTATAGGCATTCTTAAAGTCTGCCTTCGGTTTCTTCTTCCTCGTAAGAGGATATTACAAGTCCTCTCACTATCCATTTTGCAAGGTTGTTTAGAACCATGAATATTGCCATTGCTAGCATTATCATTAATTGGAAACTTCATTTGGCAGGACTCATTCTCAGCCTTTTCAGCAGCACACGAGTTTAGATTACCATTTTCCTGCAGACCTTCCACAGGATTCCCATCTACTTTTTCTGCATCTACCACCACTGGTGATGAAGAAATCACTTCTTTTGCAGTTTCCTCCTCACAGTGAATATCAACAGGGAGATTTGGCACAGGACTCAAACTTTCAGAATTTTCAGATTGCGCTTTTAGTGCCAAAGCAGTATCGCCAATTGGCTCAATAACAGGTGGCAAAATGGAGAACTCCACCAGATGGCAACTAGGCCAAACTGTCCTGGGAACAAATTCTGATGCATTAGGGTTCATATTGCATTGCCATGCAAAATGATTGTGATGAAAGGGAGCTGTTGTCACCGGAAAGTTGGTGGGAGGAACTGGTTGTGGTTGAGTATAAGGCGGATACATAAAGGGGAATGGATGTATCATATTTGGTGTCGTCGGAGGTGATGGGAATGGATGGTGAGGTGGAGAACACATCGGACTAACAGTGGGCATGACAGGAGTGGGCCCTGGGTGAAGAGTCATGTTAATTGGCCAAGGATTAACACCTGGAATGGCAGCAGGATGAGGAGGAGGAAAAGGAATATTGATGGGCACAGTTGCAACTCGTACAATGGCAGGTGATGGATTAAATGGAGCAGCCAATGCTGACAACTTCTTGTTTTGCACTTCTTTAGTATCACCACTATTTATAACCTGTGGTTTGTCTTTCAAGTCATCTATGCCTTGCAACGTGAGTTTGGAACTGTCTTTGGGCTCAGAACTGGCAAATGGATCATTCCCACATGGCTCCACTATAGGAGAGTCAAGTGTGTTTGACATTGCATCGGTTGGAATGCTTTCTGGTGCAACTTCATGCACCTCAATGGAGCCAGATGCAACATCTTCAGCACATGCCATCACCATCTCAGAAATGTCATCATTAACAATAATGCATTCTGGCACCATCTCAGAAGGATTATCATGAACCATACCATCAGAGTAACCAATTTCTTTCTTCTCAACAACCTCAACTTCATCTCTCATGGGATCAATTATGTTCACAACACCAATTTTAGTATGCAGCAATTCTGTGTCACTAGTCTCTTCATTTGGTTTGAGTTCCTTTATTTTCTCAGCAAATTTTCCATCCCCGACTTCCTTGTTATCAGAAACATCATCTTGGGACACCATAACCTGAAACTTAGTGATATTTCCATGGGGAGCAGGTGGGGCAAGCGCCACTTCCTTGTAAGAAAGTGACTTTCCAAGGCTTACTATTGAGCTTCTCTGTGAAATTTGTCCAAGCTCATTTTGTGCACCACTGCTTGCAAGACCCATTTGAGCATTCTTATTTGTCTCTGAAGCAGTATCTTTATTAGACGAAGACATGGATTTCACCCTATATGCCACAGCTTTGACTCTCCTCCGTCCAAACTTGTTGACTGAAGAGGGACTCTTAGCATTATGGTAATATGTTTGACCTCCAGGTGATATTGCTCGTTTCTTCAATAGATAATATCTCCCGTGTGCATAAGTGTTCTTTGCTTTAGCATGGTCTACTTGAGCATCTGCTTCTTCCTTTTTCTGATAACTACAGACCTTATTGATGGCTGTCCGACGTTGCCTCAACCGCCGACCATAAGAACCTGCAGATCTAGGCCTTTGAACTGGCTGCCATCCCTCATCTCCTTCCATATGTGTTTCAGATACAGTTTCATTAGGAAGATCTCGTACTTCAGAAATAGTTTCTTCCTGCACAGGCTGTTCAGAAAGTTGTGGAGGAGAACTGATTTCTTCAACTTCTTCAGTGTAATCAGCAAATTCAGAAACCTGTTTCTTTTCATCGGACGCCTCATTTGAGGCTACTTTGGGAGACGCATTAGAACTTGCAATGCTGTAAATTGGAATTGATTTTCCCCTTGACTGCAAAGAAAATTAGAAATGCTATTATGGCCTCAAACAGTACAGACACTATATACAGAATACTGTATCAAAATCAGCATCAGAAACATCATACTAAAGCACCCCAAAATTAGAAGGTTAAATAGCCTGATTGAGGCTCAAGAGCACGATATACTGCATCTGTTGATTAGCTGCAACAGGAAAAGTTTATATAAAGAAAGAAAAAAAGAAAAACCCATATTCTTTGAGGAACTCATCCGGTGCATGAGATATCAAAAATTCTTAAATTAAGGATTAGAACATCTTCTTACCTAATGACATGGAATGGCTGGCTCCTGGGATCTAATCTATTACATTACCCAAAACAATGTTGTATTTGACTGAGCACAAAGCAGAATCTTGATGTAGAATAGTCAGTAATAAGTGGCCTCTAGCTAATTCAAATAGACAACTATTTCAGAGCACCCAAAAATGTAACAAACTAACAGTTTACAATTTATATGAACCCAATCTTGCTTCGCAACATAGTCTAAGTTTACAAATCACATAACTTCTTTAGTGCCAAAGTACCATAGCTCATTTGATTCCAAAAGTTTGTTTATCAATTTCGACTTGTCAGAGAACAAAGTAATTGCTTTTAAACAATTGGATCTGCTCAAGGATTCCATCCCCAATCCTCCACTTTCTTATAAAACAACAAAGGTTGTTTTTCCATCTATTTTGCTACTTACGGTATTTTATTGATTGCTCTTCCACTTCTATGAATCCCTTCTGAGTGATTGCTCCTTACAAAATTACTTCACGAAGCAAATGTTTTTAACAATTTATATGAACCCAATCTTGCTTCGCAACATAGTCTAAGTTTACAAATCACATAACTTCTTCAGTGCCAAAGTTACACAGCTCATTTGATTCCAAAAGTTTGTTTATCAATTTCGATTTGTCAGAGAACAAAGTAATTGCTTTTAAACAATTGGATCTGCTCAAGGATTCCATCACCAATCCTCCACTTTCTTATAAAACAACAAAGGTTGTTTTTCCGTCTATTTTGCTACTTACGGTATTTTATTGATTGCTCTTCCACTTCTATGAATCCCTTCTGAGTGATTGCTCCTTACACAATTACTTCACGAAGCAAATGTTTTTAACCACCATTAGCCTCTTTTTTCCTTAAAAGGAGGCATCATACTGATAACGAACACTAATGTGCACTGTTTCTCCATCTTTATAACCTTGTTAATGTTCTTTCACATATAGCTATCCGTGGGTAAGGGGAAAATTAACAAAAACTGCTAATCAGATGGTATAGATGATCTAAATAAGCATTTAACAGGTACAACTGACAATGAACACTAATGTGCACTGTTTCTCCATCTTCATAACTTTATTAATGTTCTTTCGCACATAACTATCCGTGGGTAAGGGGAAAATTAACCAAAAACTGCTAATCAGATGGTATAGATGATCTAAATAAGCATTTAACAAGTACAAGTGGAAAACTTCTTTCCATAAATCTTGACTTCTACATTCTCCATCCAACATCCATCATGCATCAAAAACACATTTTTTTCTTCTAGTAAAATTACTTGCAAGTGTAAAATTAACATGATCTCTGGCTGCCAAGATTGGACTCCTATGCACTTTAAGTCCAACACCTCACTGGAAATATATTGCTAAACTAGTTCATTTAGTTTCAGAGTGTCTTGCCTAAAGAACTATGGTAGACTTTCCTTCTACAGAATCCTTCCTTTGGGTGGCTGCTAACTTTGCATGGCAGCTAAAAGTTCAAATCAGAATCCTATGGCAAAACATTCACATGCTAGCATCCATGCTAAGCCTTATGAGCCACTTCAGTCACTAGTATAGACAGAAAGTAAACAGAAATGGAAGAAAAAATTGTTTACCTTAGTTATGGAGCCTTTCCTCCTTACTGCCTCGGTATCCCTCCCCTTGATGTCCTGACTGGGGTTGATGTAGTCAAGCAAATCCGAAACACTGTCCAGTAAATCAGTAAAGACAAATTATGATGAGAAGAAAACCATATGCGTGTATCTTCTTGTACATACATAAAGCTCCCGAGGGCCATTTCTAGGAGGAATCCTAAAGTTTTAACTGTGCCTATAAGACAACTTTGTGGGTAATGGTTTGAATAGAAAGGTCTCAACAAAACAAAATAGTTCAAATTATGACCTTTTATTTTTCCCAGGAATAGGGTGTGTTGTTACTCCAACTATAAATGGAACCTTCTTGGGGGCTTTAATTTTTTGCCAACCTTGGAATTAAAGATTCAATTTGTAACAGATAATGTTGTCCCGTACACTATTGGTGTCAGAATTTCTTTACCAAATTCCGAGACATAAGTTGTAACCCCCTCCCTCCCCGACAATGGAATATTCCTTTCCATCTCAAACTAAATGGGGCCGAAATCACAGGCAATTTGGCAAATCTCTATTTGTAGCTGACTAATGAATCAGTATGATGAGCCCAATAGGCATCCAGTGTCGGGTGAAATGTTAATGTACCTAAGATGTCCTTTGCTGGCAATGGAAGCATCAGGTTTCCGGGTCCCATTTCGTGCAGCTTCTTGCTGTTCAAAAGCCTTGGATTCAAAATACTCGAGCCAAGCAGCAGCATCCTGAAGCAACCACTAGTTAAACTCTAAATAGTTCCAGATCATAAAAACTTGCATCATTTAATTGCTAATTATAGAAACTCTTGTTGCTACTTTAAAAAATATATTGAAAATGAACCATCATTTGGCATTTGCGTAACACTTTAAAACTTCTCAGAAAAATGATTCTCCTGCCTGCCATTCTTGTCAAGGGCATGAGGGCATAGACTCTGTACAACATCATTGCCATAATAATAATTTGTGATTTGCAAGTATTTATCAAATGCAATGTTATAATCCAAGAGATTTGCGTTAAAAAAATACATATAATTTTAGTTCTAAACCAAATGAATTTACCTGTGTCCGAAGGTCATCAGGCCCCAGCTTGGCCCTGAGAATCTGCAAGGTTGTTTGCTCATGCTGAATGCTCAATGGGTAAGCTTCCATTAATGAGAGTACAATTGCTATTGCGTGATAACTTGCAGCTGTCTAAAAGGCATATAAAACAGAAATTATTCAAGCATGAAGGAACAACTAGCAGAGGAGATATTTTTACAGTCAGCAAGTCCTTAAAATGCTGTATGGCAATGAAAATTAAGTTCTAATCACCAAATCTTAGGTCCCATGTAACGTTGAATAAAAGCAGTCTTAACAAAAATAAAGACAGAACTAGCTAGAAAATAAAGACACAACTAGCTAGCTCCTCCCTTCTGCCTACATAGCATATATTTTGAACCCTGTGGTGTAATCTACCAGCGCTAAAATTCTCCCTCATACATACTAGAAGACAGCTATCCAGAATTCAATAACCAAAAACAGCAAGAATTTTCATTTTGCAATTACTCACCATGGAAAAACTTAGATTATTTAGATGAGTGATATGGCAATATAGTCATGTGTGGGACAGCACTAATCAATATAAAAATATAATATGAAGGTAAAAACCTCACAATGCTAATTTAACTGATAAAATATTGTATTCCAACACCTTCCCATTAACTAAAAACTCAGACCCCATGTAACCAGACCACTCTTCTCGTCGCTAGCTCTGTTGGAGCTGCAGTGAATCACATGAGCAAAAATTTAATAGAACATTATGTAGGTAAGAGGAAAACCTGGATGTGGTCAGGACCCAGTAACATCTGGTTACACTTCAGAGCTTTATGGAGATATCTGAGTGCAACATGCACATTTCCCAGGCCTTCCTCCATCATTGCTACATTAATATAGGTTGCAGCAGTGTTTGGATGAGATGGCCCACAGGTTAGATGTAAGAGGTACAATGTGCGCTTCACATACCTAGCCAGAAGATTTGACATCGGAAGTTAAAACTACTAGAACAAAGAGCTCTAAACCTAACATCAATAATAACAGTAACACATTCAAGTGAAGAGAACAGTTTCATTTTTGTGATCCTTTTCAACATGGCCAACCTGAGCACTGCTCAAACAGCCTCTCAGGGTAACTGTATAAAAATTTTCCACCAGCAATTGTGTTGGTGAAAAATACTTAACATGAAAAGCTGGTGAACATTGACTTCCTCATGATAAGAAGTGGTCTCCAAAAATAAGATGGTAAGAATTTAGGACAGTTGAGAGAGTTTTGTCCTAACCATACAGCATAGAGAAAAGGTCGCCAAGTTTATTTGCAGAGTCAATAGCAGCTTAAATAATCACAGCTACCTTCTACTGGAGCAATTTATAGTCCTCAATTTTTGTATAGAAACAGCAGTACTTACTTTAGGGCCAACTCAGTATGTTGAAGTCTATAATAGAACACAGCAAGATCCCCATAACTCTTCATTGTATCAGGATGATCAAGTCCTAACTCTCTTTCATTGATATCCAAGGCTTTTTGCTGATAAATAGTGGCCTGCAAAGGGAACACTCTTAACAAACCTAGTGAAAAATCACTAAGAATGAGATTTGAGGAATTTAATGGAATCACAGGCTGACAAAACATCCCCCTCAGAAGCAAAAGACAATGCAAGAAGGTAACAGACCTGATTGAAGTCTCCCGTGTGATATAAAACTACAGCAAGCAAGCTGTAAGCCCCTGCAGTCATACGATGATATGGACCACAAACTGCAACCAGCTTTGTGAGGGCCTGAAAAGACCAATTCAAACAGCACAAAATGGATACGTAAAATAAGAGATTGGCACAATGGGTTAGCTCGTAGTACTTTTTTTCTTTTTACTTTAGTGACAGATGATTTTCTTCAAAAGAAATACCTTAGTTCCATAGCTGACTGCATCTTCAAGTTTTCCTTTATCCAGAGCAGTTTTTGAGGACTCCAGAAGTTGGCGTCCATCTGCAGATGAGCATGCTGCTTGCTGCAACAAGATTGATAGCACAGTTGAGGTGCAACATTCTCAATGTAATAATGGATTAAAATAAACTTGCATTCTGTCTCAAAGCACCGCAAGAAGGGTGATGGCACAGTTGAAGTGCATCATTCTCAATGTAATGATGGATTGAAGTAAACTTGGTGTCAAAGCACCACAGTAAGAGTGATAGCACAGTTGAGATGCAACATTCTCAGTGTAATAATGAATTAAAACAAACTTGCATTCTGTCTCAAAGCAAATTCAAGTAACACACCTTATACACAGGAACAAGGCTAACTATGTCCATCTTCTGGAAAGGATGTGGAGAATCCATGTCGAAGTCCCTTGGAGCAAGTTCAATTCCCACCTACAAAATGGGAAAAAAAATTATTAAAAAGAAAACCCTCATTTTGTATCTTTTACTAATTCTCGTGATTACTTGTGTAAACATCTGAAAGTATTCATAATTATGGGGTTCGAATTTCCAACATTAGGAACTGAAATAATATTCCACATTTTACTCCTAGGTTGTCCCACCATTATAAGGAACCCATAAGGAGCTTTATTGCCAAAATTTAAGAGATGGGCACATAGATCTAGGAGCCAAAGAAATATAATTAGACAGAAAATCAAAAACATAGGATCCAAGTTTTGAAAAGTTAATGATAGGGAATGAATACAAGCAAAGAGGGCCGTATAAGGAGAGTTTTTCTTCTTTTTTTTTTTTTAAAAAAAGGAGAAAATTAAGATGGAAACAAGGAGATAAGAAAAGTATAATGTAGCGACTGCAAGAAAACAAATATGGAAGGAGGAGAGAGAGGAGAAGAAAAGGATATTACAAAACTTAAATCTACTTGCAGATTAGAATACTATAATTTCAAACAAGGAAATGTGCAAAAATTGGCAACAAAATAAAAAACTTAAATAAATTTGTATATGATTTAAATCTAAGATATGAGAAACATGGCCATCATAATATAAACCAATTTCAACATCAACCTTCTGCAGCATGACTGGCCCACCAAGTTAACACAATGTTGTCAATCAAAAGTTTCCAACTCACTATCAGAATTAGAATGTTCATAACCAATTACAATGTCACCTCACTTTCTATGAGAAAAAAAAATGAAATTCTAATTAGGCAGCAGAAATACAAGAAAGAGGATAAAGCATTTAAAAATAACAAGGAAAAAACCTCACTTTCTATGAGAAAAAAAAAATGAAATTCTAATTACGCAGAAGAAATACAAGAAAGAGGATAAAGCATTTAAAAATAACAAGGAAAAAATGGGGAAAAAAAAACTCTAAAACATGAAAAAAGCATCAGATCTTTAAAAATATACATCAAATGTCAAAAATTTATCTCCATTTATCAACTTAACAAATTAGACCAATGAGAAGTGTAGAACTGTCACTTCTGGAATACCTTATGACATAATCCACGCAAAATTGCAAATTTCCTCACATCTTTGTAATTCAAACTTCCAAGGTCCCATTCATATCGCTTCTCCAGAAATAGCTCCAGCCACTTCCGCACAACAGAATGGACATTAGAAGATTGACTTGATTCGGACTTCTCAGGAATACCAAGTATTAAATTTAATGCAGCAGCTATCACCACAGCCATCTGTTCAGTATTCCCAACAGCAGCAATCACAGCTTGCAGGACGTGCTTAAAAGCTCGGACGATCATCTCATGGAAACAGAGTGACTGTACATGGGGTAACTTTTCAGAAAGTTTAGCCTGGTCAAGAAAAGATTACAAATGTAATCAGCATGCATTCAAATAAGTAGTACCCTTGTCATTGGAGAGATTTTCCATTCCTGGATAAATTCTACAACTTTGTGCTCATATTATGTGTAAAAAAATAGGTAACAAAACAGCAAGTCCAACATGAATATAATATGACAGACATTATACAGTCCAGAAAATGGATTCTGCTAGATCTTTTTCATTTACAATGAACAATATCATGTGTTTCATTCAGATTTTCTTGCCAAATTCATATTGCAACTTGAAGAATATTCAAGCTTATTGTCCAAACAAAATAAGTGGGAGGAACAACAGTAAATAATGGAAAATTTTTCAATGCATAATGGAAAGAAAGAGAAGATTCAGAACTCCACAACATAAACAACCTAAGCATCTGAAAATCTAAGGTTAGAATAATTACTTACGACATGTCCCAGAGAGCGCATGCGAAGACCTCTTGTATGCATGAAATCTGTCAATGTCCTGCCATCAACCGGAGAGAGTTCCAAAGAGCCAAAATCTGCAACCTGCATCCCATGTTGGATCCAAAACTCAGAACCACTGTTACTGACATAAATGGCAATGAAATACAACCAAGCGCCGTGATTACCAGCTTTGGTAGTGCAACCTCGTTGTAGTACTTTTGCAACATATCGATTAGCTCCGGTATAGACTGAAAAATGCAAAGAAAATGTAAAGGTTCATCCTACTTTACTGAACCAACAAGTTACATAAAAGCCTTAATGATATTTACCTTGTGACAGAGTCCAGTATCTGTTTCCTTTAGCCGTGTAAAGGCTGAATCAGACAATATTCTCTTCATTGCAAACTCATTTTCATGAGCATTATTTTCAAGCTGAGATTCTATAGCTGTTGCAACCTTTTCAGCTTCCCCAGTAACACCTTCATTGTGAGATTTAGCATTCTCGAATGCCATTCTGTGACTACTACCATCTAACTTCTTTTTTTGGTTCTTGAGGGATTTAAGAGATGATCCAAGTCCCGCAATCTTCATCTCACCCTTAGCCTTCTCACCAGATGACTTCTTGTCTTTCTCTGTATTGTTCTGATCTTGCAAATGCTGTATCCAGCATGCTCCAAGTTCCCACCTCACAAAGACGTCTTGTTCAGCTTCCTCAGATTGCAGTTTAGCAAGACTATCTTCCAACAATCTCTCCACAAAAGCCTGGGATGCTCTGAGTTCTTCAAGTTCCAAAGATTGTGTAGTTAGTCCTGCTTTGGCATGTTCAGGAGCTGCAGTCTTGTGAAGAAGCAATCTCAAACTACCAACAGAAATGAGAAGTGTGAATAATTAATAAAAATTCAATGAAATAAAAAACCAGAACAGACACATAAAGAACCGAAAGGTGTGACATTATTAGCAGTAAGATAAAATCTACTTCCCAGATTGAATCATACACTGAAAAAATTTTGTGAGAATGGTGTATCGCCAGTTATCCCTTGACAAGTACTAGAGTGGACAATAAATATCAAAAGAGAAATTACTTCTAGAGATAGAATATTAACGAAGATTTGATTTTTTTCAAATTAATTGGGGATTATCTAGAGGTCAAAAATCCAAATGTGATTCAAGCTGGTGACTAGAGACAATTTCTGTTTTTGAAAATTAATATGCATGAACAGAGTGTGTGTGTGTGTGCGCGCACGCGCACACGCGTATGCTGGTGCTCCACATGCTTCACAAGGATTAATCTCATGCTGCAATGGCACAGGATGTGCAGGACTGATGCATCAAACAGAATTACTATAATCAATTCGCCAACAAATATATGCAAAAGTTTCACTTTATAAGTAAGGTAAAAAAAAAAAAAAAAAAAAAAAAAAAAAAAAGATAGAGAAAGGAACAAAACAAAATAGAGAATGCATGACTACGTCATGATTTTAGGCATGTTATAGCCGAAAAGAAAACCTGTTAATATTCAGTGCATTAGCTCCACCCTCAGGTTGATCAAAAAGTTCAGTACTTTGAAAAGGAGGACCCTTTTTGAACCTGTCTCGGCTATCAACTTTCACAACAGCAATGTAACCACAATATCTTACATTGACGATTCCTAGGGTGGCAGTATCCTGTAGCAATAATATTTGACTTAGTTAAATTCTATAGGTCAAGTGGAACATATCTATACAATAAAAAGAAAACCCAAATGATTGACCAATTTTTAAGCAATTAACTTACATGGGCTGCAGCATTTTCATCAGCTGTGATCCCTTTCAACAAGTTTCTTTCTACCAACTTATCCCTGTCCAATCCAGTTGCTTGAATCCCATCAATCTTAGTATCCACTTTGAGACTTGCGCGGGAAGCATCCTTCGTGACAGAGATGCTCAGGTCACCAATCCTCTCATTGTAAAGAACTTCATTCTTTTCACCTAAATGGGGGGTCGAATCTGATTGTGCCATTACACACTGCAATGCTGAAATGGCTCTGAAAATGGAAACATCTACAAATAGGTTATGAAGAAGGAATGCTTTCCTATCTCGAATTTGTCTTTCTTCTGCTGTCTTGCAAGGCATGAATGCAAGGAAAGCAAACTCATCGGCCCATGGTATCAGATCACTTTTACCATCTCTTCCAAGACCACCTCCATTTCCTCCCCATGCTTCATCCTCTACAGGTAGAGGAGGGAAACTTGAGGGTGACTTTGCTGCAATAGGAGGAATGAGCCATGTGTTGGCTCGAAAACCATAGGGGAGATTGCCAAACTGGAAAGAATAAGTAACACATTAGATTATAAAGGAAGGAAATGAGAAAGCAATTATCAGATTGGCATAAAGGACAGTCCCATGTTCAGGCAAGATTGAAGTAGACAATTAGGGAGAGATGGGTGCACCTTGTTACGCTCTGAGAATGCCTTCATCAGATCATTATAGGCCTGGAAAATGAAAAATAAAACTGGGGTCAACACATTTCCAACCAGAAAGTTTGAGAGGAAAAAAAAAGGCAATAAGTAACACTAACATTATCAAAAGCTCTACTAATTTGTCGCAACAAATCAACAAGGTTGTGACTTAAAATTTTTTGCTTTCCTATGCTACAGAAACCTCTTCTGCAAGCTTCTACAAGGATCGTCTTTCCATTGAAAAGCTTCACCTGGTAAAAAATTTAAAAAAGAAATAGAGTGGATCTGAGATGGCCCGATGAATTGTATCAAATGAAAACCACATTTATAGTAGATTAAGCTTGAAAATTACGAGAGAAGAGGCCTTACTTCAATGGCAAAGAGATGGTCATCTGCTAAAGTATCATCACCTTGCAGTTTCTCAACTCTCCTTATAACTGAGACAATCATAAAAATTATATTTGGCCATTGTTATCCATACTATTAAGCCTTTCAAGATAGTACAACATGGTTTTTCAAAAATTAAAAAGAAAATTACAAAATCCAACAATTTGGGTCAAACTTTATTAAAGTAGTGACCTTGCAAACAAATGGGACAAGAGCATTGCCAGTGGGCCACCACCTAGGTGGCAAAACATCTGGTGTTCACTTGTATAATTATATGTCCTAATGTTAATACCTAATTATTTGTTTATTAAGGCATATCATGGTCAACAATCCCCCCTTCCAAAAAATAAAAAATAAACATAAGACTCCTAATAAATAACCACTTAAGATTACAATTTGGATAAAATCAAAACGGCATTAATTTCGATTAATTACTATTATACAGTTTTACCTAAAGCATTAATTAAAATAATTAATACTCTTAAATTTTTTTTTTTGTTATGATTTGAATCCGGGATACGAGGTTGAAGGAGGAGGTTGTGACTCCCCTTGGGGACAATTAATACTCTTAATTTCATTATCAGAAAAATGCTACATTAATTATGTTTCCGAAGGATTTCTCCGTGTCACACAAAAATACCCCCCCGGGACAAATTAGGGTTTCTCCAAATACCTTCAATTATACAAATCGACTAATAATTCTAGACAGATAAAAAGAGAATAAATTCATAAAATAACCAAATTCGAGAGAGAGAGAGAGAGAGAGAGAGAGAGAGAGAGAGAGAGAGAGAGAGAGAGGCATACACTGAAGAGGAGGAGTGAGATGAGAGAGAGAGAAGAAATCGTAGAAACACCCAAGCTTAGGGCACGAATTGCTCATCTCTCCTTCTCCATCCACCACCGAGGGATCATTCTTCTGATCAGTCTTCTTCGTCGCATTCTCTTGCGATTTCCCTGATTTCTTCCCTCCCGCTCCCTTATCCTGCGCACCCCTAGGATTCTTGCCATGTCCGCCGTCGCTCTTTGGTTCCTTGTTAGCCGCCACCGATCCGCCGTCTTTAGCCGCGGACGGTCCAAAACTCGTTGTGCAAGCGACGATGTCGAGCAACCGTCTAACGTGTGCCGAAGCACTTTCCTCATCGTATTCCTCTGTTACAAGAAAAGCGCCTAAGCAAATCTGTCCGTTGAACAATAATAATAAAGGACAAATAGATTGCCTAAATTACATCATTGCCACCGTAAAGATCAGAAACGATAACGGTGTCGTTTTGTAAGTCCTGTTTAAATTATCTCTGACCCAATTAAAACGGCGTCGTTTATTTATTTATTTATTTTCTTTTCTTTTCCATTCTTGGTAATTTACCTTCTGTAAGAGTAAGTACAGATGGTCTCAGTGCAGCGACATCGACTGTATCCTTTAA